>JABJVR010000103.1:7418662-7452975 GCA_025773905.1 Chitala chitala | reverse complement strand
ATATATATATATATATATATATATATATAATTATTTTTTTTTCTTTCTTTCTCAGCCACTCACCTGACTAAAGGTGGTGGAACCCAAGGTACTGGTTTCATAAGCCGCCTCTCAGGAATGCAGGCCAGGCAGCTGAGTTACCATGCAGTGCTGCTTCAGCCATACACAACGGTGCCCTTTACTACTAGAAATGTTTCTGATAATCCATTGCCTTAGAGCTGAAGCAGTGTCACTCTGAAAAGTGATTTAGAGAGTGGTAATATAAACCAGTCTGATGCTTTGTTTGTTTTAGTTTTGTTTGAATGGCAGTGTAGTGGCAATACTGGGGAAAGGCACAGTGTGATCTGAGTAAACTGTACTGTCTGTCTCTTTCCCCCCACTCAGGTATGGACTGGTACGTAGGCCCAGCACACTTGGAGAAACTGTACTTGTGTGGACATTAGTGCAGGCTACACGGTGAAATCACAAGAATTCAGCTTTGTGTAGTTGGCTTGAAGTGACATTTAAATGTTACTGTTTTGCATTAGTTTGCATTTATGTGTGCTACAGAACCGTTCAATCAATTTGGATATGGTAGATGATAAAACCACCCTGCATCACAAGTGCTTAAAATTCCTGTGCATGTGTTGCAATTGAATAAGAATTTTGGTGTAGCTGTTTATTTTGCCAATAAGGGGAGCAAGTGAAAGTAAAGTATTCACACCACTTTTGTGGCCTTTTTGTCCCACTTTGTAATTCAAGCATTTTCTCCAAGTTAGATCTAGTGTGTATGTCTGTTTTGGGGAGAGAGAACGAGGTGTCATCAAACTCCTCCGAGTAGCTTTCGTGATCTTTTGGATGGTAATGTTGTAGTGGTAAATGCTACTGATAATGACGTGAACTATAAGGTTGCTGGCTAAGACAGTTGTGTTCTTGAGCATGGGAATTTTAATAGTATTTTTCCTAGTGAAAAATTCAACCGTATACATAACGTCTGAATGAAATTCTTGACTAAATAGCCAAATGTGTTTTCCTTTTCTAAAATATTTACATTCCCCTCTTCCATCCTCTGATAAAGGTGCCTTTCAGTCCAAAGATGATGAGGAGGAAGATCAGGGACCCTTGAAGAAGCTGAGCTCGTTGTGGTCCTCTTTCCAGGAGAAGCTTTCTCGACACAGCGACTCTTCATCACAAGACCGTGAGTTGGGTTCCCCCATTCAGATATGATGCATGGAAAGATTGGAGAAAAGGTGGAAAATTAAGTAGAGATGCTGTGAAATGTCTGTGTTGGTCAGGGTGTCTAGGTGGAAAGTGCATGTCCTCCATTGCACAGCTTTTAGCCATGGATGAATCTGCCTAAATTTGTGATGGGGTGATATTCATATTGTATAAATAATGAATAATATGAATACCTGTTTTATTGCTTCCATTTTTTTTAATTTGAATAAGGTCACCTAGAAGTCTAAAGATTGCCTTTGTGCTTGTAAAGGTGTAAAATTTTATTGTAATTTCAGCATCTAACCTTGATGTGTTTAAAGTCACACTATCATACCTAACATTTTATCCAGTTCAAGCATGGAAAAAATGAGCTGGTTGCAGACCAAACATCTTTGTTTTGATACTGCTATGTCTACAGAAATCGTTAGTAATGAAAAAATGGGGAAATCCAAGTGTTAAAGTGGTGTATCTTTTTAATCTGACAGTCCTTTTTCAGAGGTGAACAGGAGAGGTGAGTTGTATAGCATCTGTTGCACGTGTGGTGGAAAATTCTGATGTGTGGTTTTGATTGTCTGTTGACTTTGAGATGAATAACCTGATTCTGAATGCACAAAAAAAACTGTATTTTGGAAGCTATCTGCTGCTTCTGTAAGAAAATGAGGCCTAATTGAGATCGAGTTTAGAAGCATGGTAACTGTGCTGGAGCCGCACTGTGTAATCCCCTGTATTGCTGTACCAAAACTGTATGGCACTGTATGTATACACAAAGAAATGCTTAGTTTATGTAACTGGGAGTTGAAGTGATCAACATGCATTTATAGCTTTTAACTAAAGTATGTTAATTTGGTCTTTTTAAATTTTATTAGTTATTTCATTAGTGGAGTGTCCACCTTCTGGATAATATGGTGGTAATATGATGCATTGACTTGTGACGTTACTATGGTGATACATGTGGGGTTTTTCTTTTTTTTTTTTTTTAATTACTTATGTTAATGTCATGCTTACCATTGTGAAGCACTTTTACCACAGCCAGGTTGTCCAATGTGCCATATAAATTGACACTGATATCATGGGCTACTTGACAACCCAAAGCAACAACTAGGCCTGGGTATGTATGATCAAATGGTTGTGGATCAGGTGTTTGAAAGTATGATTTTTTTTTTTTTCCCCTTAATGTTCTCTTTTGCTTCTCACCCATGTCATTTGGGATTTCCTCAATGTACTATCAGAAGCAATGTCAGGCAAGAAGGCAGATACTGAACAAGTATCCTGTAGCTGCAGCATTTTCAAAATTTGTTCATTTGTACTTTGAGTGTGAATGCAACCCCCCTCCCAATATATATTTAAATTTAAGTGGGTAGCACCATGAAATTTGTAACTCCACTACATGATAACAATTGCCGTTACTCCAGATTTGCTTTAAAAAAAATTTAACTTGTCAAGGAGTGAACATAAGTGTTTAATGGTACATCTTGTTAAGGTATGTAAGGTCCTAAAGTTAACAAAGGGTTAAAGTCTGGAGGAGGGTAATTCTGAAGGAACAGCACAGACTTTAAGATATAAACCAAATGTGTTTGAGCAGTATTGGGATTAAGGATGTGTGCATTGTGGTTTTCTCACCTGCAGGGGCTGAGGAGAAGTCTTGGTTGGCACCACCCCGACTGAAGGTCCCTGTAGAGAGCTCCTGCTCTCCCAGTGGGCATTTCTTTGAGTATCTTGTGGTGGTAAGCCTTCGAAAGAGCAAAGGTGGTGCCTACAATCCAGAGATCATCTATCAATTCCCAAAGGTGAACCTCTTTGGGACATGAATGTATGCACATGCCTTCATAGCAGTCTGAGAAAGATGTGTTCAACTGGTAGGATTGTAGCTGCACTGTTGATGTTTTCAGTTTAGACTGTGTTCTTTGGTTGGTTTTTGTAGATGGAATTTAAGGTGTGTGTGTGTGTGTGTGTGTGTGTGTGTTGTATAATGTGCCTGATGCTGGTTTTGTGGCGCTCAGCGGGATGGCATGGTGAGTTTCCAGAAGGAGGATGAGGAGAAGACTCTTAAGGCAATTACCCTCTTCTGCTTCCCTGAGGGGGTGGAGTGGGCTCCACTGACAGAATACCGCAGGTGAGATGGGCTTTGCACACACAGGGCTACCTTCACAAATGTCAAGGAAGATGTTGATGGTACACTCAGCAAATGTTCACCTGTGTGATTCTTTGGGTAGTTTTGTGCTGCTGTGATCTGAGGCTCTCCCACACGCAGGGAAGTAGCACATTCAAGTCTGACAAGCTCTGCAGAAGTGCCTTTTCCTGCGTACTGGAGCTTGGGTCTCAGTGCTGAAAGCCAGGCCCTGCAGATGCTGCTGTCTCAGGCTTCTTCACAAATGCCTTATAGTGCCAGCATGCCCCTTCCTGTCATATGATGTTTCTTGGATTAACAAAAAACTGGTACTTAATACTTAATAAGCATCTGAACCTAATACAATTTGTACAGTAATTTCTACCCCCCATCTCTGTATCTTGTACAAAGTAAAGCCAAAACCACACATTTGTGCAGAACAGCACTACAGGAAATCTCTTGTGTGGGGGAAGGGGCATGAACTATTAGAATTTGGCCACACCTCTTCAAGGGTGTTTTGTCCTTCTCATCTAATTCTAGAATACACAAAGGGGGTTTGAAGCTTTCCCTAATTAGTACTCTGAAGGCCAGTTTCAGTAGTGAGCTTGTCTCTTTGTATACGCTGGTTCTGTTTGTGTTCAAGTATTATGATTAAGCAGATGACAATTTTTTATTTTTAAAATTGTATGGGTGCACAGAAATTGAGGTTAATCTTACCATCTTTTTGTGTCTCCTTTCTAGCGAGACCTTCTCCTTTGTTCTGACAGAGATTGATGGCAGCAGAAGAAATGGCTACTGCAGAAGGCTGTTGGTAACTTAAAAATTTTCAGAAACTGCTCAAGGGGGAAATAGGCTTGGCACTTGTGTGTTAATATAGATGATGATGATGATGATGATTTAACCCCTTTTAAATGGTTGCAACAGCCCAATGGTAAAGGAGCCCGACCTCCAGAGGCTTACTGCATCATCAGCCAGTTGGCCTGTTTTGGACTGTTCTCCAAGGTACCCAACTGATTGGTCATGTCTGTCAGTTGGCTTTTAAATTTTAATTAAGCTGTTGGTTAAAGATGCTCAGTGTTTTGTACTCTTGTATATATATTTTTAATGGAAATCAATGTTGCATCTTCAGTGTTATATTAAGTTTACATTTACAAGCATGGACAAAATGTTATATTCATAATTATGAATGGACATAGCCAGCTGGGGCAGTGTAGTAACTATGTTTCCGCTCCTTTATGCAGATCTTTGACGAGGTGGAGAAGCGGAGGCAAATCTCCATGGCGATGATATACCCTTTTATGCAGAGCCTGCGGGAGGTACCGTTTCCTGCACCTGGACAGACTGTGAAGATCAATAGCTTTATCCCTGAGTCTGGAACTGAGGTGAGACTGTGTGTTTAACAGCAAACTAAATGGTCAAGTCATCACAACTAGTACAAACTAATACTGCTTGAAGATACAGTTGTGATCAATATGGTACTCTTGAGAAATAATTGGAAGTTTTATATCATGTTTTAATATTAAGTTTAAAATTGTACAGCAAACATGTCTCTGCAGCTTGGTCCTGCCCATCAGAAATGGCTCTGTCTGTGTACTGGCAATTTGCTAATATTTGGTTGCCACGCCCTTGGCAATTATTCTTACATCCACTTTTTTTTTTTTTTTTTTTTTTTTTTTTTTGTAGCCATCTATAAGCTTCTTATACCTGTCAGCTGCTAGTTTCTTCCACTCCAGCTGCAATTTGTTCCAGCTCATGAATGTTTCCGAGGTTCCTCTTGCCAATGGCCGATTTCAGCTCTTGCCAAAAGTTTAAAACGGGCCTTTTTTTTTTTTTTTCTTTCCCTTTTCAACCATTCTGTTGCGCTTTTGGAAATGTGTTATGGGCAATTGGTCTGCTGCAAGACCCATGGCCTTTCACCCATTCCTACCTTTCTGACGCAAGGTAACACTTGTTGCTTCAAAATAACCTTAGTAATCCTCTGACTTCATGATTCCTTGTACACTCTTAGGACCGCAAAACAGCTCCATGCCATTATGGAACATTTATTTTAACTGTTGAGTCCCATTATCAGCGTTGTTTCTTTCCCTGCATATGCATTACTGGTCTGCATGCGTGATCTAATCTCCACCTGAGTAAGAACATACTTCTGGGGAAAATGTTCTGTGGACAGACAAAACCAAAACGGAGCTCTTTGCCAAAGTAGACCAGCGACGCACATATAGGAGAAATCCAGTTTTTGTTTCTCATCTCTAGTGTGATAACAAATCACACTAGAGATGAGAAGCAAAGGTGGTGGCAAAATCCTTGTAATCTTGTCACCTTTTGAGTTTCATAGTTCGTTTCTCACAAAATATAGAAATTGGGGGGTGGGGGGAATGATCTTTTTATTAAAAAGCATTTGGACTGCCGAGTGAAGATAAGGAATGTAAACAAAGCATTTTGTGTTATTTAAGCCAAGATTAATGTTAACACGGTTGTAAATATGAGAGTGTGTGTTTGTGTACTGATGACCAGTGTGTTCTGACATACTCAAACCCACTATATCAAAAAAGCTGAACCATTTCTGTTGGAGGAGCTTTCTGCACCTTTTCTGTGTTTAAAAAAAATAATAAAATAAAAAAATAAATAAATAAATACCCAGTCATCAATTTTTAAAGGGCTTTAAAGAAAAGAATATGATTTTTAGAATATAAGATGAGCAGAAAAAGAATCACCATTTAATACTGTGGAAAGACCTTTCAAAATTCTAAAAATGGTAATGGTTACCATCATTAAAGGGGGCTAGCAAGGCATATATATATATATATATATATATATATATGGGGTAGGGGAAAAATTATTTCTGGCCATCAGTCAACCATACACATGAATGAGCAAAGTTTCTTTGAAAAATATGCAGTAACCCCCCCCCCCCCAACCAAAGTTTGGTGGCTCTTGGAATGAGTTTCCTCCTTTCTTTTTCTTGTTCCTGCTATATCAGGTGTTCAGGTAGCCTATTGAAGCATTCACTAAGTACCCGCATATTAAATGCTTTTATCTTGGCTTGTGAGGCAGGGTTTTAAAGGCAAGCAAGACCACAATGGTCTTCTGCCAACACGTCACTTCTAGCTCTGTTGCACTAGGATCTGAGAGTTTGCTTGAAAGCTGAACTTTGTTACGTGCGTGAAAGGACCATGTTACAGTTCTGACCTAGCTTTTGCTTCCTGGTCCAGGTGATTGCATTGACACGTCCCCCTGATTCATGGCTAGAGCACGTGGACTTCCGCACGCTGTTCCACTGCCTGACTGATGAGCAGGTGCTGCAGGTGTTTGCTGCCGTGGTTCTGGAGAGACGCATAATCTTCATTGCGGAGGAGCTCAGGTGCTTCAGCCTGTGGGAGTTCAGAGCTGAGTTTGGTTGTTTGGTATGGGTGTGAATATCTTAACTCTTGAGGGCAATGCTACTGGGTCAGTTGACATGAGAAGGCAATTTTCCTGGATTGCTGTCCTGCAGGACTGGTGTAGGTGGGTGTAAGGGCATATAAAATCTTTGGTTATCCACATCTTGCATTCCTGCCCAAACCCTTTCCCACAGCACATTGTCCCAGGTGATCCATGCTGTGGCAGCCCTCCTCTACCCTTTCACTTGGCAGCACACCTTTATCTCCATTGTCCCAGAGATCCTCATTGATGTTGTCATGGCACCCACACCCTACCTTCTTGGAGTCCAAAAGCGCATGCTGAACTATGTCACAGACCAAAGCGATGTGAGTAGTCTATCAGCAAAATGCATCACATTGCCGTTTAGAGCCTCAGATAAGTAGGGTTTAGCCTATGGAACTGTATGCGGAGAGACCACAGCTAAACTGTTGGTCAATAGTTTTATTCTGTTTCTTGCAATGTGGGCTTTAATTGTAGTATTTAAACGTATTTTAGAGAATTCATCTTAATGAGCTGAATAGTGTTTTGCATGTAAACACTTGGAGAGGTAGTACAATAGGCAGTTTAAGTGTATTATAGCCTTCAGATTATGAGCCTGGCACTCTGGAGTCTGGAGCAATCCGCACCAAGGTTATGTCCTTTAGGAACGTTTTTATAGGAAACTTTAGAAGGCTGGAGACCTCCATGTGTTCACTGCAAGTTTCCCACAGGTTTGCAGTTGATCTGAGCATATGTTTTATATCTTGATGTAAAAACAATTATGGGCTGTTTAAGAGGCTTTAATTGAAGGTATGTGAAAGCTACTTAAGTTGCGAGTGTTGATGAGGGTTGCCACGCTTATCCTTTCTCTATCGTTTAGCTGCTCCTGGTGGACTTGTCTGAGGGATCTGAGAAGACCTTCATTAGGAGTGTAAGTGCAATGGGCATTCCTCCCACTAGCATGCTTTCATAAGTCACAGAATGTCTCCCAGTCTGAGTTGGTTTCCCCTCCACAGATTGGTGATGAGCAAGACATCCTCCCTCCAAAACTGCAGGAGGAAATTCTGGAAGCATTGAGTGCCAGGACAATGAATTTGTGTGCGTTATGCAAACCGCTACCAATGTGAATATGACACTCACGCTGTGTGATTTGATAGGTTTTCCATTTGTGTGAGATGCAATAATGCAGTGCTTCCTATTAGAACTGAACTAAGGGCAGCTTATCGTTATTAAAGCCTGAGCAGCAGGTATCTTGCATCTCTTGCCTTCTGAGTTGAATCTCTTATGCTAACTAAGGCCCAGTTGCAGTTTTTTTTTTTTTTTCCCCTCTCAAAATGGCACACAAGCTCTGTTTTGCTCTGACCTGACCTTAGGTTAATACGTCTCATTGGGTGTGAGTATTGTTCAGACATTTTTTGTGTAACTATGGATACTGGATCCAATCGGACCGCTGCCCTGTGTTTTGCAGCACTGGAGGAACTGAACCAGGTGGTGTCTGATGCCTTCCTGCCCTTTTTTGTCAAGACGGTCGGGCACTTTGCTGCCTTCATCAGGCATCCCCAGAACGGCTGCCCAGGCACCTTTGACAGACAGGGCTTCCTCAAGGCTGTGCCATCACGCTGCGTCCGCACATTTGTCACGAAGTTTGTCCAGACACAGATGTTTGACTTGTTCATCCAGGAGGTAGAACAGCAGCCAGCCACGCACCAAGGTCCGAGTTCCCTCTGGAGTGAATATTGACACCCCTGTCTCTCAGAACACCCTTGCACACACCCAGAAGGGATCTTCACACAGCTGGGCACGCTGATGCCACCAAGACAGACTTAAACATGTTTATCACATGTGCCATTGTAACTAATTTCAACATCTGACATGTGGTACTGTTCCAAAACTGTGATTACTAAATTAGCTAGTCTGGGGAATGATACAACTCATTTTGAGTAAAACTTGTCATTTGTTACCCTAGGTTTTAATATCCATTTGTTCTTTTTCAGGATTTTTCCAAAAAAAGATGGCAGAATACCAAGGAAAAAAGAATACTTGAAAATGGTCAAATCGGCAGTTACAAAATGACAACTGACCACTCAGTATAAATGTTCTGTAAATGTACCATGAAGAGGAAATGTCTCCACTTTTGTGGTTTTAAAGTAATAAAGTGGATGTTTTTAGCTTGCTTCTGAGTGCAGTGGGTGGTTGACAGTTTGCTCCTTGGCAATCTAGCACCCATTGATTGGTAACTTGCATTTCTGTGAAAGCGTAAAAATAAAGTGTTTGCGTAAATGATTTGGTTGTCAGTCATGAGTTTGATTTTGATCCTTGCATTCTGTGTCATGTATAGCACCATCATTGGCACTTGACCAGGAAATGCCATAGCTGCTGCTTTTATGGTGTATCTCTGGTGCCATATGTGCAAATTACTGTTTAGTATTTTAACCACATCCACAGGGCAAGTATGGTTGTTCAATGTGGAGATGAGTACACTTTCATAGCTTTGTTCTTAGATCAGCTTAGGGAAAACCCACACAGCCAGTTTGTACAGAAGATGTTTCCACACTAAATGCTTTCTGTTTCACAGAACGTTTTTTGCCATCTCAGGCTCTCAGTTTGACTGCTGGCGTTCAGTGATTATCGCTGGTATTACTGTGAATAAAGGATGCCCTGATAGTGAACTTACAATTCAAGCTCAAACAGGATGCCTGAGGCTGGATAAGGGCTCATTTGAACTGCTTTGTCTGTGCGCACTGTTGGACAGTGAAATGGCCGGTGTGCTTGTGTTAAACCTGCAGCGGGCACACCCAGTAGTGTTGTGACTACATGCACATGAGCTTTTATGTAATTTCGCCTGTTTGTTGCTTGTGATGTTTTACTTTGGTTCTGGAATGCTGTTTACCCACAGGCACACAAACACATTTTCAGTTGCACTACTGATATAGACAAGTGAGAGGAAACTGAGTTCCTGTTCATGTAAGTGCTTTGGTGTGGGTTCACTTCCTTATACCTGCAGTCACATGACACTACATTGGTGAAAGAGAGTGAGCCATGTAAAGAGGAGAGGGATATTTGTTTAGGTTATGCTTGAACTGAATATTTGAATTGACCTTTTTAGTTCTTCCATTGCAAATTACTGTAATGTTTGGGAAGGTGATGAGAAGTGAATTCTGAAATGCAGAGTGGACATTCTTCTTGTGCTGCCTTTTCTTGTCTATTTTTATATTGTTGGTTTGGTGGTTTCCTTAGTTATAATCGCACACTAGGCACTGATGATGACAGTATCTTTCAGTCAGGAGTCAAATTTGGACTGTAGGGCTGCCAAAATAAGATGTGAGACTTTGTTCAGCCATGCAAAGGTGTAATAGAGGACATGCTGGACTGTGTACATGGCTACAGGGTAACATCACTCCCAAAACTTTCTTCCAGGAGCCCATTAAATTGTCATCTATAACTTTGGCATTTTGGTTTAACACACTTCAACATTGTGTTGTATCCCTTCCATAAATACCCATACTATGAGTTTCATTAACAAATGTTATGACAGTAAAGCAGGACTAAACTTGTTTCCAGCACATGTATCATATCTGACTCCTACTTTTTAAGGCTTTCTCTAATCCTTTTAAGACACTTTTGTTTTCAGTTTCTCAAACTGATGTTGCATCAGTATCATCAGTATATCGGTGATCTTGTGTATCATAACTGGCACAGACTGTAATACAAATACAAGTTAAATTACAAATGTTGCAATCTAAATGCAAATTGAACTGTAGTCCTTTGTAATGGGAGATGTTTTATTTTTGTTAAGATGCTTCTCTACATGCCACTTCCTGATTTTCTTGCACTGTGGAATGTTAACTGGAATACATTGCACGGCTGTAGGTAGGTGGTGGGGGAGAAGGGGATTTTCCTTTGACCTTTAGCATGGTTAAACTGCTTCTTTCAAAACATGAATTTAGTATAACAAAAAATTAACTCAGAACTGATGTGGTTAGACAAATATAATAAAGCCATTTTGTCAGTGATAATGTTTATTTACACACAGGTAAAACATGGTAGTTAATGCAAACAGAATGCTGTAAAGTTTGATTTTATGTTGGAATGCGCTAAACAATAAGCTATTACAAGGAGGGAAAATCTGCAGGTTTAATCAGTTTAAAATCATCACAAGTACTGAGAGGTTAGTCTATACTTCACAATGGAAGAGTTCTACTACAATACATGAGGCAGTGTTGTGTCAGAGTCCTGTCAGATATTTTGCTGTAACAGTAATCAGGAGTACTGCAAGAACTCCACTGTTCACATGGTCTGCTCTGTCAAGTGTCTCGGTTTCCACCAGCAAACTGTGAGCGGAAACATCTCATGGTGTTGGCATAAACAGAAGTCAAGTGCCTCTACACCACTACTGAGGAATAAGGTCGGTCATCATATAAGTCATGGAGTTTTTGCAGTTAGTTTGTAATCAAATTTATTCAGTGTTTCTCAATGAAATACACACAAACCTTTGGGGGTTTAGTCAGTTGCATCAAATATTTTTCTTTTATCTGGGCACACCGGTCTGCCCCTCAGCGAGGTCAGTAGGTTGAAAAGTATCTATGTATCTAAGTAATTCAGTTATGGAAATTCAACAGTTACTATGGGAAATTTAAGTCTGCCACTTCAGGTCGTGATATGTTACATTTATGCCTTTACTAATCAATGAGTAATTTACTATTGCATAAATTCAATCCTTATGCCCAGTGATGGGATGGCACCCTGTTAAGCGTGTTCCCTGCCTTGTGCCCTAGACTGCCTGGACTAGGCTCTATGCCACCCACGACCCTGTACAGGATAAGCCGTTGGGAGATGGATGGATGTTTCAGTCCTTATGACTGAAGACTTTATATCACAGAAACTGTCATCACACTATTGTGAAGTATACCATGACAGCAAGAAGCCTGTCTGCTACCCAATACCACTTGAACCAGTGTCCCCCCAATGGCAGTAACAAGTGAAGCAGACATGAGCTTTGAAGGCTTGTGATGAGCTTTGGTGTCCCCTAGTGGTAATAATTTAAAGAACATAATTGCTTTTAAAAGTGCTCCTACCTTGAGTATCAGTCTCTCAGTTTAGGATTTGATGTGACACTTTTCCACATAGGGATTGCACTGGTTTTGAGTATCAGAATTCATAGCAATTACAGCAGCATTTGGTTTAAACAAAAAAAAAAACTATACAAACAGGCCAACATGCATGTGAACAAAAAAGAGCACAGCCACAGACAGCCTGTAAACAGTTATAAGCAGTCAGCGAATCATGTGCACCAGATGATGGTACACTGCCCCTGTTATATCCAGCCAGGATTGAGGTTTATGTGAATTCAGTTTCTGCTAGATAATATATGTTTTATATTTTTGTATCAAACATTTATTAAAAGTTTACTGCAAATGTTACTTTCATTTAGTGTAAAAATGTATATCAATATCACTGGGGATTTTACAAGATTCCCTACCACTAATTCTTAGTTTTATTAAACGTTTGTAATAAATCTTCTGTTCATGTTATCTCAACAATATCCTGATCACTAATGTGTACAGCTTTAAGATAATATAAGGCTACACCCAGCACTGATGTGCATTGCAGAATATTTTCTATGACTAAGACCTCTCTGCCACTAGGGGCACCTTGCTCAGATGTTGCCAGCAAGCAACGGTGACCTCTCTCCTTGGCTTAGGTCATTGAAGCGTGGCGTGTTATACAGGTGGTGGCTGTGGAGGACAGCTTCTGCTCGGAGTGTTATTTTCTGCAAAAACAGTTACATTATTGCCTTTAGCTGTAAATACCACTTCATTATCACCATCATCAGGGAGGTAAGCAAGAGTCAAGACATGGTTTTATGACTAAATGTAACTGTTCATCTACTGCTTAAGTGAGGAACATGCTTTATAATATCCATTTAAACACATTTATATAGCAATATCTGAGTAGTTTGTGCTCAGTCTAAAAATTTCCTTTACTAACAATGACACTAAAATCTGTCAATATCATTCACAAAGGTCTATGACGATTCTCAGACACATGGTTCGCTCAAGTGTCGTTCAGCAATAACTGAGCTTGCTTGGAAATCTTATTCACTACTAACTAACTGGGTAGAAGTGGCAGGTATATAAATCCTGTGAGCTGTTGACACCCTGACAGTCATTGGTGGATTTTAAATAGGGTCACGTGTCCAAGTGAGAATCACTGTGAAACTGCCTCGGGAGTGGCAGTGGGTCATTAGAGTCACATGGGTCCAACCGTGAACGACTAAGAAACTGCCTTGGGAATGTTGATGGAACTGCATTGTATGTAGGTGATAAGTGGTGTGAAAGGAAGGTTGTTCCAGTTTTACATAGATGGCTTCCTTTATGCCACTTTCAAATCACCAGCCTTCTCTGTCCAGAATATGAACATTGCTATTTAAAAGGTTGAATCTTGTCCTGAGGAGCTAGCTCTCCTATGCTGATCCAGGCACTTGTGAAGTTGTTTTGTTTCCCCATGTATCTGAGCATTCTTCACTACACTGGACTGCATATATTACATTGCTGTTTTTGTCTAGGTGTTTTATCCTTCAAGTGGATAAGTTTCTGCTTTGTTGCTTGGTTTTAAATTAACAGGGATGCTAAGTAGAGTAGAGAGCTTTATTATCATTGATACAAAAACGAAATTACAAAATTGTGTTGTAGATATTTAGGTACGCACTTTAGGATGAACATCCTCCGAGTGGTATGGGAGTATGAAAGAACTTCCAGAAAATTTACAAAATTTACAGTACAAAAACCACTTAAATCTTTAATCTGAGATACAGACAACACAGAGTCATCCCCAAAAACCTTTATCTGTGCAAGGAGGCAAGCAAGAGTCAAGACATGGTTTTATGTCCACTGTGAAAGGTCACAGAGCTGACCAAATCCTACAGAGAGCCCACCTCCAGCTTCCCATGAGAGAAGATGGTCTGAGATGAGCTGGGGTGGAACGGATGCCACCAGTTTCTAAAGTAGTTCAATCAAGATACCAAGGGGGCAGGGGTAACCCCCCCCCCATCTTATTTTAACATTGGGAACAACAAGGGGTACCTGTTTTATGGTGGCCAGCCTCCCTTCTACAGGGCGTGCCAGGGCCATGGCCTACATCTCAAGTAATTGCAGCAGGAAGAAACGTGGTGCACTCTTGCTCCAGCCACATACAGTCTTATGTGAACATGTTGGCTGGTGGTGGAGGCACCGCAAGCACACCAAATCCTAAGCCACCTGATGGAGCAGTTTCTGAGGGCAAGGGTGATGCGAGGGGGATATCCAAGGCCGAGAAGCAGCCCTTGGAGCTTGGAGGCCCCTCATGAGCCCTTGACTCTGGTAAGTGATGTCGCAGTTCCTACTGAACAGCCTCAGCCAGAATTGGGCCCAGCCTTGATGGTGGTAACTAACAAGAAGTGGAAGGACAACGACCCCAAAGCAAATAGTATTCCTACTATCCTTTAACTAGCCTGCGTTTACCTCATGCCCTGCAACATGTGACGCAGCCTTACTAGAGATGTGTTTGGTCTCGTCTAGAGGAGCAGGTACAAGTGCATGAGTAAAGAACTGATGTGCCTGGGCAAGAACAAAGGAGGGCAGATGTTCCTGACTTCTTCTCCCAGTTCTGTGCGCATCTGGTGGCTTCCCTGAATCACCTCCATCAGTACTTTTTGCAGTTGTGGCTGTCCTGGCCTGGTGGAGGATGTATGGTCAAAGGCTCAACTTAAGGGCTTTGATCACTAGCTGCAGAACTGGCAATACATTCACTGCAAGCTTCCAGTCAAGGAGGTCATGTATAGACATATGCTCACCAGGTACCCAGGCTGCCCTGGACCTGACTAAGATGGCGAGACCATTGAACACATTTTTTTGGGTTTTAGCATATCTGTACAGGATGCTAGATCGAAAGTTTATGATGACTCAGGCAAAGGTGATGAAGGGGTGGCCTCAGGGTGCTCAGACTCCCTTCTTGTCCCAGATGTGGCTATTGATCAACATTACCAATGCAAACTTTGGCTGAGTGCCAATGCAAACGCAAAGGATGGAGCTCATCCACAGACAGACAGAACTGAGCACCTGGACTTTGTGTGTAAAGGTCTGTTCTGATATAACTTTTAAGATGGTGCAGTGATGTCATTCAGTGTGGCTAACATGCAGTGAAGAAGAGGTGGAAGGGCGTCCTCGAGCTGTAGGTCCCACCAGTTTTTTTGGTGGTGCTGTTTCATCTGCAAAGATAAGTGGAGCGCTTCTGTTTGAGCATGCATCCAACAGGTGTTTGGTGTTTTTGTGGGGCACATCCTTTAGTGCTGCACAGGTCTTAGATCACTCTCCATTTTAAAATCTGATTTTAGTCATGTTGTGTATCGAAGGCCTACATTTAATTATTATTAACAGGCATAACCACTTGGTCTTTTAAAATCTGATTTTAATCATGTTGTGTATCGAAGGCCTACATTTAATTATTATTAACAGGCATAACCACTTGGTCTTTTAAAATTAAAGGACAAGATTTCCCATTGTGCTGGATTTTAAAGTAATTTAAAGTTCTACAAATCCATCTAATGTATTACTTGTGTGTGTTTTATATTACGTATTTTATTTATTATTGTATTTCAGTTGTTAAAGTAAATTAATTAATTTTGTGTATTTAAAACATTTCGCTGGGATGATAAGAGATGAGAAGTCAGTTGTGAATTCACTCTGGAGAGATCTTTCTGACCGGTACAGGAAAAAAAGTCTTCAAGATTTCCAAGCAAGTCCAGTTGCCACTGAACAAAACTTGAGGTAATTAACAAAGCCAACATTTCTAAATGCAATATAAGTTACATTTAAAGTGGAGCACAAAGCTAGTCATCCTTACACATTTTTACACAACTGGACTTCAGCGACTTGAACTAAGTGCTTACCAAAGCTTCTACAGCTGCTACTGACAGATTATGAAATTGCACCATTTAATCTTTTATTCTTAAAATAACCCCTGATCATCTCACACAACTGACAACTAATATTACACCGCTCATTGTGTGGTACAGCTGCACAGCCAGATATCTGACACAGCCCACAACAAGAACAGAATTGTTCAAAAACAGAACCACCACTCAACAGGACAGCCTGTTGGCAGTTAAGGTAGCAAAGACAGATCACCCATGAATTACCCCCACCCCCAACTGCTTTGGTCTGCTTTTCTCACCTGGAAGTCACGGATGTAGGTGAGGAAGAAGCTGACAAAGGAGAATGCCAAGGACCATTCAGAGATGGTGCTGATCATGTGGGGTGTGTAGCCCTGCCAGTTGGTGAGACAGCTTGTCAAGCACACACATACAGTAAAACATGAGTAGTAAAGCAGTGAAACATACATGCACATGCGCTTACCTTTTCCCCTGGAATCCAGTGTAGCTTCTTTTCTACATTCACCCCAGGCAAGCTGCTGTACATGATGACTGATGACACAAACACTGGCAGAGGTTAAAGGTCAAGGGCTGGAGCAACACAGCAGTACACCAGAGCCCACCCATGTCCTATCTGTCCTTGCTGCCCCCCACTTCCAACTGTTTAAGCCATCTTTCTCCTTTCCCCAGTTATCGCACACTCCCACCAAGCACAAACAGTGGCTCTGTGAGGGATACTGCTGACAATGCTGATGAAGGTCCAGATTCCCACGAAAAGCCGCACCCAGAAGATGGTTTTCCCGTGGACCCGTGGCTGCATACAGTATGACAACAGCGTCTGTGCCATTATGTAGAGCGCACCAATGCCAAAGGTCAGCACTGCCCCCACCAGGTGCATGGCAAACAATGTCGTTTTCTGCAGCCAGTTGGAAGAGGGGAAGAGGTTGCGGTCACTGCACAGGATTTAAACTGAAAGTTCACCATTAAAGTCTTTGTAGAGGTCCTGCTGTTACAATTTTGATAAAACAACATAACTCAGCCAAATACAGGAGTACAACTGTCATCTAGATGACCAGCCAATCAGTAAAGCAATCAACTCAACAACAGTAAAGTGCTACATACGCACAGTGGCTTGCATATTCACAGAAGACAAAAACGTGTGGCACATGGGCCAAAATCACCAGTTACAAGTTCTACTGTTCAGGAGGTGCATTTTTAAACAGACACTGAACCATGCCTGAAAATTGGCAACGACGCACATCCCCAGTGAACTGACACAGCCCAGGACCAGGCCGGCCCGGTTGACATAGCGCAACCTTGACTCCTCATGGTCGACTAGAACCTCCACCTGTTTGTACCGGACGTAAACGGTGGCTATACCTGCAGAAAAAACAGTCAGGAGAAAGGCAGGAATTGGACTGTAAGTTTGGAAGGCTCACAGTTAATGACTTCAGATGATATTCCTGGTACTTTTATCACCCCTGTGACTTGTTACAAATGTGCTGAACGTATGTGAAAAACATAATCCCCATCATGCATCAGTGCCACTCCTCTGTCATGCCCCGCAATCCCCCCATTTGATAAACGTCAACCACATTAAGCAAAATTCATTATCTTAGTATTTGAAATACAGAAAATCCAATACTGTAGAAGTAAAAAACAGCAACTGTCAAAGATCAGTCAGTTGAAATGTGTGACCATGAAATGTTTTTTTTTAATACCATTAAATGAGAAAGGCCACCTGAACATTATCTAACACACTAACCACATTTGTCATGACAAACGCTGTGTGTATCATAGGCCTCACTGGGCCTGACACACAAATATGGGCAAAAGACTCTTTCCATCACTGACCTCTGAAGGGAGAATCTTTAAAATATTTTAATACATCTTAAAGTAAGAAATGACCTGCTGTTATCCACTCTAGTAAGGCCTGGGAGGTACACATACCAAGAAAGGCAGACACATCCAGCATGATCCCAAAGACACAGCGCTCTGGAGCCACTGTCCCTGTGTCACTGAGGGGCACATGGGGAAGGGAACACAGAGTAAGCTCAGCCACCACATCACTCACAACCAGGGACACACAACACCTCCCCACCAAGATTTTACACAGCCATACAAATGTCCACTTTCACTTAAAAATGTAATAATATATTAATAAAAAAATTTTCATTGCAGTGTAAAGATTTTTGTCGTGTCCCAACAGTTAACTAAAGGCTCCTTACTAACCTGATATAAGGCACAAGTGGGTCCACATGTCTCAGTACGACAGCTGTGATATAGGCAAAAACAAATGCCGCAGATGTCCAAATTACCAGCATCGCGGGCAGGGCACACATGCCCTGCTGGAACCACCACATGTCCACCAGGAGGTGGCACAAACTACTTGAAAGACTGGTTACTGGCCAGAGCCTTCTCTGGAGAGAGAAGACAGCAAAAGATACTCCAGTTTTCCATCAATGCACCATCAACTCCCACCCAAATACAGCATCACTGTAACTGTCAACTTAAGATCAAACATCACAATCATCATAGTCTGAAATTATTTTCTAGGAATGATTGTAACTAATGTGTGGCAGACAGCTTGTCTCCCTTCCAATATCAATAAGCAGTAAAGACTAAGAAATTTGAATGCTTCAAAATATTTTTGATCTGGGCATAGCCTGCTTTTTGGTCATGTGACTCAGCCTGTTCCTATGTGAAACATGCTTTCACTTTCACTTCCTCTTACTTCGAGTAAAGCTTTAAAAATCACTTCGTAATTTTCTGTCTCGTGCTGTTCCTGAAAATATTACCACTATTTTACAAGGCATTCTTCCATTTAAAGACACCATAAATACAGTGAATCTACTTTTCACCCCAAATCCTAACGAAATATGTAGCACAAGTATAAAGGTGAATTTTAGTTCTGAGCAGAAATGGTTAGTCTCTAGACAGTATACACATACACATACACAAACACAAACACTGAAATATGCAGACAATTACCTTTGTAACACGTAGCTGTCTTGTGTATGCTAAGAAACGGGTTAGATAATAATGTAATAACGCCGAACGATTAATCAGATAGGCTCTCAAATTTCAGCAGCTATAAGACGACAGTAAAACCTACTGTACACGGTACCGAAGTTATTGTATATGGGTAATTTTAGCACTTCCTCAAACTACAAGTAACCGGCGTGCTTTGCGCTTCGTTCATGCCCATGAACGAGATAAGGCGGAGCATGGATTATGTACGGTATATAATTACTGTACTGTACTGTACATTGATATAGGAATGTTTCGGTACAGTTAGTGCATAAATAACATTGGATCACTTTCCTTTTTAACCCTGTTTTTAGCCAGTTGGAGTATGAAAAGGTAATTTTTAACTATTTATTGTCATCAGGCACAGCCACATTGATCTTTTAACAAGGTCGAGACAAAAAAATGAAGGATTGCGAAACAATTCAAAATGTCTATTTTAGTCTATTTGATTTGTTTCTCTTCCTTCTATTGTCTTGTGGTATTTATTGTTTTATTGTATTTATTCATTATTGTGTTTTGTTCATTATTGTAAATAAAAAATGTCATTATTTAAAAATGCATGCCGGAATGATGAGGGATGAATGCCCAGTAGTGAATTCACGCCGGAGAGATCTTTCTGACCGGTTAGAAAAAAATATAGTAAATAAATAAAATCGATCGTCCCAGGTGAGCACAGATCTTATTATTTTAATTTTAATTATTATGTTCTCATATTTTCTGATATGCAGCACTGTCTGCCTGTCGTATAATTATATATATTGTATAATATTCCCGATTTAAACACGCCTACTTGATAACCTTTCTGTCCTACCTATGTGGCTTGATAAGATTTCCCATATACCAAATTTGAGGTTATTTAAAATAGTGAAATATTAAAATAAACATGTCAGCGGCGCGATGCACACTGCCTAAACGTGTTTCCAGCGTGTTCATGAAAAAATACAAACCATATTGTAACAGCAGCGCAGCCAGCCACTCAGTTTCTAAGATATATTTCGCTACCAGCGCGACGCGTCGGCGGACAACAAAATCGCTAGTCTTCAGTACAGGGAACTAATGCCCATTTATGCAAACTTAAATGTGGAGTGGTGTCAGCCCTCCTAGGGTAACCTTTCAGTTCTAAAATAACAAATTTACCGCCAGAAATACCCTAATTTATTGCGTTGCTCATGAGGTGGAAAACACTCAGGCTGCACTCCAGAGTTTTCCTTAAATGTTCAAAGATGTTGAAATCAAGTGCCAGTGACAACCACATCTTATAGTTCATCAATTTTGTGTTTATTAAACTGGTGATTAAACAATTGTGCATTGTCATGCAGGAAGTGTGTTCGCCTATCAATATTGTATAGAAATATTTTGAGTGTAATCACTCAACTTATATATAGCTTTCTGTTTCACAGTTCTAAAGAGCATCAAAGAAGTAGGTGTTCAGCCTGCATTTAAAGACTGAGACCGAATCACCATCCTGTATGTAGCCAGGCAGACTATTTCATAACCTAGGGTCTCTGTATGTAAATGCTGTACCACCAACATTTTTATGTATATGTACATGGGATGGAAAGAAGGCCTGCATTCTGGGATCATAAGGACGTAATTGGAGTTACATATTTATTAATCAACTCTGTCCAGTGTTATATGGATTATATATATATATAAATATATATATATATATATATATGTTAACAGAGGAAGTTTGAAATAGGTCCTGTACTTTAAAGACCTCTGCCCATGACACATTTTTACACTTCCTCCCTCTGTTGAATACTAAGGTACAGTATGTACCCATCAGCCCCATTACAGTACGACTGAGGAAACTGACGTTTCACACCTTGACTGAGGAATGTCCCATTTCATCCTGCATATTAAAGTGATGTTTCCCCCAGACTTCCATGCTATAATTACTCCTTAAATATGAAGTGTTCATATATTAAATATTTTAAACGTTAACAGAAGGAACTATTGATCTGTATTATTAAATGCATTATGTCTCAAGACTATTAAAGGACAAAACCTACTTTTTAGCTAAAAGTTGTTTCAAAAGGATACAAGAAACCATGTGGTATAAATGTAACAATCTTTATTTTACATACAACTGTAATTAGAAATGATTTTAAATAGAAAGATTAACGTTTGGAAAAGAATCTCACTCTGAAGGCTCCCGGCACTTAGAAAATTGTTCAAAAGAATGACAAGTTGAAGAAAAGTTAAATCTACATTCCCAACTCACATTTTACATATTACTGTGATAATATTTCTCTACGACATGGCCAAAATACAAATCCAGTTTTGTACCATTTTGCTGCCTTTTAAATATGTATATTTTTGTAATGTATAAATATAAACTTGAGTTGCAGTAAGATGAAATACTAAACATGCCAAAAGGAACATGCAAATCTTTCTAAGGTCACCAAATGCTGGGACAAGATTAGAAGCAGATGATTCACCTCTGCAGATGAAATGCAACATTGCTGCAACGTAGTGTTGGATGAATAATGCTCAGAGCATCTTCACATTCAACAAGTCAGGCTGTTGGTTTAGCATAGGTTCTGACAGGACAGAAATAATTCAAACACAAACCCTAAAAACTATATTGTCACCCAATCACTAAAAAACCAGCTATGTAGCTGAAAGGAAAGATAGCAGTTTGTGAGTTTGTGTGTATACACATATGCATGCACACACTATAGGTGTATATCTTTTATAATCCCACAACACATCATCCAATACTAAATCATGTTAGCTGGCAGCCACACCAATAAGCAGCAACGTCATGGAGTGAAATGGTCTAACATCAGCATCCAATTTAAGGCAATCACAGTAAGAACTGGACAGTGAAAGGCAACTTTAAAAAAAACTTTTAAAACTATGACACTTATAACTTTATTTTAATAAAATTAACTTTAATTTTTTTGTGAAAAAGCATTTAAAATTCTTGACTTAAGATAAACGCATCACCAATAAGAAACCAGGCTGACTTTTGAATTGTATTTTATTATTGTAATTAAGTATTCTTAGCTAAAAATAAACCAAAAGGATCTTGGAAAGAGGTAACTGTGAAAGTTTGCGTGTGTTCTCAAGATGGTTACAACTACACATGGTTCAGTAGCACATCCAAAATGTTTGTCCACAAACATTAACACTCAGCTTAAAGCAGAATTTTGCACAAACACAGTACATAAAACATATTCCTGGGAACTTGTTTTCCCCATATTCAAAAGCACTTATAAAAAAAACAATAATAAAAATAGCATAGTGAGAAGCACCCTCTGTGCCATTTAATGAAAGAGGGCTACTACGGTTGAGTGTACATTTGTACATGTGCATCCCATTACTTTGAAATGGCAAAGAAAATTTTATTGTCATGAACATATTTAATGCACATTCAGCATGTTTCTTCATCATTACAAGTAACAAAAATGGTCAAGGAGTGTACAAAAAGAAAGTTATAGTAAAATAATGAAAATTATATCAGTGTAAAAGTTTGCACCCCTTGAGAAACCCTCTAAGTAATTAAGTTTAAATGTAAAATCAGGTGTCTCATCTTTACAAAAGAATGCCAAAAGGTAATGCTTAATTAGTGGCACCAGGTGTGTTAAATTGGTCTTGCACTTTAAAGTAGCAAAGTTGGTACCGCTACAGGGGAAGTCTCAAGCAGTTTGTTGAGAGTAACAAAAACAATGAGATCAGGAAAACATCTTTCAGAAGCCCTCAAAATGAAACTGGTAAACCTTCATAAAGCTTCAGAGGAAAATTGAAATATTTGAGAGTGTTTAGGGATACTAGTACCAACTGTGAAGACCATAATCCAGAAACGGAAGAAGTGTGGACACGCTAAGACTCTTCAACAAAATGGGACCAAAAAAAAAAAAAAAAAATGAAAGAGGTGCTAGTAGGAAACTTACTCAAGGGCTATGTAAGAATCCAAAGCAAACAGCAGGTGACATCACAAAGTGCTAACAGGCAAATGGAATAAAAGTCCACATCTGCACAGTCAAGTGTGGTCTGCACAAGTCTGGAATGTTTGGGAGAAAAGCATACAGGAAGCCATTGATTACTTGCATAAATAATGCAAAGGGCATGTGAACAAACCCAGTGCGTTTTGGAACAGGATATGGTCTGATGAGACCAACGTTAGTTGGTCATACTTTGCGCACATGTGTGTGGCAAGGGGGAAAAAAGGAGAGGAACACCATTCTCACAGTGAATGGAGAAAGGAGAGGAACACCATTCTCACAGTCAAACATGGTGGAGACTTGCTGATGTTTGTAGGGTGCATGTCTGCGTCAGGCATTGGAGCGCTGCAAAATATGGAAGGAAGAATGAATGCAGCCCAATGTCAGAATATTTTAAAGCAAAGCCTCCTTCTATCAGCCAAAAAATAAAAATGTGGAAAGATCCAATTTAAGACAATGATACAAAGCAAAGTCAACTCAGGAATGGTTAAAAAATAATAAGGTAAATCTTTTACCATGGCCTTCTCAGTTTTCAGACTTAAATATCACTGAAAACTTCTGGACACACTTGAAGAACACTGAACATGACAAAAAACCAAGCAAACTGGTAGACTTGGAACAATTATGCCATGAAGAATGGGCTAATATTATACATGAAAAGATACAAATGCTGCTCAGAGGGTACCCAAAGAGGTTGGAGAAAGTTATAAAGGCCAAGGGAGGACATACAAAGTATTAGAGAACATTTAAAAGATTTTTTTTACATAAAGGGTGATGCAAACATTTGCACTGACACAATTTTCGTTATTTTACTATAACTTTTTTACACTCCTTGGACATGTTTTACTTGTGATAAAGGAACATTTGTACTAGCTGAACGTGCATTAAATATGTTGATGACAAAATTGTTTTACTCTCTTTGCCATTTCAAATTAAGAGGATGGAAACCCTTGCACTCAGCTGTTAATGCTAATTTTAATCTTCAAAAGAAAAAATTAAAATTCTTGATCTTAAACTGACTTTGTGCACACTGCATGTAACAATACAAACATGTTTAATTACCCTGTCTGACTGACACTAAAACGTCTTCTCCATAGTTATGTAAACAAGGTTTCTCAGCCCATTTTGTCTAGGTTATTAGGACTGTCTGAAAGCAGTTTTAATTTAGGTGTTTAGAGGGAGAGCAAGATTATGATGATTTACAGCTTCAGACTGCAAGAAATTAGTACTGTTTAGCCAACAGTTCTGCAGTTAGAAATCTGTTTAAAAATTAAGCACAGGCACACAATCAATTGTAAAGGGAAACACAAATTATGTTTAAAACTGTATCCTATAATAGACTTTCATCTGTCAAATCAAAACTGGACCAAGTATCTGAAACAGTTCGTCAAAGTTAAAAGAAAAATTTTCAATTGCTCAAATTAGCCAATGTGTGTATACACTGCAGAAAAAAGTGCAGTAGTTAACAAAAGTATACTCTATATTAAAAAGACTAACTAAATATTCCTGGAAATGTATTTTGTTCTGGTGCCTGACTGTAAAATTACACAAACAAACAAGCAGACGACCACAGGACGTGTGACTAGTTGAAAATACGCGTTGTCCTGATCCGCAAACTCTGTCATCACTCAGCACTTCCTCCTGACAGAACTCCTCTACACGCTTCATTTCTCACATTTAGAGTCCCCGTCTTTTTTGTGTTTTTACTCTGGAAGTAAGACAGGGGTGGGGGGGGGGTCATGACTGGGTGCCGACAGCCTGCTGCGGCCAAGGCGGAGTCTGGGGCCGGATCTTGAACACAGATATGTTCAGGTGCGTTGCAATCTGATTGCACACACTGACGCAGTAGCGTGCCAGATCGAAGCCTGAGAGAACCTGCCAAGGAATACAGACACACCTTTAGGTCGTGATCAAAAGAGTATAACAACAAACATGGTAAATAAACAGTGAGAAGGTAAAACGTTCTCTCAATTTCTACACATTGTTACTAAATATTTTCTGCAAATTTTAATGTAAGGGAAAAATCAACCTTTGAAGATGAACAATTCTGGAGTTGGCTTTCCTATGTAATCAACCGTGTGTCAAACATACTGGACTTAGCACATCATGTTCATGGGTAGATGTTATTACTGCTGCGCCATTGCTCTGTGTCTAACACAAACCCAGTTCTCCCTCAATACCTTAGTCTGACGTTTATATAAAACACCTGCAAAATTAATAATTATTGTATTTAACCAGTTACGTATACCAAGTAAATAAACACAGATTTTTACTTTGATTTTATTGACTTGGCATCACATCTAATTACCTTAACCTCCTTGTACTGATGTCATGTGAACAGGTGATCACCTACCAGGGCAATCCAGAGTACAAGATATTCATCAATGAAGCTGCTGAAGTACTGATCCAGGAACAGTAGGCAGGGGCCAAGCAGAGCCACGTCATGGAGATGCATCTCGCTCTTGGTCATGTGGGCCACCTGCCAAAACACAGAGGAATGGTGTCTGCAGTGCATTCAAAACTCAGATCAGCATCAGTACAAGCAAGTAATCTTTATTGTCCACTTTCACCTCACCAAAACACTAGAACAATGGATAAGACAGTCCAGAATGTACATAAGTGAATCCTGGCCATTGAACTCAGCTCTAAATGAAGTTACGCATAGCACAGAGTACAAGGAAACTGCTAAATGCCTCCTGTGTTCTTCCAAGGAGTGAAGGGAAGGGTACACGCACCACCAGCTTGTTGGTGATCTTGGCAGATGCAAAGCCGAAGGCAAGGATGTACAGGCAGGGGTGCCTCTCAAACAGCTGAACTGAGGACTTTTTGTGGATCATCACAGCCAGGGTGATTACAGACCCAATGTGCAGGATTGGAGAGAGGACACTTGTTCCCTAAGAGATGACAGCCATGCAATCCCCAAGCATGCATGCGCACACACACACACACACACACACACACACACACACACACACACACACACACACACACACACACACACACAAGATCAATATCCAACCATTCAAGGTGAAACTAATCTACGCTCTTCAAAATTTTACCCACTACTGCTTCCCCTTCAAAAGTAGCTCCACACCCTCACACCCACACTCACAGCAATGGTGGAGCCATTTTTTCCCACACCACCAGTGAATATGACCCGAAAGTAGCTGGTGCAGGTCAGGATGGACCCTGCCAAAGTGCAGAGGGCAGGCACGATTTTCATCTCAATGTTCACAATGGGTATCTGGAAGGGGCGAAAAAAGAACAAAAGTTTGCTGCGGAGCTCTCCCTCCTGCCTCCCAAGAAAAAAAAAACAGCACATTACACTGACAAGAACAGTAACTACAAAAAAAACATTTGGCAAGTAAGAACCTTATAATCTGAAGACTAGACTGTAGCATGGACACTGTATTGCTTAACTTCAACAGCTAAATATCCACCTCTATCAATACTTGCATAAGAAAATGCTTCATATATTTCATATTTTTACATCTATAAACATATGAATGCCCACAGATTTTGCACCTAACCAGATACGCACTGAAGTTATATTATAATAATACACAGCCTGTTCTTTTTTGTGACTACTGATTTTATAGGTCATGCATGAAGATGTGTGGTTAAGAAACAAAATTAAATTTAAGCTTTAGGCATTCACATTTAGTGAAATGGTTACTGCTGCCAGTGCTGCGATGAAGAGATGACAGTGGAATTACCGGAGCCTGCCAGAAGGCACGTCCGCCTACCGCAGCCAGCAGGTGCATGATGATGATGAGGACCTGCACCTCCGTCACGTCAATCCTGAGAGGACAGACAGAATGACTAAACTGCTAAATGCCTTCACTGGCATCCCCTAATGAATTAGGAAGTGAGGCATCATGCTTAGTGTCCCAATTTTGACTATAATCTGTTTGTTTACAACTTTCACACACACACCTAATCAGTGACCTTATGGTGCCCAGTGAGGGACTCCCAGCATTTCCCTAGTAAAGCTTGCCCTCCCCCCACTCACAAGCCAAAGCGCAGAACTCCGGAGACGTAGGTCTGCCAGTGGGCACAGTAGAAGAGGAACATGCCAGCAAAACAGCAGAAAAACATCCAGTCAGGGTGGGTGCCCAGCTGGAGGGCAAGGCAGGTGCCCAGAACCACAAACACTGCAGAGGGGAGAGAAATGCGAACATCAAGAGAGTCAGAGCAGGACAGCAAGACGGTGGAAGAATAACAAAGGAAGACACAGATGGAGGGAGACTGACCTGTCCCTTTACTGCAAAAACATGGAAAGCAGACACAGAGATGTACCGTAATTTCTCTTCAAATACAATATACACCTACAAAACTCACAGAAACCACTGCAAAGCACATTAGAAATGTTCAACCATTTTGTTTTCAACATGAAAAACTTAAAATCCTCTGTAGAAAAGTACCAACAGCAATTTTTCTGCATATTCTGTACTATTATCTCAGAAAAATTAGTTACCACAGGTGACCTCCCTTAGTGTTGAAATCATTTATTCATCTTTAATTCCTTGTATTGTGTGTAGTAACCTTTCCACATATTCATCTCACCTTTTAGTTCTTGCCCATGTGCCTACACATTGGGGGATGCATACCTTGTGAATTTCACAGCAATGCACAACTAATCTGAATCCAAAAGACAATCAGTCAGACATTTAATGTAATTAAATGCACACACTATAATCTCGCTACAGGTCTGTGTGGTTCTCACTGTGTTCTAGTACATAACAGTTGCATGAATGTAACTTTATGGGTAGAAAACAACATACAATTTTGATTCCAACAAGCTATTGTAGGGTTTTGCAGGTGAAAATAATTTCCTATCAGTGCAGCTGTTTAGTCAGTAGCTATATTTTCTGCCACCACTGGTAGTTATTTTTTATCATCAGAAAAATGTTGTTAATTAATTAGTCTTGCTGAGACATAGTGGAAACATGCAGGCCCCATTGTCTTTGAAGGTCATTGATCCAGTTGATTTCTGTTTAGCTGGCCAATACCAAGGAGCTGTGACTTCAAAGGGAAGCTATGAGACCAATGTAGATTCCACTGCCATGTTCTGACTGGTATGGAGGGGCAAGGCTACCTGTAGATAGGGAATCACAACCATGGTCAAAGAGTTCCCCCAACGGAGAGCTGCTGCCAGTGCGGCGGGCCTGCTTCCCATCAATGGCATCCAGCGACTGATAAATGAACAGGCCCCCAGCACATAACAAGTATGTCCACTTAGGTGCCTGAGAAAAATAAATAAATAAAATAAAAAGCATATAACAACCACAGAATCAATCAATTCACTCCTGTAAAAAAAAAAAAAAATTCCTGGTGGCTCAATAGGTAGAACATCAGGCTAAGATGCGGAAGTCATCTAGTCGAAACCCACCCCAGCCAGGTGTGTCCTTGAGCAAGACACTCAAATGCTAGCTCATTGTAACATGTACATGAAAGGTAAATCACTTTGGATAAAAGCGTCTGCTAAATGAATAAATGTAAAAAAAATCTATATGCTTAAGTTATAATAACTAAGGAATACTTTTGAATTATACTGGCTTGTTTGTAATACTTTCTCTTTTGTCTCCAGATTTTTGAAAGCACATTGATAAATAATATAATAATCATCTAATAGCAGTCAGAGACTCAACATATTAACAGGGATTATTTTCCAGAACAATATAGGGCTAAATCACAATCTTGACAACCATAAATTCAAACCCATTAGGTTTGTAATAAAATATTAAGCAGCTGGTTTCCTGGACAACATCCACATTCTCTTTACATTCTTTGTAAACATGAATATCACCATACTACCTGAACTAATAGCAAACTACGTATATGTGACTGTTGTGAATTAGGGCTAAGGTTGGTTTATTTTTCACCAGCTATGTACCATTCCTGGGTGATTCTGTATGAGAAGTACTAACATTGTTATAATAGCTATGCCATCAAGTCTGTAAATCCAGCCTGCTTCTACCTAAGAGCTACAGTGCCATATGGTTTCCTACCTGCTCCGTGGCAGTAGGGCAGTAGCTGACCAGGATAAGAGTGGTGACAATGTTAGTGAGCAGGCCCACAATGGTGATGAGATTGGGGGCCACCCAGCTGGGCACACAGCCCACAAGCCACTCCCAGTAGCGCTGCATGAGGGGCTCCAGCAGAGAATGCCCTGAGCTGCTGTACCTGTGCTCCTCCAGTCTCTTCAGCTGGGTGCGGGACAGAGGTGGTGCGGGCAGTCGAGTCAGCCTACCCAAGAGCCAGAGCCCGTCCACAACCTCCAGGCTCCGCCCCCCACCCAAGCCCGCCCGGGACATCAGGAGCCCTACCCTCCTCCGGGGCACTGGGGATCCAATGCGAGGCCGCGCTTGGTTCCTGGAGGAGGGCAGAACGCAGAGAGGTATATTTGTGAGCACTAGTTGATTTTCAACAGTTTTGACAGACACCATGATTACAACAGTCAGGTAACCAGTACAGGTTGAAACAATGGAAGGGATTACAAGACACTGAAGACAAGGTAAGAAATGAAGTCCTAACACTGATGAAAAAAATATTGTAAGATCGTCACTGTAACTATGTTCCATCAGTACAGCACTGTGCTTCATTTGACAAACACGTTTAGTTCGCAAGGTAAAAGTCCTCGGTTGTAGTTCACAGGGACGAAGCAGCTTTTTATAAAGGATGGCTTCATCACAGTCCTGCTTGCTTCAGTGGGTACAGGTTTTCTTCTAACCAATTAATTCATTCATTTTTATTTGGCAACTATCAAATAATTCCACCAGAAAATGTCTGGATAAATAGGCATAACATTGAATTCAATCCAGCAATCATTCATTGTATTCAAATTGTAATAATTAATAAACAACACAAACAGATGCCAATGACAGTGAACGATTAATCGGGAACAGTGATTGAAGGGATTATTAACAAAAAATTGACTAAAATATTAAAAACATACCACAACTTTAAAGTTGTTACAAAGCAATATCAGTAAGTCTTTGTCTTGCTCTCATTTCTTATTAAAAATTAACAATTCTTGTTGACAATTTCTGTATTGATGTAGCGATTACAAAAAAAAAAAAAAAAGAATAATTTTTAAAACCAAGGTTCTATTAGAATTAGAGATTTGGTTAAACAATAACCTGCACCCACTTGGGCCACCAAGACGTGTGAACCACTGTGCACCATGCTGAATATTAAGACCACAGAAACTATACAGAAAGCACCAAATCAAGCTGGAGGACTAAGTACAAAAAACAATGTTTCAAGAGTCATTTTGATTTACTAGAACATAATTCTGATGTTTCTGATGTTGATCTTTCAATGACATGCTGCCAAAAATGTTCAAACGCTTCTGGGAAAGGACGTATCTAGAGCCTGTTAAATAAATTAAGGTGAAGACCGGCGCTAAGAACGCCAAAGCAGCCATCCTTCTCCATCTCCTCGCATCAGCCAAGACTTCTGCAGCGTTACGACGAGGCAGAATTGACAGGGACGATATGGTGATTCTTTAAATACTTCGCTGTAGTTTCGTTTTTAACGCCGCTGTCTATCAACGCTGCAAGTATGAGCAGACAGGCGATAACCACCGGTTTCTGCACACAGATAAATGTGTCTGTACATTAGAAGGCACACTCGGTACCCATGTAGCCAGCAGCTTCCGAAAAACCTATGCCAACATCTATTACAAAGGTACACAAAACGAGACTTAAAACATCTTGAGAACAAACAGATAAACTACGGAGACATAAAAACAAAGAAAACGGGGGAAAAAACAGCAGGAAAGTGCCATTTATACGGTTAAGTTAAAATCGAACGTCCCATGTCGTCTGTGCTGGTCCCCAAAGCTGAAAAAAGGTTTTGGGTGGAGTGCCATACATTTGATAAATGAAACCTAAACAGCGACGTTACCGTTGTTTTCCCCATTATATCACATTTGTAGTAAATCGCAGAGGACAAATTAAATTGTAACGACACTTGAGATCAAACACCGAAGTAGCAAACATCGGACAGATAGTAGCTGTAAATAAAACGCTTGCGCACATAAATAGATAATACAGATAACGGTAAGGGGTAAGATATACAGGAACATCTTTACCTTCTGCTAAGGAAACAGGCCACAGGGCTAATTGCCTGCTTCTGCCACGGTGGTAACGAAAATCGTGCAGCTGACGTGGTGTGGAAGTGATGTGGTGTGATCAATGAGAGATCGTAGGGCTTCCAGCAGAGGATGGAGTAATGCACCCTCAGCTCATTAGAGAGGAAGGTGGAAATGCCGTAATACAAAACGCCGCAAACGCACTTGCAGCTAAGACGTGTGCATGACGAACCTGGACAAGAGAAAAGCACCGCTTCCGTCGCAACTGAAGACAGATATAACGTGTAATTTGTGTATGTGCTAATTTATAAAATGCAAATGTAGTGTGATGGCATCCCTTCTTCGGCTGACTCCTCTGATATAGTGGTAAACAAAGTATAGTATTAAGATCAAATACCGTGACGGCATCAGTGAAGTTTTTATAAAAGCATACTGTTTGTTAGAAATTGCAGCTAGTGAAAGCACACATGGTGACTGGACAATTCAAAACGTTTACGGGTTTATAATAGCGTTAGACATCTGAGCGGAACGAATGTACAAAAACCGTGCATCGAGTTTCAAAGGTAAGCAAAGGGGCTCTGAAGCATCCGCAGAATATCTTAAAAGCAAAGAATCCGTAGCTATCTCGCACGTTGAAAATGTAGCTTTAAATAAACATCTCATCGTCATTAAAACACAAGCACTGAGATACATATCACAGTACGGACATAAAGGGATTATGCTCTTTCCGTAGAACGACAGTCATTAACTTCTACTTGATTTAATCTGAATACATCATTTTCTATTTTAGGAAAGTCGTTTGTAAAGTGCTGATACTAAACCTGGTGGACACGTTGTATTCTGGGATATGTAGTCAGTATGACTTTCCAAGTGCGGATTTGTAGCAGTGGTTAGAGGACCTCTCTGCTTTACCGGCTGAGAATCCAAGAGCCCAACATCATTCAGAAATACACTCAGGAGTATTTGTTGTAATTGTGGTTCTATTGTCACAAAGTTATCAGCATCTAACTGAGCTAACTTTCCTCATTTGTTGACAATTGGAAGACACGAATATGAGCTAGAATGCAAGTTTTCCACGTTTTCATATTGAAGTGACATAGATACTCAACAATCCAGTACAAGAAGCATTTTGTGTTCTTTGTTTGCATTTAAATATGTGAATTTTAAACCTACCATATGATTTTAAACCTATATACTTGGTCTCTGTGGATCACTATGGAGACAAGTAAGCCTGTGAGAAAGTAGGATTACATGATGGTCAGATGCTGAGTCTTGCTGAGGCATTTAACAAAGCACCTCTTATGCAGTGTTAGGCTGCATGATCTCCACACTGAACAGTGCAAACAAAGAATTGTGTTGTTCACTTACAGCACGCCACATGCATTTAATTCAGGACTCTGGTTGTAAATTCCTCAATATTTGTAGAACTATACTTGTAGGTCCTGCTTGGTGGCATTGCAGACCAATGACACGTACAAATGCACAGTAGGTGATGAACTGAAAGCATATGGTACACACACTGACATTAAGATCAGAAAAATGTGCCTGATACAGAGCTCACAGTCTATTTTACTCACCATAACTTACTGTCACACTTATTGATAACTCTGTTTTCCTTTTGCTGTACTGGTATTTTGTTTATAAAACTGGAAGGCTTGACACTTTCAGGTTTTACAAAGAAAATTGCCTATATTGAGCAATGCCGACCAACCTTGTGTGTGGACAGCCATCAGACCTACTAACTGGTAATCCGGCATATGGGGCATTTTCCCAGTGGGCCAGCACACTTAGTATTGTATTTATTATGCACTTTATTATGCTTGATTATGTATATGCACAATGACTGGTCCATGGAAAATTGTCTTAAGTGAAACCAGTCCATGGTGCAAAACAGGTTGGAGACAGCTGGCATACAGTGTTTGTGAAAGGCCATCGTCTGCAAAAGAAATGGTAATTTTGTCCATCACATGTCTGCAGTGCTCAGAAATGAATGCAATGATATTTGCTTTCACAAAGGTTACATTTAACCCATACAAGCTGTATAAGGGACTCTCTGACTGTGGCAGACGCAGTACCCTAGATGCCTTGATGCCAAGTCGAGGTGCTCTCTAGTACTTTTTCATTCCACAGTCTTGATTTTGTCTGTTTGAGGAAGTAATGTGTCTTTGTGTACATGCTGTGGAGAGGACATTAACTAATGATAGCTTTAGGTGACACTCACCATTTAAGGATAGCTTGAAGACCTTACTGACACTGGGACAAGGCGCTGCTCCAGAGCAGCTTGAAGACCTTACTGACACTGGGACAAGGCACTGCTCCAGAGCCCACGTGAGAAAACTTTCTGAATAAATCACTTGAAGATTTGTATTTCTTGCTTGTTGCCAGGACTGATCCTTAACTGTGATGCCCAAAATCTGATAATTTCTGAACAGCTGCACCCTGTGTAAACCAATCATAACAGTTAGAGTTGTAACAACGTAAACATGTCCATTTTTTTTTTTTTTTACTAATTCTGTAAGTTACTGATATAGTACTTTTATCCTTAGTCATCTTCTGTTTTTTTAGATGCAAAATCAGCAAGCTGAGTGATGGAAGACAAAACTCAAAAACCACAAAAGAGGAATACTTTTTCTTTGTAGTATGATGAAGTGGACATTATACATCCCATCTCATTTACCAATAAATTAACAGTTTCCATCATAATCCCCTTTCTTCACACCCCATAACCTGAGTTTGCTTCATGTATATACTTCCCCATGTTTGTTCAAAGGCCCCCCCTAGTGTTCATTTTTATTTAAGTCCAATAGCGTAGTGCGTTCACATTCTGGTCCTGTATGGCAGGGATCTCCAATCATGATCCTGGATGGCCGTAGTGGGTGGAGGTTTTTCTTCCAACTAGAACCAGTTTGTGGGTCCCTCCCAGCATACACAGACACAAGTGGTTGTCTTTGTACTGGTTTATTTGAAGGATCACACATCTCTTCAGGGAGGACTTTAGGGCTTAAAACATTAAATCTTTCCATGCTTTCATTTGCTTAGTTGTGGCAATGGAGTTGGCTGCTTGCTTGCAAATGTTTGTCTAGTTAATTCGGTTTCAGTTTCTCTAGTTATTTCAGACTTACTGTTTATTTGTTCATGCTTTACATTAGGACTTAAAACATTAAATCTGAAAATTTTGAATGATGTGACAATTGCCAGACTTAATTGGATGCACTTTGATGATAGAACAGCACTAACTGTTAGTAGATTCTGTAATACTGTTTAACCTCGTTTGTGACATGCACATGTACTCATGTATTCATAGTAAGTCGCTTTGGACAAAGGCATCTGCTAAATTAAATTAAATGAAAAATTTTCCTTTTCTTCAAACTTACTCTCTAAGTTCACCTCTATATACAGCTATATACACATAGTATTGACAAGAAAAGGAACCATTAGCTTATAGTAAAACTAACATGCACAGCATGTACACTCACTGGCCACTTTATTAGGTACACCTGTTCAATTGCTTGGTAATACAAATTCCTAATCAGCCAATCACATTGCAGCAACTCAATGCATTTAGGCATCTAGATGTGGTGAAGACAACTTGCTGAAGTTCAAACCGAGCATCAGAATGGG
>JABJVR010000103.1:7398268-7418562 GCA_025773905.1 Chitala chitala | reverse complement strand
GTTTTCTGGGGATTTAATTCTGCTTTCAGTGTAGGACATAAAAAAACCAAGAATATGTGGAAATAACAATATTGCAATTTCATACAACATAAAAAAAAAAAAAAAAAAAAAAACCTTATGAAGCCTCATCTGCATTTGAAATTTACCAGCAAGTCAATAATGGAACTTAGATATACTGCTATATCTGATGGCAGAACAACCAGTCCATTAAAATAAAAAAAGCTTAATTCAATTTTTCCAAATGCATTTATTGAAAGGGCTAAAGCACTTTCTGGGGTACCGTCTCTGTCCCGTCCCTCTCTTTGTTAACAGGAATCTCAAATCTCTCTTTTCAGTGAGCAGTATGTGCAGGAAGTGGGGGCGGGGATGTGCCTCAGTGACTGAGTACATTGCACACGTGGGATGGGAGGGGTTGCCACAGTTACGTTCCAAAACTCTGACCCCTACTGTGGCCATGAGCATCTGCAACAGCACAAAACAGAGCTGTAACTCTATAATGGCAAGCCTAGCATTCAGGAGAGATAAAAGACTCAGAATACAGCCTGTCCCTACAAGCCTTCACCGCCCTGAAATGCACTCAGATATTACTCACAGAACAAACAATCGCAGAAGGAGAAGTGACTAAAGACTGAACCCCAGCAGATCACACTGGTTATGCCTGCTAAGTAAAAGTGTAACGTGGGTGTAGCAGGGAGAGACGCAGCAAAGGAGCATGGGTGAACAGGACTGGGTTTCTTATTAAGATCGAGAAGAGGAAGTACAGTTTGAAAAAGTGGCTTTAAAGAAGAAAAAAAAAAAAACTCCACAGCTTTAACAGTAACAGTCCAAATATGGACACCAGTTTTAAAGTAGAAACCCACACGTTATATGTGGACTCACATTAACAGTCCAGGTTTATTCCCTTGAGGAAACTCCAAACATGCAAATAAATGGCACTGTATATACAACTTCTGTTGGTGAACTCTTGGCTATAGTTTAAGACTTTGGTCCCCTTCCAAAGACGCACCCAGTTAAGTAGGGAACCACTCCACAGAGTAGGTTGGTAAGCACCTGGTGATTGTGTAACCTGTCCCTGCTATGACCACTTATGTCATGGGTGTCCAATCATGGTCTTAGAGGGGCGCAGTGAGTGCGGGTTTTTGTTTCAGCCAATTCAGTCGATTTAATAGATAATTAATTTCTTTAGATATCAATTACATCATCACACATCGTCATTCTACTTGATCATTTGCATCTATCTGTACTTAGTTGTCTTAAATAATGGAGAAAAGTTACACAGAAGAAAGGTAAAAGGTGCCAATGACAAAAAATGCTTAATCAGGAGCAGTGACTTAGCTTCTTGTGCATAATTACTTAATTAAAATACTGATATTACTAAATATTTAACAGTTATGATGTAAGTCTATCATATGCTTTTTAAATTTGCACGGGTGGGCACGCTTGCGAGCGTGTACACGTGCTTGCTTGTGAACGCGTGCAGGCATGCATGCAGGTGGGAGCCACTCACATGCCGAAGCGCAGGGTCCCGGACACGTATGTCTGCCAGTGGGCGCAGTAGAACAGGAAGGTGCCAGCGAAGCAGCAGAAAAACATCCAGTCCGGGTGCGTGCCCAACTGGAGGGCGATGCAGGTGCCCAGGACGACGAACACTGCATGGGGGGGGGGTGGCGGGACAGAGGACGCCGTCAGTGACGAAGGCACCCAGCACACTGAACACTGCAGAGGCCTAACAGCAGTCTGCATCACTCTCTCTCAGCCTGTGTGCTGACGCAGCACATCCATGCTAAACGTCCCTAGGCGGGCCTACCTGTAGACAGCGAGTCGCAACCGTGGTCAAACAGCTCGCCCAGTGGGGTGCTGCTGCTGGTGCGCCGTGCCTGCTTGCCGTCGATGGCATCCAGGGACTGGTAGATGAACAGGCCCACTGCACACGCCAGGTAAGCCCACAGAGGAGCCTGATGGGGGGGGGGGGGACACGGACCCATAAACATGCATACCCCTTCGACTGAGTCCTGCACTATGGAAAAAATGCAAGGAGCGCCAACTGTAAAACTGGCTTTAGATTGTGGCTGTTTGTAAATGTTTTTTCTAGTTAATTCAAGACCTACATTTTATATGTTCATGCTTTACTTGAATGACTGAGACTATTGCTTGACAATCATGTGCACTTTGATGACAGGACTTACTGTTAGTTGGATTCTCTCATACTGTTTGACCTTGTTTGTGACATGCACATATACTATTCATTGTAAGTCGCTTTGCACAAAGGTGTCTGCTAAATGAATAAAAGGTAAATGTAGACGTGCCAATGTGTACTGCATTAAGAAATGAGGCGGTATTAGTGAGAATACCAACAATCTGAACATTAAATATAATCCTTGTACATGACCTACTAAAACAACTTTATAGGGAATGGTGCCATTTCAGGGATTTGTAATCTATTCAATTTTCAATTCAATTCAATTTATTTTTATATAGTGGCTTTAACAACAATGTGCCTCAAAGTGCTTTACACAAGAAATCTACCATCTGGTGTTGAAGGAGTTGCAACAAACCTGCCAACTGATAGGCAGATGCAGCAGCACCAACTTAACCTCTAGTAGGTGCTCTTAGTCAAAGTGACTTCAGCAGTCAACAGCTTCACAGCTTTATCTTGCTGTATATTTGCCAAAGCATTTCAGAGTAACAACACACTAATTCGACTAAAGCCTCCTTTTGTCCCGAATCTTCTGTCTTAATCATGGTACTCAAAGCCAACCGGCCATTTCTCAAGACACATAAACATATAAAACAAACATTGAGCATTTATTTAGCAAAAAAATGGCCTCACATTTGGCCCCACTGTAGCAGATACTGTTTTAATGTAGACTATTGCACTGTTACATTACTAAAGCAGACTTGCTTTACTTTATAGCCATGTCTACTAGTTTTCTCTGATGGCCCTTAGATATTGTCACTGATAACACGACTCATTTTTTTCCAAATACCACTATTAAAATGGAAAGATTTGGGCATTTCTATAGAAATAAACAAAGCCCTGTAATGTCAGAAAGATACTAGTACGCGTATACCAGGTTTTATGATTTTCGTACCTGTGCATTTCCCTGTTCTGAAGCTACTGGAGCCTATTCATCCTCCAGTCCCTCAGGTGCATCTGAAAGCACTGTCAAGTTCAGAGGGATGTTTTTACCCACTCAGCACCATCTACCATGTGCGCTTAGGGGAAGTGAGTGTAACACTTCAAAAACAACTTGCAAAAATCAGCAGATGATCAAGAGCTCCCTGTGAAAAATGGTCTGAAAGAAGGAAACAAACATGACCAGGCCTGTGACCTAAAAACAGACACACAAAGTTACCTCTGATCTCCAGATATGTGGGAAGAAAAAGGGGGTTTGAACCATACAGCAAATCAACTAACACTTTTAAATCAATCATTCTTTTCTGCCAGGGTCTTTATCTTTGAACATGCCTCCTGTGTACAAGTGACACTATGAAAATGTGATTCCAGTCCAAGCTATGCCAAAACACTGCTCAGTGCCATACACAAAAAAAAGCTCAGTCACACCTACACAGTGTCACTGAAAAGAGGAATGTTCAAGAACCACTCGACAAACAAAAATAATAAACCAAAGGATTCCATTTTATTTCCTGATTAAAAATGAACACTGGATCCTTTGATTTCTGGCTGTTTAGTCCACTGTCGATGGCTTCCAGTTTACTTGTCGACTAACATCAGCACGTTTATTCTATACATCATACTTATTCTACAAAATAATATCCACACCCACACAAAAACCTCCAAGTACAAGGTAAACATACTGATTCCAGTTCCTATCTTTCCTGGATGTTTAAAAACAGAACATTTGTTACATATGGTAAAGCAGTATACTTCCGAAATAATTCAGAAGTACTGAACATCTAAAAATCAGTCTGGGACATTCTGCACAGCAAATGACTCATTATGGTGAGCACAGCATATCAAAAGCTACTGACCACTTGTTTTGTATCTTAACAGGAACAAGAGATCACTCAGTTCCATCTTCTCCAGCAGTCTCTAAAAAAATGCATTCCACTTAACAATCTTTAATAATTACTGTAATGCAATCTGACTTAGGAAATCCAATAGCATTTCATCCAGTAAAACCACTAAAGCCATTTCTCTGGCCCTGAATTTAAAATGCCTAACTGTCCGATGCACTGCGAAGACCTTCAATATATACCAGTATGACCTACTTTACCCCATTAATGAGAATCGGTCCTTAACTGGAATAGAATTGGGTGAAGTTTTCTAAACCTGTGTCCCTAAAACATAAGCAAACAGAGCGGGGTTCTCCAAATCTCTACCTCCTAGCTGATTAACCCAGGAAAAAAGGGGGAGGGTGTCACTATTAATAAAGAAAAACAAGTTACATAAGCTAAACAGCACAAGTACACCATGTACAAAACGTCCTGCCTCTCCTCCAGGGCTGTTTGAAACGTGTACTTGCTCACACACCCAGGGCCATGCCCCCATGACGGCTGCCTAACAGACAGGGGGGTACAGAAAGGCCAAGCGCGTAACCTGATAGACTGAGTGTGACGATCGCTGTCCTCAAGTCGGGGACACCTCGCTTACAGCCAAGGAAGGATCGGAAAACGTCACACTCCTGGCTGCAACTGGAGCAGAATGCAAAACTAACAGACAAGCAAACAAGGCAGCAGGCATGACCCTTCCATTAACAACTGGAGGTTGCCCTGTTAAACTCCTGTCATTCACGTTTTGGTTTGGACAAGCTGACAGCCTACTGCTGGTACTGTGGAGAATTAATGAGTTGAATTAAACCACACGCGCTCAAAAAATTCTAAGCTGTAAATTGCATATAGAATTTGCATGAGAGGTGGTGCTGCAACTTATTTAGGACTCTAGCCTTTTCCTCAGCCACTTTCAGTTTTTGTTTCATCTCCTCCTGTGTGTTCTGACTGTTCACAGACCTTATTCAAACATAAAGCTAATGCTAATTAGCACAAGTGTATTTGCAAGCAGACATGGTAAGTGCCTGCTGCCCGCTGAAAATCAGGCGCAAAGAGCACTACACCAGATTCAACTCTTTAAAGGGCAGGTGATACCTCAACATACGTACATGAGAGTTTCACCTGAACATTTGCGAGAGAATATGCTGTATACTCAGTGTGTCGTATGCTGAGGCAGGCACCCTACCTCTTCAGTGGCAGTTGGACAGTAGCAGACCAGCACCAGGGTGGTGGCGATGTTCACAATCAGACCCACAATGGTGATGAGGTTGGGGGCGACCCAGGCGGGCACACAGCCAACCAGCCACTCCCAGTAGCCCTGCATGAGAGGCTCAAGCAGGGAACGGCCCGCACTGCTGTACCGGTGCTCCTCTAAGCGCTTCAGCTGGGCACGTGTTAGTGGAGGGGATGGCAGCTGGACCAACCTGCCAAGGAGGCAAAACCCAGCTCCATGCCCACCCCTGGCACAAATGCCGTCATCCTGCAAGGAAGGGGGCCTGCGGGCGCCTTCTAGCACCTGCTCCCCTGTCCGTCCCCCCCGAGCCCTGGTTGGCCTGTGACTGCTGTTGCTGCTGCTCATCGAGGGCCCCTGTCACGCACGCACACACTGCCAACGGCTGCCTCCACCCTTCTTGGGACCCCGGCATCCACCAAAGGACTGAGACCAGCTCCTGGCATGAGGGGGCAAGGAAAAGCAGGGATTTCAGAGGTTAAGGGGCCATAGCACAATGAAAGACAAACAGTGTAAACACCAAGTGGAACAAGGGGAGGGGGGGATTACAACTTTGTTACAAAGGGTGGGGTTACAGCAGAGACAATGGTAGGGGACTCTAAGAACTTAGACCTAAAAAGAAACAAACTCCTAAAAATGCATTGTTCAAAAAAAGTATGTCCCATGACTGCTCTTAAATTCAGCCTACTCTTAATGGAATGAGGCCAGGTGCCAAATATTGACACGGAGGAACGTGCAAATTTTGCCAGGATTCTTTGGTCGGTCTATTTTATTCTGACAATAACAAAAGTTTGGCAAAATCCTGAAGCTCGATTCACAACATTTCTTGTCGTACCAGTTAAGTACGTTACTTGCATTCGCTTGAACATTAATTAAAGCAAACATGTAAACCAAACGTGGGAAAAAACGGAAACGTCACGTTTAGCCACGTGCTCTAATGGCAGGACGATACCGGGCAGAGAGTAAACCAAACTCTTACAACAACACGTCACTGCAGCTTATTTTTGACAACCTGAACAACCAAAAATTGTTTGACACTACCTTTTCTCTAGCGTAATGGTTTTCTAAATGACGTAGACAGCCGTAGTTGTACAGTTACAAAAAAAACTGAACAGTAACTTACTTCGGTTACCAGAGAGAACACTTCTTTACTGTAAACGAGATTTCAGTGACATAACTCCTAAAATATTTTCTCTATATTGTAGCTTTACGGTCTAAATGCACATTATAAGTTCTGATGAGGATATCGAGGTCTGCCATCAATATTCGTCAGCAAGACGCTGCTTTTAGCTAACTACTACAGCTAGCTTCAGTATCTTGGTAGTAATTCAGCAAAGACATCCACTCGTAAAATTCAAGCACGTAATGACAACTGTAGTACAAGGTTCGAATAAACTAAATAAACGTAATATCAATTGCATTTCACACGATTTGGTGAGTGTAGAGTAACAGGCTAATGAACCGGTATCCAAGACGTGTTGATTTGCAATGCTTACCTTAAAGACTTCAAAAGTGTCCGAACGGTCGGCCTCCTCTTACTGCGTCCCGCTTCAGATAAACAAGCGCAAAAGCCAGAGCCTTAACCTTTGTCACAAAACCAATTTATGCAAGTCTTCCTTTGGCAAACGGACGAAACGCTAAGAATGCTAACGTGCACTTCTCTTCAAAGAGCTGTTTGCGTGCGACAGTGTTGCAGACACCGGATGGAAATTCCCCAGCACACTCCTGTCCGGGCACTGACATGCGGAGGTGCGGACTGCTTCCGTCGCACCGACTGACTTTTAGAAGCGATTTCAAATAAATCGAGCTACTCTGGCTAAATTCGCTTATTATTATTATTATTTTTAAAAATATGCTTTCACTTTTATGGTGTGGTACACATCAGCCAATTATAACCACTTAAAGTATGTTTCAAGTCAATATTTACGCTATACGAATTAAATGTTTTGCACTGACAAACGAAAGCCTAACACGTGACTTTTGAAATTAGTTGTTTTTTGGGGGGGGGCAGTTAAAGTGGTCTATGTCACGAGTAGAGACACTAGTTCAGCGCTGTTGAGCTGTTTTAATTTCCACCGAGAAAAGATTTTTAAGATTTTAAAGATTTTTTTATGGTGTGAGTCTAATTAAGGCATGTTGGCCTGCCCAGAACATGCTGAAACGTTTAGTGCGACAAATGTGTAGTTGAACATCAAGTGGTTTGTCTGTACATGAATAATTGGGTGTGTTTCACCAATTTGTACTGCGTACCAAGAACGAGACAGAGAAATAGAGAATTGAGTTTATTGGTGGACAGCTTTTTTACATTTTAATAATAACGGGGAAAGAAAGAGTTGGCGACCTTTGTTTCATGTCGGTCTATCTCAACATATATTCCCAAGCAGTAAGAGTACAAAATGTTGAAAACCCTGCTGATATTTTAATCAGGAGTTTATTAAGTACCCAAACTTGATATAAAACGTTTATTATTCTAAATGAATGATCTGATTAAATATGCATGTTTCAGGATTGTAATACATGTAAAAACTATTAAAACCTGAGTAATGTAGTATTTGTTTTTCTTTTATATCTTAAACATTTTCCCTGCCAACATTTTATATAGATTTTTAAAAATCACTCAGGTTTAAAAAAAGAAAAAAATTACAGTATGAGCCCTGTATCCACAGGTATTACGTTCCAAGTTCTACTAAGGTTGGCTGAAATAGCAGATAAGAGCAGATGCCTTATATAATCTTTTGTTGCATTTCTTTGAACATTCCCAGGACTGACTCTGAGTTGGTGAAAGCCTGATGATCTTCAGGAACGCCAATCACTAGAGTGAAGAACCAATGAGGAGCTAGGACGTTGACTGGAAGTCTCAGGTTTGGGTATTAAAAACAGTTTAAAAGTGACTTCCTGGAAGACTCATGTTGTTGGGTTGCAGTTACTCACTTTAACTGTAACTTTATCAAACTGCTCCCATTACCAAAGTAGTGCACATCTTCTTCATTGTATTGGATCGTCTACTGTTCAACAACCCATATATATGTGTTCAATGCATTAATTATTATGACCCTGTTTTAATAAATCAACACGACGACGCACACGTGACATGTCACTATTTTTGTGTTCTGTTATTAATTATATTAAATTATTTATATCAATATTAAATGTATATATTATATATATAAATTTGTGTTCTTTGTCCTCCTTCATAAGGCTTTGTCCTCCTTTTTGACCTTCAGTGTCCCTCTTTGCATATGCAGGTATCTGGTAACCCTATGTGTACTGTGTTGCCTGAGATAGAGTGCCCATGAGCCTGACCACAGCAAGTGGATATAGAAAATCAGATGAATCAATTATTAAACTAAATGCTGCATGCTAATGTACACCACCTCTACAACATGTCAGTGGAAATCCAAATACTGTTGTCTTTCATGCTAATGACACTGATTTTGTGTTTCAAAGTAACTGAGGTTACTAAGAACACATCCATATAACTGTATTGTGTTACTTTCTATAATGAATTTTATAGCCTGAAATTATGTAACTGTGTAACTAACACTTATAAAAAAAAAACCTGCTAATGTGACATGAATACATTTATTAATTTATTTAAAAAACAGAAAAACTGGCTGATGTTTAAAGAAAATTATTGTATTAGGAACATTTTTTTACTTTGTGATATCATTTTGTGAATAATTATTTACTTTAAGACCTTTTTAACTGGTGACTATAACGTAGGCATTTAATTATTTTAAATGTTAACATGCCTTTTAAAGCACTTCAACACCTAGCTGGTACACCTGTATGTAAATCTAGTTGTATAGGTGCAAGTACATGCAAGTAAATTTTTATATGCAAGCACTTTAATTGTTCACTAATGGAATAGGACAGTGGTCCCCAGTCACTGGGCTGTGGACTGGTACCAGGCCATGGATCGTTTGCTACCAAATTCAAACTCAAAACACTTTATTTGTCCCCAAGGGACTGGACCACACAGAAAGAATAACGAACTTTTTATTTATTGATTCTGTGGTATGGTGAGTTGTCTTACATTAAACCAGTCCATGGTGCAAAAGAGGTTAGAGACCTCTGGAATAAGTTTGGTAGAGTGCTGAATTTTCACAAAGGAGGACAATAATGTGGAACTGTGTTAATAAAATTTAAGTTATTTACTGCCATAATTACCAAATTAGCTTGTACCAGCAGGTGGCATAATATGAAAGACACTGTTGATGTCAGAGGAGAATAGGCAGACTGGTTAGAGATGATAGAAAGGCAACAGCAACTCAAATAACCACTTGTTACAACTAAGCTATGCAGAATACTATCTCTGAATACATAACGCGTCGAACCCTGAAGCAGATGGGCCACAGCAGCAGAAGACCACACCGGGTGCCGCTCGTGTCAGCTAAGAACAGGAAACGGAGGCTACAATTCGCACAGGCTCACCAAAATTGGACAATAGAAGATTGGAAAAACGTTGCCTGGTCTGATGAGTCTCAATTCCTGCTGCGACATTCAGATGGTAGGGTCAGAATTTGGCATAAAGAACATGAAAGCATGGACCTATCCTGCCTTGTCTCAATGGTTCAGACTGGTGGTGGTGTGGCGGATATCTTCTTGGCACACTTTGGGCCCCTTAGTACCAATTGAGTATTGTTTAAACACCACAGCCTACCTGAGTATTGTTGCTGACCATGTCCATCCTTTTATGAGTACGGTGTACCTATCTTCTGATTGCTACTTCCAGCAGGACAATGCACCATGTCACAAAGCTCAAATCATCTCAGACTGGTTTCTTGAACATGTCAATGAGTTCACTTTACTCAAATGGCCTCCACAGTCACCAGATCTCAATCCAATAGAGCATCTTTGGGATATGGTGGAACGGGAGATTCGCATCATGGATGTGCAGCTGACAGCATCACACAGTTGCTGCAGATTTATCATGTCAATATGGACCAAAATCTCTGAAGAATGTTTCCAACACCTTGTTGAATCTATGCTACAAAGAATTAAGGCAGTTCTTAAGGCAATAGGGGGTCCAACCCGGTATTAGCAAGGTGTACCTAATAAAGTGGCCAGTGAGTGTATATTTAATGCATCAGTTAATGTTTTAATGTTGATTTGTGTATTGCGCATAGAATATTCTATTTTGTACTCATGTCCTGTACAAAGTCCTATAGTATACGGTCCTTTGTAAACATTAGAAATTTGACTGTTTTTAGTGTACTTATAATAGCGCACAATTAAATTTCAGTTTAAGATGAATAACTGTGTATGTGGTATTTCTTTAAATGTACATTTTTATCACAGTTTAATTTTTCATTCCTTCCAGTTGGATGAAATCATAAATTCCAGATTTTGTATTGTACACCTTTATTATTTTTTTTTTACAGGTGACTTCCATTAATTCCCTTGCTGAATAACTAATTATGCACCTTAACCAACCTATTTATAGAAAAGTAATATTGACTACATGTAGCAGCAATGTCCAATCAGGAATTTAAGCATAACCGTGATGATCATAATTCCGGAGTATTTTAAATGTCATGCTGATGTCACTAAGGTGCATGCATAGAGTTGACGTACACCACGATCACCCCGCCGAGCTAAAGACCCGCCTCCCTCGACTAAAGAACTAATCGCATTCTTGTCCTGACTACCGAGGGATTCACATGGCAACACTTTCACATCCGTTACACCCTCCCCCTCTAAATATCCGCTGCAACCACAGCCTGACAATGTGGAAGCAGCCAGAATATATATGGTCGTTTTTGCCAGTATTTATCCGAGTGAAACTGTACCAATGACTTTATGTAGATGTGTGTCTTCTCAGCGTTGGCTTGATACTGTAAAGAAAGACACCTTTGAGAATAGGGTAAAACCTTTGGACCCTTAATTAAAATAATGTTGTTAAACGCATAACATAAAATCCAAATATTCAGTTAAAGGATACTGAAATCAAATATGTATATTTTTTACGTGAATGAATTTAATGCTAATTGGAGCTCTGTATAACGTGGCAACAGTGACACCTAGGCCTGAAATCGTGTGGCGCAACTAGCCTGCGGTGACGCGTGTGAGTACTGCGCGGGACGGAGCAGCGTCATCACGTCTAAAGTAAACGGGAAACGGCCGAGCCGCGAGACTGAGGACGAGCCCTCTCCGAGGTAAGAACAATAGCTGGGTAGTTAAAGAGCTAACAGCAAGAAAAGTACTGCAACATATCTGTAGGTCGACTAAAGCGTACACACGAGTGTTTGTATTAAGATAGTTTTCGGTCTGTTGAACTGCGACTTTTGATCCAGAAGTTTTTAGAAAAGATGATGTTTTTACTTTTGTTCTGTCCCCTTGACTCGGCTACCGAAATACTTTCGTTAGTTTACTCTGGTAGATAGCTAAGCCAACGTGTGAAAATAGTTTCGTGTGCCAAGTAACTTGGTTGAAATATATAACAAGTTCATGTGGGTAGTGAAGTTAGTATTTCCATTATCTAGCTTCCAGCTCCGTCGTTTTTGAGGTGCGGTACGGTGAATATTTTAGCCAGTAGTTAGCCATTAAGGTATAGAATAACATAACCAGGTCACACCAAAGCGGTGAGACGGGTAACAAATTGGTTTCTTGTATTGTAGACTCTTACTGAGGCTGAAAGCTCGCTGTCTAGCTGACCAGAATTGTACGTATTTTAGAAAAATGAAAGTTGCGTGTCTGTTAGCTTTCCCGTTTTGTCCTGGGAAACGTTACTGTGCTGACAGGTAACCGAGCTAGCTGGCTCTGTCTTCACCAAGACCGCCACTGTTTTCTTGTCCCAAACTTGGTTTCCTTTTTAACAGAATTGTCTTTTGAGATTCAGTAAAATGTCTGTATTGAATTTAGGTGTTTCACTGTCCAAGTTTAAGACATTCATTGACATGGCTAGATCAGGTTGAGGTTTTGTTGTGCTTATACCCATTAACTGTACGATGCATACCATGTCAATTCATTTATGTTTACTTATGCTTGAATCCACTTGTTAAATGCCTTATGATTGTTACTAGATGGAATTAGCTCATGATAACTTTTTTTTTTTTACATAACACCGGAAAAACGCTTTAAAGAGCGAGTCGATTAAATGTGACGGCCTGTTTCATTACGTTGAGATACGTATTGATTTGGATAGCCATTTATTTAAAAGGGTCAGTTATCGAACCACTAAGGTATATAACCTGGCTTTCACTTTGTAGATCTGCGCTTTTTTAGATGGTTAAAAATGTTTGCTTAACTACGTAACATGCATATTAATTTTGCTTTTACAAAGTACAACCCTATATCTAAGTTGTAGTTTGTATTATAGTTGATTTACTTGTATGAGTCAAATGCCTTTGATAGGTTATTGTTTTAAATTCATGTTGCAGGATAAACCGGTTTTCGATAAGTTTAGTCTTGCCATTTTTTTACTTTCGATTGCAGGTTTAACAACTCCCCTTGCTATATTATGGTCAGAATTTACTGTCTAGTTTTTACGTTGCGGGAAGGAGACGACAGATTTAACTTCATTAAGATTAACCTGACTAGCCAGTGCATATCAGCATGTCTATTGACAGTTTATTTCTGACACTGTATTGTACACTGTCTGGTTTGTAACACTTAATAAGCCAGCCATTGTAGGTGCAGACTGAAGTACAGGTCTGTGTTAATTTTTGCATGTGATATTGGTGTCTGCTGGTTGTCCCCCCTGTCTTGGTCAAAGGTACAAGTACACATGGTTCTAATGGCAGACACTTGAAGTGTAACTATATGTTTTGGTTACTAACTAAATCATTTATTTGCAGACACTGGTGTCCAGCAATATTTCATCTACTATAACATGCCAGCAGTGTGTTTATTTGTTCATCGAGGTGTCTCAATAAAATGTTTGAGGTTGCAGGTATTACTTCAGAAACATTTTGAATAAACTGTTGTAGCCATCTATGATAAAAAATAACCATAGCCTTTATTTGCTTGCAATAATTCACATTTAAAAATGTGATCCTGTTATTCCATAACTGACTTTGCATATTTGGCAGGTTTAGGTGTACTGCTAATGATAACAGTGACAGTTAGCCCTCTTACAATTCATGTTCAATTCTGTTAGTGGGAATTAATGTCTGTTGTTAGCAGAGCTCCCTTAAATAATTTTAAAGTAAATGCACTTTACTAATTTTTTTAAAACAATGCACTTGAGATACTTTTACATATAGAGAAAAGGTAACTTTCATACTTCATTTCATTGGAAGTGATAAAGATGTATATTGTGTTGGCTAATTAATAGGTGCACTCTATTTTACTAGTAAAATCTGCAGTCTTAATTTTTGGGAATATTTTATAATTTGTGGATTAGACTGAATTAAATGTACATATCTTGTGGATGCTGCTCAATTCAAAGACATGCAACAAGGGGAACAGCCTTTTTTTAATGCATTGTTTTTCATGAGATAACTATATTTCTTATGTTTGTTTTTTGTCCTAAAGAAGTTTGCTAAATTTGGGTCCATTAAGTCACTGAACTCTAGATTATTTGCTGTAGAGGAGAGTAGGGTGTAGTAAATGTGATTTCAGTGTCCACCACCCTTGCTTGCTTTATCCAGTAGTAACTGGGTTTTTCCAGTGTGCAAATTTTGTTCAGGGCAGTTGCTCAAGCAGGTAAATAAAACTGAATATGATTACTTTAAATGCATTAGAGAACATAAATGGCTCCAAGTGTTGAATATTAGTCAGACCTTTGTACAAAATTTCTGAAATAATTCCTGTCTTTTGTTTACTTGATTCATCCAAAGGGAGTGGTCATTTCAACATAAAATACCTTTTTTTAAAACAGCAGTTTCTCAGCTTTTATTGAAAAGGGGAATTTTACATGGTTCATAAGGGTTTCTTGTTCAGCTTTTACACTTCTTTACTACAGTGGTTGATGTAAATGTAATATGACCTTGCATTCTGTGAGACTGTTTTCAGTCGTCTTTCTAAATTTAGGGATAATTGCCTGTGCTCAGCTTAGCAAAACCAACCACAAATCATGAGTTAGGTCTGTGTGAAATTATCTCCAGAGTTGCTTTCATTTTGCCTCTGATGCATGAACTCTGTTTCTGTGCAGTCGGTGCCCAAGCCACTGTGCCATGACACGGATCACAGAGCCTTTACAGGCACCAGGTCGCCTACCTGCACACAGCTCACTGGTTTCTCATTAACTTGCAGGCGTCTGCCCGCATTTTATAGTTTGAAATGTTCACAAAAAGGTTATTTCAAGGATCAGTGCCCCTGAAGTTGGTTGTTAATGCAATCTGCACATGTTGGAAAGTATTACTGCATTAAGGACATTTAAAAAATCTGCATTTCATAGGGTTTGCTTTACATAGTTTCCATCTGTTTCCTGCAGGTGTACAGCTTTGATGTGTAGTAATCAGTTGTGGTTTACACTAGGAATTTTTCATGCTTGTTGACAAAAAGATGAACATCAGTTGGTTAACAGCATAGGATTATTTTAGGGGCCCTCTTGATGTTCTAGAAGAGAGTTGGATGTTTTTCATTTGGCAGTTTGGTGAATGCAGGAGTTGTGATAATCAGGTGTGCAGGTAGGAATGGCGATTTTTAACTTGTGTGTCAGCAGTGATCTCATCCTGGAATGTACCCCCCTCCCCCTCTACTTTGCCTACTTCAGAGCCCTGCAGTATTACAGTTGGGGTCTATGTCCACTGTCTCTCCTGCTGTGAAGTACCATGTGATTGGCATCACTGTCCAGGGCCTCATGGGCCTTTCTAGGGATACATGATCTGTGTCCACATTGCCTGCAGGGTGAGCTGTAGGTTGTTCATCTTGTTTGACTCTGTGGCTCTTGATGTTAATAACAGCACACCTTCCTGTGAGTCCTCTTGAGCCTTCAGTGTCAGCTGTCTGTTTAGATGTAAACACACCCAGAAAGCTGTAATTGCACAAGCAACTATTTCCCACTTTAACTTGCATCACCATTGCTTGTTCTAGTAGTTGTTTGTGTCACTAGACAGCAAAGTTACTCAATACCATGCACTGGTCTGTCTTGTTTTATTCTTTGTGCTGACATATTTGTAGTTTTTTTTCATGTTCTAGCTCTGGAATGTAAAACACATGAATTTACTGTATGTAATAGTCTTTCTGCCTTGTGCCTGTTGATCTTTATTTACTGCACATAGTCTAAATTTCTCTCCTTTCTATATTGTGTCAGCTTGTTCACTTGGTGTGATATATTTTGTTTACATTAATTAAAAAAAATCATTTCTATTTGTATCAATGGATATTACGTGATCACCAAAAGTCAGATGTATTTGTGAGCATTGTAACACTTCAGAGAAATGTCAGGTGAGGTAGAGAGGTGAACAGTCATCTTAGAACAGTTAATGGAGGCAAAATGCATTGCCTCGTTGTCTGTTAAGTGATTGTAAGTACTGTATGTCCATTTAGTGATATGAATAAATTACTCTTACAAAGCTGGAGATTACTACTTGTATATGCTTTGCATGACCCACCAGTTCTTGCATGTTGCTTGTTTTGTATGGGCTGGAATTGGAACTACAAATTAAATTCATGTGCTTTGATTTACCAACTATATTCTTCAATTAATGAGACTGAATTTATATATGTACCATATTTATGTTGATTTTTATGTTATTATGAGGTTTTTTGGTCATATTCTGACAGTTTTAATGTCCCCTGGAGATCTAGTTCTCCAGACTTCACAAATAAAGTTAAAACAGAACTTCACAGATCTGTGGAGTGTAGTGACTCACTGAAAATGAAAATGGGATGGAAAGCAGTATACAAATATGGAGCAAGGTGGAGCATTTGGCAAGGCTGGCTGGACTTGTAAGATTCTCCTGCCTGCTGACAGATGAAGCTTGTCTGCCTAAAAGAGCGGCACTGAAGAGAATGCGTCGCATCTGCACACAGCTTCAAAATATACAGATACAATAGTGTTCTGCAGCACCAGGGTGTAGTGGGAAGGTCTGTCATTGCTTTTAATTCAGCGTGTGAGATTCCCAGATACATCTTATTTTTATGTGGATTTACACAGATTAATTTTTGGACTGTGAGTAAGCGTGGGTGTTTGCTGACCTTTTTTTTTTTTCTTTTTCCCCTTTTCCTTTCAGAGAGGGTGTGTCATTGAGCCGTCTGGATTTTTTAAATACTGTTTGCCACACACACACTTGCATGCACACACACCAGTTTTAAAGAACCCCAAAGTGAGAGCTTCTGTTGTTAATAGTTTTGTATTTTAAATTGTTTTTACTTTTACAATTCATAGAATTTGTTCAGTACTTCATAGAATTCATAGAATTTGTTCAGTCCTTCCATGGTATCCATGCAAAACACTTGTTTGGGTGGCATGCCAATGTTACCCTGTCTGGTCTGCAATTTTGTTTTTCTTTTGTCTTTAAAGACTAGATTATTTTTAACATTGTCTTGTGTGTCTCTCAGGCAGGTAACCATGGCAATGACAGGACAAACCTCCTGCTCCTCAATGAGTAACCACACAAAGGAACGTGTGACCATGGCCAAAATGACCCTAGAGAACTTCTATAGCAACCTCATAGCCCAGCATGAAGAGCGAGAAATGAGGTAGGACTAAAGTGCTTTGAGTGGAGCAGTGGTTTGGGAGGCACTTCGCCTCAGTAGCTGGCACTTTTGCCTTGCATGTCCGGGGGGGGTTTGAATCCCACCTGTGCTCTGTGTGTGTGCAGTTTATATGTTCTTCATGGTTCCCCCCCCCCCAGTACTCTTTTCCTCTGCCCACAGTCAAAATACATGCATTGTAGGTTGATTGGTGTTTCTAAATTGCCTGTAGTGTACCACTGTGTGTGTGGTGTGTATGCATCTGTGTGAGTGTGCTCTGCGATGGGTTGGTGTCTTGTCTAGGGTGTCCCCCACTTTGTGCTCTTGCTTAACTGGGATATGTTCCAGGCGATGGATGGATACGAGATGGGCTCCATCTGCGGTGGACGTGTCTGTGCGCCGTGTGGGTCTCTGGGGTGGACATGTTTGCGCACCTTGTTGGTCTCTGGTAGGGGTCCGCATCGGTTTGATATTTATTGGCTATATCGATGCTTCCTAGCCGATATGGGAATCGGTACAAATCTCGTGTTGTCTGATCGATTCATTAATGACCGGAACGGAAAAAAATCCGATTTTTTTTTTTTTTCATGGGTAAACAAACTAAAATGACCAACGGCGAACCGTATCACAATGCTGGGAAAATGTGACACAATCGTGTATGTGCAAATGTGCTTGAAATTATGTATCGTATCATTTTAATCTATCGATATAGAGCCCTAGTCTCTGGGGTGGATGTGTCCGTGCGCCGTGTGGGTCTCTGGGGTGGATGTGTCCGTGCGCCGTGTGGGTCTCTGGGGTGGACGTGTCCGTGCGCCGTGTGGGTCTCTGGAGTGGACGTGTCCGTGCGCCGTGTGGGTCTCTGGGGTGGACGTGTCTTCAGTTTATGCAGTTGGCATGTTTCTTTGTGCTGCTAATGTTCCAGTAAGTTGCAAGATGGTGCTTTTGTATTGAGCCCCTTCATGTTGATGATCTGCATATAACTGTGCTCCTTCTAAGTGAAACCGCAACTGCAATAAGTATGACTAGATGTGGTTTAAGATGGGGAATGGCACTTTTTTAGCGTAGTTAAACTGTCAGCAATGTCATTGGACATGTCTAAATAAGTTCTGTTACCTGTCAGCTTGTATTAATTTGCCTCATAATGAGACGGTTCTGTCCTGTTGTTGTTAAGTCTTCTCTAAACATAGCCTTATCTCAGGTGAACTGTTGAAGATTGGCTTGATGGCACAAAACTGAGCTCCAGTGTGTTGTGTGGACACAAGACTGCAGTGTGTATTTCACTTTTATTGCATTGTGAGCTCACTGCTGTGCCTGGACTAGAGGAGTCTGGGTGGGTGGGGCTGGCATTGAGCCAGACCTGTGAGGGGAAGTGCAGTTCAGCAAGCTGGCCCTGCCCTGACCTTGTGGAACCAGCTTCCTCTTTTGGCCATCAGAGTAAACTTAACAAATGAAGCCCCAAAACAGTCATGTTAACTAGTAAATGACACATGTCAGCTATGTTGTGTCTAATTTCTGCAGAATGCCAGTCTAGTTAAGGATGGACTTCATTATGCTGCATCTTGCCTTTTTAACAAAAAGGTTCACTTATGTTCTGAAAAGAAAACATTTATTTTGTGGCTTTTCTTTAAAATCCTTGGTAGTGGAACGTAAGTGCATACTGATTGCAATGTATCAGGGTTGAATTGTGGTCTTGGCTTTCAGATTTATCTTCAGGGCTTTAAAAAGAGCCCTAATGGTTTCATTCTACCTGGCAGTTATTGTCAAGCCTGAGGTCCAGGAAAATAGGACTGCAGAGACTTCCCTTTTTTGTGGGTAAATGGCTGCAGAAACAATCTGGTAAATGCAGCTCATCAATCGCTGCCTTGGTTAAGGACTTGTCACTTTTATATCTCTGCATTGCGCTAGTGATGGTACTAACCCCCCCCCCTTCCCCCGCTTACATGCTCTGTAAACAGGCAACAGAAGCTGGAGAAAGTCATGGATCAGGAGGGGCTGGCTGATGAGGAGGTGAGAGGTTGGGGGGGCACATAGAAAAACATTTTTGTGCAGTGCTCCATATCTGTACATTTCAGCAAAGATGTTATTGTGAGCATGCAGATATATTCATGCACTGTGCTCTCAGCTCTTTGTGATCTGTGCAGAGTCCATGCGCATATACGTGGGTGCCTTGACTGTTCCCTCTGCTCCTAACAGAAGCGCCTCAGGCGGTCCCAACACGCCCGCAAGGAGACGGAATTCCTGCGGCTGAAGCGTACCCGGCTGGGGCTGGATGACTTTGAGTCTCTCAAGGTCATCGGGAGGGGCGCCTTCGGAGAGGTGATCCCCACGTCCGGCTAAGTCCGAGCTCCTCTCTTGTTGACCTTTGCAAATATGCTTCAAAAGCATGTTTCATATTGGAAACCACTTGCTAATCTGCTTTTGTTTTGCAACAACTGAAACGTAGTCCTGGCAAGTTCAGCAAATTGCTGTATCCAAGCATAACTTTTTGGCGATGTTGAGGTTTTTAATCATCCTGTGCTGTAAGATATGGATGGTATTCAAGATAGGCATTATGCTCAGCACCCCAGTCCCAGGTGAGCAGCCAAGTCACTATCTCTGCATCTTACCTGTCTAGGTGCGTTTGGTGCAGAAGAAGGACACAGGCCACGTTTACGCCATGAAGATCCTGCGAAAGGCCGACATGCTGGAGAAGGAACAGGTGATGAGCATGTATGGTGCCCTGTGGGCGACCACGGTCTGGTCACCAGTCCTCTTTACCACATTTTGTACCCAGACACCTTTTGGTGAAATGGCAAATTTAGTGTGCACGTTGGCTGATGTACTGCAGTGCAATCATGTAGCTGTTGCTTGGTCATTTTTTGAATGTTTATGCATTACTTGTAAAACTGAGGCCTGTCTTTCTGCTAGTGTTTTAGTTTTGTCTCTTTACGCAAGTGATGTGCACCCAGCACCTGCTGTATTCTTTAAACAAGGGGTTGGTTGAGTGATGCCTCTCACTGGCTGTGAAACCAGTTTGATTCACAGCATTTTATAAAGCTTTGCTGTTTTAAGTGTGTATATTCTAAAACAAAATAGTAGGGCTGCGGAAATTAACGATTAATTAATCGATTAAATTTTCTTTAATCAGTAATTTTTCGATTTAATTTTTACTAATTTTTATTTCGGTTACTTATTTACTTCAATACTACTTACTTTAGTAGATTTCTGTTTCCGTTTAGACGGTAAACAATGGCAAGAAACAAGCAACGCTGCTGTTAAGCATGTAAACAGAAAGTTGAGCAAGCATTTTGTTTTTAAGCTAACTGCTGACGGCAAAGTTGACAATGGTGACAAAATTTACTGCGTTCACTGCAATAAACAGTTTGCTTTCCGTGGTTCAAATATATCATTGACGTACCACCTTCAGCACAAGACTGTTCAGTTCTTCAGGCTATATCGTCAATAAAATGCGATCATGTCTGCTTCC
>JABJVR010000103.1:7374919-7398168 GCA_025773905.1 Chitala chitala | reverse complement strand
CCTCCTACACATTTGAAATCAGCAGGTCAAAATTGTATGAATTCACCTTTAAAAGTACAGACATCTGTCAATTTTTTAAAAAATGCATACCTGTGAAATGGGAATTCAATGAGAATGCACCATAACCAGTGTAGAACTCAGTTAACCACCCCTTGACATGCAGAAATTTTTTGTTTTCTCAGTACATTAAATATACAAAAAGAATATTTTCATGCAAGTTCATGTTTTCACTTCACTAGTAGCTAAAATGTATAAAGAAACACGTAGAAACCATGTATACCTTAAATAACATGCCCACTTGTAACTTTTGTGTGTGTACCCTCAAACATTACATGATACCCCTCCATATATATGGAGATGTGCCTTCATCCAGTGTAAACTGCTGGTATTTTCACCTTTTAAAGTACACACAAGGAGTGGTTGTAACCAAACTACCTGTTGTCCCATGTAACACTGTGTGTTGGTGTCCTAGCAAACCTTTACAACCATCAGCAAGAACTACACAAATCAAGAAATAGGTACACCTGTGTAGAATACAACAATCATGAAACTGACAGTAATCTCTTTCTTACTGCATGTGAAGTAAACCCATTATACATTCTTAAGAAGGCTGACCTTGGCTGTGGTAGGAATGCCCTCGGTTTTCGCTCTCTGCTCTGCCAATTTCTTGGCCATCAGGGCCTTCTCCTCTTCAGCTTTGTCTGGTTTGTTAGCTCTGACAGAAGGGACAGACCAGAGCACCAGAGAACAAGTGTTTTCTAATCTCTGTGATTCCTGTAATTGAGTTTTTCTCCACACCAAAGAGAAGGCCTCAGGCTGTGCTCACCTGAGCAGCTTCTTGCGTTTCTTCTCCTCTGCCTTCTCTTTCTGGGCTGAAGTCAAGCTCTCTGCTTCTGCTAGATTGTCCACAGCAATGGCCAGAAACACATTTAGCAGAATGTCTGGCCACGGACCATCAAGGAAGACTCAAGATTGCCAGTAACAACATTCTTAGTATAACACTAACTATAATGGTCTGCTTGTGTCCATTGAAGAAGGATACAGTTACCACAGACAAAAAGGACGATGAAGTAGATGCTGACTAGTATGCCAGGAAAAACAGGACCACCATAGGCCATGATACCATTGTACATTACAGAGTTCCAATCCTCTCCTGTGAGAATCTAAGCCAACAAGAGAGAAAGAGCAATGAACACTTAACTGACCGTTTTAACTGTAGTATAATGGGGCTGAATTTTATCTGATTGGCTATATCAGAAATGCCTAATAGATGATTGGCTATAAATGTATATATAAATACGTTGCTGGGTTATACAGTTGTCTGGAAGACAATAGGTATTAAAGTGAACTTTTCAATTTACAAATGACTGTCAGTTTCTTTTATTAAAGATATTACACAAACATTTATATGTTTAATTGAATTTTGTAATTTTACCATTGGGTGTGTTATTTTCAGACAAAAAAATTAATATTTTATCAAATAAATTTAAGGTAGGCACCCCTCTCAAGACCAAAGAGGTGAAGACATACTGTGATTCACAACCATATAGTCATAAATTCAATTCTTTAACTAGTAAATTCTCTAAACCTCTAAATTTACTTTGGTGACTAAATCAACACTTTGAAAAATGCTTTGGAGATTACAGTGGCGTGAAGCACATTATCAGTAAGAATGGGTATTCTAGGTAGTCTTAAACATTTAGTGGGGGCAGCTTACCTGGAAGACACTGATGAGGGCCTGGGGGAAACTGTCAAAGGTGCTGCGTCGCACCTCCTGGTCCGGGAAATTGAACTTGCCCCCAAACACCTGCATGCCTAGCAGGGAGAAGATAACGATGAAGAGGAAGAGCAAAAGGAGGAGGGAGGCGATGGAACGCACGGAGTTAAGCAGGGAGGCCACCAGGTTGCTAAGGCCTGTCCAGTACCTGAGGAAGGAGGAAAAACTGTTTTACTCATGGGGGGACTGTGAATTATGAGTCCCGCTCAGTAACTGAGGAGCAATGGCAATGATGGCAGTATCAATAGTTTTGAGTAGGCTTCATTTGAAACTACTACTGACAATTCACTAATAATAAGTACATCGAGAAATTTCCATAGAGCCATCCTGCATATGATGTTCCCATGACAACCATCCTCCCCTACTTTTTCCATGATGTCCTCTTACTTTGTGACCTTGAGCAGACGCAGGAGGCGGATGCAGCGTAGCACTGAGATGCCGAGCACTGACACCACATCCAGCCACACCAGCACCAGTTCCAAGATGCCCATGGTCACCACAAAGCAGTCAAAGCGATTGAACAGGGACATGAAGTAAGAGGGCAGGCCCAAAGCGTACATCTTCAAAAACATCTCTGCTGCAAACATTGACAGCAGCACCTTGTTGGCATTATCTGTGAAAGAAGAAATGACAGAGGGTAGGGATTTGAGCTTGAGGAAAACTGTTGTTGCTTAAGTAACCTCTATCTGCATCACTAGATGTGGAAATGTGTCTGTTTTAAACTGAACATGCGTCCAAACCAGAGCACTCGACTGGGTTTATCAATAGCTGGACACACTAAACGCAGGAGTTAGTGTTGCACCCTGGGTTGAATGGACCTTGCAGGTTGGTGAGCCCTTCAGGCTGCAGATGGTGCTCAGTGGCAATGGCCAAGGTGTTGAGGAACACCAACAGGATCACTACCCAGTAAAAGAACTGTGACTTCACCCAGATACGGCACTTTCGCCGAAAGAATCGATTCCAGCGGCGCCAGCGACGGCTGTGGAGGGAAAAAAGCAGGATTCTCTCTGAACTTCCAAGACTGCTACCAATAAGCAGTGGCATGTACAAGTTCTTCTACATCTTCTTAAAACAGGAAATTATGCAAAATGCAAGAGATGTATTAAAACTGCATGCTTTATGTCGTTGATATAACTTCAAAGCTTTTGGGGTTCTGCTGATTCTTCTGGCTTATAACCTCTTTATATTTTTATATTTTTTTAAGATTACGTATCTTAGTTTTCCTTTCTACTCACAAGTAGTAGAGTAGGCGGTTCATGCCCTCCATGTCATAAAGGCTCTCAGTATCTGAGCCACCCTCTTCGAGAGGCAAAAGTCCTGCAGAGAGAAGTTAACATACACTGATCCTAAACTGCTTCTCCTGATTATTTTCCATGACTTCAGTCTGGGTGATGTGGATTTTTACATGAATTGTCACAGTGATCCTGTAACACTTGTGTCATTCATTCACCTTGACCCTCTTGGTCATTGTCGATAACCTCAGCATGAGTGATCCAGTCCATGTACCCCTTTAGGTCCTCATCCAGCTGTTGACGTTCCCGGAGCTTCTGGAACTCACCCCGCGACCTGGCTTTCTCCCGCTCCTTTGTGAACTCTCTGGCAGAAGGACGGTACCCGGGATAGGGAGGAGAGACAGGGAGTAAAATAAAGATGAGGTGGAAGATAAGACATTGGGGGTGTGAGAATATAATGCAACAAAGTTACATATTCAAAAATCAGCTTTGATTAATATACTACACTCACTAGTCATGCTTTTTTTACAGAAATATACAATTCATTATAGATTATTAAACATTCATTCATCTCATTCTGTAATTTTGTATGTTATTCTTTTAGGTTATTAAGAAAAATATTAGGTGAATTACAGAAAAATTAGTTTATTCAGTAAAGCATGAAAACTGATGTGAATGAAATATCATGGAAAGTCCTCCTTGTATTTCACCGACGATCAGGGAGGGTATTCTGACCCGCTGAGCACCCCCAGAACCAGATTAAGTACGAAGAAAGAACCCAGCAGGATGAGGGTCACAAAGTATATCCAGGGCCACTCGTTGCCTATGGCATCATTCACCTGCACAGCACAACCATAGACAGAATGGTTAGTCATATTTCTCACACTACCAGACAGAATGAGGGAAGGATCAGAGGAACAATGAGAACCCAGAAGCCCATAATACTCAGAATTTTCATACACTTTTGTAATTTTTGTGTAAAAAAACTCCACACTTAATATTACTGGCAAAAACAGCCTGAGATAAAACTTTAGTCTACAGGAAATATGAAAACACAAGCTAGTAAAAAATCTATATGGTAAACAGATATTTCTCCTGTGAACACAAGGAACAAGTAACATCAATGTGACTGCACAGCTCCAACAGTGAGCATATTAAAGGTGTGGCTACCCAGTAGAGTACTTCTGTCCAGCCCTCCATGGTGATGCATTGGTATACAGTCAGCATGGCAAATCCCAGGTTGTCAAAGTGGGTGATGCCATGGTTGGGCCCAGGCCAGCCTGCTTTGCATTCTGTGCCATTGATAGTGCAGCGTCTCCCATTACCAGCCTGGGCACAAGGAGAGGCCATCTCATCCTCCACTGTGGCGACAATATCTGTCAGAAAGTCAAAAAGCAAGAAGTCATTTATTAACCAACATAGCTAACCAGCAGACCACGCAGACAATAGCTGCTAGGTCATAAAATTCTCAGAGCCCATTTATGCTCTAACCTGATCAAAATACCCAATCTCAATGGACTTTTACATGTTTTCAAAATTTGTAAATCATACCCTAGACCAGACCTGGGCATCGTACAGCCCACGGGCCATATCCGGCCTTTTGCCTGTCCCTGACTGGCCCGTGTTAAATCATTGGGAAATTAGGAATTGAACAAAAATAGTGCACTTTACACAACATCGCTTCTTATTTTGAAGGCGACAGCTTTTTTTTTCCCCCAATTTACACACGTTTGGTGCGCCTGCGAGCATAAGCAAGCTGCTGGTGAACAACCGTTTACAAGAGATACTAGTTGTCTCTTATTTCTTAAAAATGTCTGCTCTCGTTAAAAAAGAAAGGTTGATACAGAATGTAGAGTTTTAACAAGATATGGACTTTAAATAGTTTATTTACTGAAGTCAAAGGTAAAGCCGTGTGTTTAGTGTGTGGAGATCGGGTTGCTGTGTTTAAGGATTACTATTTGAATCACCATTACAATGCAGTGATTAGACTACAAGCAGAATAGCAGCTGTACTTTGTATAAAGGTAATTTAATGCTCGTCTTTGAAATACTGCAAAATGCTTGTTTTGTTCAAAATTGTTTTTGTCATTGTTAATTAAATGATGATTTGATGTTAGCTTTTATACTGTGCCTGTTTCATATTTTCATTGCCCAATCATAATGTCTACTCTTACCTGTAGAAGTTTATCCAAACTATACAATTTAAAGCTTTTTTTATAGAGCGATAAAATGAATATTAAGCAGAATTGAGTTCAGCCTTTTGGCCGGAGCCCTCCACAACAGTCCCAATCTCTTACGTGGCCCCTTGGCAAAATTAACTGCCCAGCCCTGCTGTAGAGTGTACGTGTTTCAGTAACTTTGTTCAGTCCTTGCGTATCTCCTGCCTGACCCAGGCCAGGGTTTCGCCCTCCTTATCGTACTGACCTGTGCCCATGTAATAGCAGCTCTTGTGCATCTTGCACTTGAACAGCTCTAAACCCACAATGGCATAAATGGTCACCATGAAGAACACCAAGAGGGCGATGTGCATCAGTGGCAGCATGGACTTGAGGATGGAGTTCATCACTACCTGCAGGCCTGAAGGGCAACAATAACCACAGCACAGAACCATCACCATGTGCAGCCACATTTATGAGCAGAAACCCACAACATTAAACAATCACGATGAGGCAACACATTCACAAGTGGAACACCACAAAATTAATTAGTCACAGTATGGAATGAGTACCACCTTTTAGAAGTTTGAAATACGATCTGACTAGAACCTGACTGATTAACTCTATTATTAATGAGAGAAAGATATTGTCCAACTGTTTTGTCTTTGTCTTGTTTTTGAGATGTCCAATAAATTTTTTCCAATTAAATATTTATTGCATTAGAATCTATCAATATATTGTTATTAGATCATCTTGTATGTTGGTGAAGATTCTCAATCACCCAGATGGAGCTGTCTGGAAGTTAAATCGTGTCAGAAGGACTTTTTTCTTTTAGAAGAAAGAAGTCCATCTGATATGATTCAACTTCCAGATAGATAATTTTGTAGTTATTCAATCTGGATCAAATAACTCAGTAATGTTGTCATCCCATCACCATTTTATAGTTATGACGTTTAAAAAACAAATTTTCCTGAAATACTATCTCAACCCCAAGGGGGGAAATTTTCGGAACCTATTTTATAGAAAGGCTGGCGAGTATAAAAAGCATCAATGTTAGTGCCCAGATTGTTCTACAAGTGGCACGGAGATAAAGTAATACTGGAGAAAGGTGAGATATGGCTGTGGTCTTACTGCTAATCCTATACTGTTACAGAAATGTAGCTGTTGCTACATAAGTGGAACAATGAGGTAAGTGTGACATCTTACTGGGCACTCCAGAGACCAGACGTAGCGGTCGCAGCACACGAAATGCCCTCAGGGCCTTCATATCAAAGCCGCCACCCGCCTCCCCCACTGGGGCTTCCACACCGCTGATGTGGTTGATGGTGTCCAGAACAATGGTGAAGAGCCTGGAGATGCCATATCAGTCAGCGGAGCAGTCCATAAACCAGTGAGCGCATTTACTAGGGTAATGTCATAGGATCAAAAAAAATATATCTATCAGTCTAAGAAATGGCATTGCACTATGGTGATTGTGGAATCAATGTAGACAATACCGCAATGCTTATGTCTGCTAATAAACCAATAGACTAGATAGTAACCTTCAGACAGCACAACGGTCTCTGTGAGATTATGACTAGTGGTAGTTTCTCTTAGTGATGGGTGTACAGTGGAGATCAAAATTAGAGAACAATTTATGAACACTTGATTTTTTTTAGAAATAATGTAATCATCTTTGCTCAACATTTGAAGAACTTTTTGTTGTGGCTATACCATGCTAATAGAACCGTGTTTTACAAGGCACTTCAACAAAAAAACTTTACTTTGTACAAAAAAAAAAACTAGAGAACAGCAATGACTGTAGCACAAGAAAGATTACAACAAAAATTTCTGAAGGTTACAGCAGTCAGCAATCAGTAGGAAGTGTACAGGCCCTTGGTTTGACTGACTTCAGCACATGTGCGGCCACAGGACATCACTAGTCTCTCACACTGCTCTGGTGTGATTTTAGACCCCTCTTCTTCCACAATTCAGGGACTGTCCTCTCTTGCACTTGTCTATCATGGATGACCAGCCTTCTTGGGGGACTTGAGTGAGTTTGTGATGTTGTAAAGATGCAATATTCTAGAAGTTACAGATTTGGAACAACCAACTTCTCTTGCTATGGCTGAAAGGGTCATCCCTTTGGCCTTCATCTGGACAAACAGCTGCCAGAGGGTTTCAGTCACTTTAGAACGGCTCACCATCTTGCAGAGTCAGTGAAAACTGAAAAGTTAGTTTGCCAGTTAAATAGGATTTGTCAAATAATTAAAGAAATTAGCACCAGGTGTCAGACTAACACCAATAACTGGGAGGTATCTGAAAGTGTTCTCTAATTTTGATCAGTGTTCTTTTTCAAGTGTCATTGATGTTTTTTATTCTGTGCTTCAAAAAATATGTAACTCATGAAATATGCTTAAAAACTGCTCCTTTACACCTATTTAGATAATGTCAAATAGGAGTAAGTGGTGACCTTGAAATTTAGGAAATTATTGGTTGGTCTCTAATTTTGATCTCCTCTGTGTATTTAAAAAATCTCTAGCCTGTAAAGAATGTGAAAAATCACGACCATACAGCCCCACTGCCCCATTAAGCTCACCCCATGAACACAATGACAAAATCTAAAATGTTCCAGCAGTTACGTAGGTAGGCATCAGCATGGAACAGGAAGCCATAAGCCACAATCTTCAGGAAACACTCCATGGTGAAGATAACCAAGAAGATGTACTCCAAGCTCTCCTAAAACACATATTGGAGAAAAGAAAGAGTCACAATTTTCACAATTTGTCCTAAATGCTGTTACGGTGTTAATTTAGAATTAGTCATGCTTTTGCTATTTTTTAAAGACAGATGAAAGATACAAAATTCCAATACAATAAAAATAAAATACATATTATGAAAAATATGTAGATTACGTGTGGCTAAACTTTAAAAACTGTGAAGTTCCTCTCTGACAGTTTTGCTCATTTGTGTCAAGGTCATTAGGATCAGTCAAGTAAACAATGTAGAAACAAACCAAACACAACATTAACTGTTCGCTGTAAGATACACTTTGTGAAAAGGTCAGAGGCTTTGAGCTTAATCCCTGTATGCTTCTCCTGACACTAGAAGGTCAGTGCTTGTGTTACCCACTAAAAACATCTAACTGCTGTGTCTCTCTGCCATTTAGGCCCATGAGATGCAGCCACAAGGGTCCCACAGGCCATGTGGCTCCACAGATAAGCTAAATATAAAGGCCTTTCACACGGGGCAGTACTGCCTGGAACGAGCACCTGTTGCCTGGGTCAAGGGCAGGGCAGCAGCTAGGCCAAACCAGCTGCACCAGTAGGAACAGGCAACATCCAAACAGGCATACACATGAGCACAGACCTGCATTCACACTCATCCTCTGTTAGACACTCATACACACACGCACAGGCAGACATGCAAGCACTCGGACTAGCTCACTGCCACAGACACAAACACCCAGTTACATGCCTCCACATACAGACATGCAGAAACTCTTTCTATCACACACACACACACACACACACTCCTTGTCAAACTTTACTTGCAAACAACAGACTCAGATATACACTCAGACATACATGCGAAACATTCTCATGTTGCTGGTCACACAGACAAACAAGCACACTCATATGTATATTTACACACGTACACTTCGCTTACAGATGCACATTAAATATGAACACTATTCTGTCTCTAAAAGATGATGTAATTAAAACAGCTGTTGCCTCTGGAGATTAGCACTAAAGCAGTATAAAGTACAAGGTTCACTCTACTCTGGAGACCTCCCTAAAACAATGTTAAATGTTTTAATACCATGAATAATTTCAGCTCAAGGAGAACAGCAGAAGTCTAATAACATACATTTTGCAAACACATAAAATGCAGATGTGTGAATGTGTGATGGGTAGTACAGTTGCTTCACACCTCTGGGGTTGTGGGTAAAAATCTAGCTCTTGGTAATGTGTGTGTGTGTGTGTGTGTGTGTGTGTGTGTGTGTGTGTGTGTGTGTGATTTTCCTGTGCTTGCATGGGATTTTTTGGGGGTCTCTTGTTTCCTCCCAAAGACATGCTAGTTAGGTGAAATGAACAACCTCAAGGGGCTCTTAGTGTGTGTGTGTGCGTGCGTGCGTGCGTGCGTGCATGGGCGCATGGGCGTGTCTGTGTGTTTGATCCAGGGTGTCTCCTGCCTTGTGCCCTTGGAATAGGTTCCAGGCTGCCCTGGACTTCGATAAGTGGTTTTTTAATGGATGGAAAAAATGGAAAGGAAAGAGACACTTTTCCTTTTTTATTGTGAGACTAAATGGAATGTCCATATTTCATTAGAACTTCAAAGCATCACTGACATTAATTAAATTACAAATTGTACTAGTAAGGTTGATTCTTATGTGTTTCAGTATTTCATATTAACATGTAAATAAATGGGGAGGCATAGGATTTAAGAGATTGTAAAGTAGCTGTAGATAATTTGAGAAGTCGGCAGAGAAAAATGTAATAAATGTTTTCTGTGTTCATTACTACAGAGCTGTCTGTCATTTGAAATGATTAATATTGCTTGACCCTGTTCTGACCATTCGTTTTACTGGAACTTTTATCCTAACAATACAGAGATTGCTAGCATTCTCCAAAAAAACTGCTTAGGGATTTAGTTTTTAGGTATATGTTATGATGTCGTTCATTATGTCCTATTTGAATCAATGCATATAAGCAAGGTAACATCAAAGTTCTACCAGAATAAACCCATGGAACAATGGAGTTTAAAAATCTAACATATCCAAATTGTACTTCCGTCACACTGAAACCTGTAATTCGACAGCCCTGGACGGCAGCACCAGAGACATCAGATCAGCAGGTGCCTGTGATTTGGGTTGAACATGGGTCGGTGCTGTGCTTCAGTATCTCCACACTCCAAGGTCCTGCAGTGCTCCATGAAGTGGAGAGACAAGCGCTTCCTTTTGCTCTAGAGAGTTGTAGTGCTGACACTAAATGCTGGGAAGGCCACCATATTGCAGAAGCTGAGACAGGCTTTGACACCCAACACTGTATGCTCTGCGGTGGTCCAAATGGGGCACGGGGGCAGGGCAGATTGCAATTGATGAGTCATATGACCCCTGGCAGCAGTATGTTTCTGAACAGAGCAAGGTCCTAACAATAAGGCTCCATATATGGCATGTTAGGTTATGTCTTAAAGTGGATGACATTACATCCTATTCTAGGCATTGAACTCAAATAAGGAAGTTTCCCCAGGTTAGTGCTAATGTTTTCAGTTTGGGGATGGTGAGATCGTTCTATCATGTTTGTGCTGCTAAATGAGTGCAGACTCACCAGGTTGGTGTTACTGTTGATGGGTGTAGACTCACCAGGATGGTCTTGGTACTATAAAAAAGAAATGGGACTCACCAGCTTGGTGTTGGTGTTGTTGGTGTCCTCCTCAGGCATGGGCAGGAACACAGCCAGGGCCACACAGTTGGCAAAGATGGCCAACAGGATGATGATCTCAAAGGGTCTGAGTGCAGTTCATCAGGAAAACACTACAAACATCCTGAAAAAGTAACTAATCCAGAGGAAGACTCAGAGCAGCGAGTGCTGGAACTCATATTAATCTTATAAATCTTTTTAATCAGGTGGGAACCACAGAATGACAGACTTCCTTCCTATACTGCTGGCACTTCTGCACATACAATTTTAGCTCTGGTATTCTGTTATGTGACTGCCAGTGTTTCTATTATGTACTAATCCCACTCTGCAATCCTTTTATGCCCATATCCCTCTGTCCACTGTTATCACCTGGCTTTAACTTCACTTTAACTTCAATCATCCACCCACTGTTAATTCTTTGTAACAGCTGTAATTTATTCCTGTGAAGCGTTTTGAGGCAACTTTTTGAAAAAGGCACTATACAAATTGAATTTAATTGAACTGAACTTCCTCACTACCCTTTTTTACGTTAAAACTGCAGTTGACACTTCTAGACAACTCTTGAAAATAGAAAGATTTCTTCTATGCAATAAAATATGAAAATCCTGAATCTGAAACAGTACTCGGTATCTCGCTAGTAACTGAGGGGCATTAAACAAACGAAACACTGGCTCCTCCACTGGAGAGACACTGTGCAATGGACTTTTAAGAAGAGATTGCACATATGTGCGCTGTATAATTATAAATCTGAATGTTATACAGTCTGTGAGGGGAGAATTACAAAGCCTTTCCTCTGTACTGTAGCGTATCCACTTAAGCACAGGTTCCAGGAAGACATGACAGAGAAAACACCCAGAGCCGTTATTACGCTTTATCCATGTGTCTTACAAAACACAGTACAACTCAGAACTTCCGTGAGCTAAAACCAGCTTCACCACTGATAGTTTTGTAAGCCAACATGGGTGCCACACATGGTGTTGTGGCAACTGCTTTAGTGAGTCCTGATACTAACTAAAACTGTCTGTGCATGATTCAGTGATAGATTTGATAATTACGATGGTCCAACTCAGTGTTTGAAGTGAAATGTCAGCACCAGTGCACCCCTTACTGGTATGTTGGAATGTGTATCAGTCAGCACCAGCTAACCGTTAAGAAGCTACGGTACTCCAAAGTCGAAAACCTAGACGTACTGTACTGGGGAGAACTGGTCTGATGGGTGTATGACTGACACTGCATGACAGAACACAGTGAAGGAAAAAGAGCATTTTATTTTTAGATCAACATTTCTCTGTTTCCATCTTGTCCTGCAATGTACCCCAGTTAACAGGCCTGCAATTGTGCCTTCTCTGCCGTGGACATTCTAACTAATCACTTCAATCTGTGATCCATAAAACAGACACTGGTGAGGTGTGTACTATAAACTCAACAACAAATGAATACTGAGTGGAGAGCAGTGGCACAGAGCAACTATACTGCTATGAATAGGCTATTCTATTACTTCAGTGTTCAGTATTGCACCACATGTGAGGAATCCAGCCCATTGCTACTGTCGGGGTGCATTTCTCATGTCTGCCACTAAGTGACACCCTACAGAAATCTTGTGCTAGCTTATCAGCTCTGTTTTTAGTGTATGGCGTGAAAGGACAGCTGCAGTACTACCCAGAATATCTAAAGGAACTTCTGTCAGCATGTATCATGGTTTATGACCCCAATTCTCTGAATGGACACTTATTCAGAGCTGATCAGAACAATGTTTGCCTGCTAAATGCGCAGTCTGCTTAGTAAATTTTTATACACTACAACACATTCTTAAACTTCATGGTGCAGTAAAAATTACCAAAAAGAAGAAATTGAAAATATCAGTTAAAATGTCCCAAAAATTACAACATTACTATACATTTGGAATTTCAACAATTAACAGCCAACCATATTAAATAAAAGTGTCACTGCCACTGATTTCCATGTTCTGCAGCCAAAACTAACTGCGTTTAATTAAGACAAAGCTATTCGATTTTTTTTTTCATGTTGTCTACCTTCTTCAGTCAAATATGACTTCTCTGAGCCACATTCTCTCAGCTATATGGCCAATGTCATGTCACACAGGTCAAAATCCACCAGATTCAACACTAAAGAGTGCATGTACACTCAGCATTGCACCCAGTATTTGAGCACGGAGTGAGTGTGAGCGTGTGTCTTTGTGTGGATAGGAGTGCTCTCTCATGTCTTCCAATAAAGACTGTAACAAAATTGTGTATTTTATGATTAGCCTGTAGGTGTTTTATCATTAGCACCTCAAACCCCCGCTGAAAGTGAAATGCCCTTTATATACATGTGACTTTTCCATGTGTATATGCGTGTTTCTGTCAGTATCTTGCCATTCACTTTGGGACCTTTAAGAAAAATGATGTGTGTGCCTGTATAGTGTAACTGATACATACAATCTACAATTATGTACGATCAGTTATTTTTGCAAATCATACTTCCATTTTGTATGTATGTGTGTATGAAACAATCCTAGATGCTGAATGACACATACGTTCACATAGCTGTGTGTATAAAAGAGGCACTCACTGCATGATGTTCTGTGTGTGTGTGTGTGTGTGTGTGTGTGTGTGTGTGTTTGCTAAGGATACTTCCACTCCACGATGCTGATGCAGGCCTTACGGAAAGGGTTGTTAAGTGTGAGGAAGAAGAGTGAGCGAGCAGGGCGGGGGTTCCCTCCTGTGGCTTGCAGCTTCTTCAGTTTCTCCCTCTGTTTCCGCTTCAGCGTCTCCTCGTCCATGATGAAGGACGCCAGAGGCACCCCATCTCCAGCCTCCATGCTGGCCAGTGTTTCAGAGCAATGGTGCTGAGAAGACAACTGCTCCTTTGTGGCTCCACGCTCCACACTTCTTCTCTCACCCTGCCCTGTTGCTCCTTCCTCAGATCAGCACTGACCTTGAGTGAAAAGTCTCCACCAGCTTCAGTGAAGAGTCTCCACCAGCTTCAGTGAAGAGACTCCACCAGCTTCAGCGAAGAGTCTCCACCAGCTTCAGTGAAGAGTCTCCACCGGTTTCAGTGACAAGAATCCACCAGCTTCAGTGAAGAGTCTCCACCAGATTGTCCCTGGAGGTTCTTTGGCACATACTTCTCTGGACTGAAGTTGCTGCCTTTTTCCTTATGTGACGATGCCACATCCAACAGCACCAGCACAGTAAGAAGGAGTGGCAACTGGGTTGAGCTCTGGGTAAATTTAGAGAGCCCTTTGTGAGATGTCTTTGGCCAGGAGATTGTGGGGAGGGGGCGTAGGGGAGGGGACAATAGAAGGGGAGCTCCAGGGCTGTTCTCTGCACACAACCAAGAGCTGAAAGCAGCACAATGGTGTGTGCAGGCTGGAAAGGGCCTCACGCTTTATTTTTAAATTTATTTGTAAGATGCTAGTTGTGTAGAAGGGGTCACTTTTCAAAACGCTTTAGTATTGTCAAATGACTGATTGACGAAAAAAGCTGTTCCACATCTATGTGAAGCCGAAGATCTGCCTCACTGTAACAATATACAAAAAGATGAATGGACCACATAGTAGGATATTCAGTTAAAACATTATACATTTTTGGAATGTAAAATGTCATGTTAGGTTAACATTACCTACAAATTTTGTTAAAAGACAAATTTCAAGCTTTTCCACACTGTCTTATATACCTGTTAGACATAATGTCTTGTGTTAGTTCAAGCTCCAGTTTATCATTATATTATCAGAAGCTACAATATTGTCAGGTTAACAAAGAAGGACAAATTTCAGCTTTTGAGTTTATTAGTCACTGAGGTACAAATGGAATTTGACAAATTTTCTACATCATTTAGTTTAACTAAACTTGAACTATTAACTGTTTTAGTTTCAAAGCAGACAATTACATAACATATCTTCTTGTCACTTGTATAATCCATAGGTTCCAATGAATTTCTAATTTTGAAATGTGGATCACTTGATTTAACAGCAGATATATTGTACTGTCTTAAATTAAACCTAGTACACATATATGATGGCCAAGAACGTTAATAGTAATGATTTCAGGCAAGCTTAATGAAGCAGAGAGCCATGTGTCCTGTGGTGGTGCAGTAAAACCATTACTTATGCTATATCAAAATCTTGAAAAAAAATGTATGAAGTAGGTTTGTGAAAATTTCATTTGAGTGAGGCAGATGCATACCTTACATTGACTGTTACAAAACGTGTGAACATAACTGAACAATTTATACATATACTTAATGAAAATATTCACTGAGATATCCAAATGCTTAAACCTCAAACACTGAAAGAGTTGTAGTCCTGATGGTTTGAGTTCGGCTGTCAGATAACTTTGTTTTTATATACAACACTGGAGTATTCATCCAGAATTCATGAGCAGTTTTCAGCACCATGTGTCTTTTCTTGGCAACAGTTCAAAGGGCTTTAAACAAAGTTCAGACAATACCAGTGAACCAGAGAAATGATCAGCACAAATTACTTTCCAGAAAATGTAACTGATATACTTACAAACAAAGCTAAACAAACCAACCCATCTTCAACGTCTCCTTTTTTTCATAACTAATTTTTTTTTAAGTTTTATTTACTAAGAAATGCTTGGGATACTCCCACCACTGTGCAACATTTTCAACTAACTATATCTGTCTAAACTATAGCATCTAAAAACCAAAAACCAAAGTTCAACTTTACTAACTTCACAGACTAAAAGCACAAGTTGGCCCAAACTTCAAATTGAGATGGTTACCTCAGTCACTGAACAAAATGCAAATCCATTCCATAAATAAAGTTGTGCAGAGTATAGTAGGAATCCATACTTCCACAGCTTTCAAAGTCGAGCATTCTGCCCTCAGTCTCTCAAGATCTTCCACCATGTCTTTGCCTTCCCTTAGTTGGAGGGTCCTGGCCCAGTTTAGCTCCCTGATCCCTCTGATTCTTCACAGTACAGGCCAGGAGAAGAGGCTCCAGACTCCCCATCGCTGAGGCCATGGTCTGCCAGACCAAGGGCCCTGTGGGTGGGCACCCTGCAGGCGTGATCCCCAGGTGGAGGCTGGCCCACCAGGGCCTGCAGGTGCTTGATGTAGCGGATGGCGGCGCGCAGAGTCTCCACTTTGCTGAGCCGTTTGTCGCCAGCGGCCGTTGGCAGGTGGTCACGCAGCTTGGCATAGCCCTGGTTCACACACTTCACCCTCTGTCGTTCACGTTCATTGCGTTTCTGAATGAATGCTGGCTCAAAGGGGCACTCATAAAGACCCAGGTGCCCACTGAAGGCTGGCAGATAAGGGAAGAAGGGTGGAGTGCCCCGATAGGGACCCTCGTAGAATCCTGGGTCCATGCCAGCAGGGTAGAGCAGCAAAGGCATGGTGTGGGCGATGGAGTCACTGCTGGGGTGTAAGTGGCGATGCTCAGGGTGCCCATTAGGTGGTACAACCCCATACTGTAAGCAGGTGTGGCTCAGGAAGTTGGGTCGGTGATCTACCAGCGTATGGGAAAAGCCACTGGTCATGTTGACCCCTTGGGCCAAAGCATACAACAGACTGTCTGTGTAAGGCACGCAGCAAGCTACTTAAAAGCCTAACTTGTTTTGCAATCACTGTCCCTGAAGTTCAGATTTATTTTACTGGTTAGATGAACAAGTGTAAAATTTGCATTAATCACTTTAGCAGTAAGGTGTGGTGCAAAAGGAAAAAATCCTGAAGACAACCATTAAATTGTGCTTCACATTAAATATGACCTCTAGAGAACAGAGGCGATTCCTTCTGTCCAAATGGATAGGTGGCTTTTTAGGACCGGGACCAAGTTTCTCTTCTTTAAACCTGGACTCTCTTTGCTTTTTGCCTGTTGCTGTGCCAGCTGTAGAGGTGCTTGGTCGTAAGGCAGAAAGAGCAGAAGAAGGACTTCAAAGGACTGTCCCTATAAGATGGTCCTGGCACTGAGGATATAATACAGAGACAGCAGGATTAGCCCCTCTTTGGAGAACAAACTGGTTTCAAAGAAATGGTTCAGGTATATTATTACAGAGCAGAGTTCATGACAGAGTAAGAGCATCGGCTACTCTGGAAATTAATTTTCAAAGCCACAGCTCATGCTGATTATAATGAACTCAACATTTTAAAAAAGCACAGTGCCTTGAAAGTACACTGCCCTTTTGAAGTATGAAATTCACAGTAGTAACTATTGTATTTTCAAAACAGTTTGACACATTTGTTATCGTACTTGACCATACTCGGTGTTCCTTGTTAGTCCTCAGGAACAGTGACCTTGTTTTGAAATTGTGAAGTTCTAAACTTAAAACACTTTACACCCCTCTGTGTCTCATAGCAATCATCGACCTGTCTCTGAGCTCCACCTGAAAGGCAAGCAAAGGAACACTCCGGAATTCCCCGTCTGTGTGATTCAGTATCAAGTATCCCAAAGGGAGTGCACAGTAAGTGTCAGAACTGTTTCGGTGATGTTATTGCCAGGTGGCTGTCAGCCCAGACTTTTTTGCCTACAACTTTTGAGGAAATGGGAATTGTGGGAAACACAGAATCCTCAACTGTATCACTCCTGTTTGATCACAAGGATCACCACTGTATGAATGCAAGGAATATACAGAATATCAGTGTTAGTGAAATATTGACAAGGTGACAGGAAGAATGAACCAGGGCAAACTGAGGGCCAGTGCAAGTTTCCCAAAGTTGGGGAAAATCCTGCAAATGAAATGTGTAGCCATGGCAACTAATGTATTGAAATACAGCGCTTTAAATATAAGTGCCTTAGTTAATTCATATCACATTTCATTTGATAATTGACATCATACATACTATGCATTTAGAAAAGCCTGTTATAAACTTTGATTTTTACTTGAAATGTAAATTAAATATTGACAGCGCATGGTATTCCTGCTGATAGTGTGTTTCAGAGCTTTATCTGTCCCATCACCGATATGCATTTTTCATACTTTAATTTAAATAACATGATCTGCATTTTATTTAATTTGCCCCATTCCTATCATAGCTGTTATGAACCCAGAAACCAATTACAGGTGCACATTTGTTTCAGGTGAATCTCTGCCCCTCACAGTTCTATATCAGAGAAAGACAAAATTCTCGTGTTTGCCAAACCAGACCCTATAGTAAGCATCTGATGTTTTGAACATTATACAAGTTACACAAAGAAAATGGGAATAAAAGGTTGCCAGTCTTAGTAAGTCTTTTGTGTTTCTTTGAAATGTTACCTCATTGTTTTTTACTGTTTTACTACTGTATTTATTCAATGTCTGTCTGCTGTTGTAGCATGTTTGTATTTCCAGTCTATAACTTTACAGAAGTTATTTGCAGAATTGTTCAAAAATGTAAAGGCACAATTGTCACCTGTAAATTAAACCAAATGTGACGTTAAAGAAGGTTAAAGAATAAATAAAACATCTGAGAGTTTAATGGTTACCAAAGCTTAATTCTCTACTTAAGTAAACATCATCTGCAGAAAAGCAAATTAGAAAATTACAAATACTGGAAAAACAGACAGCAAGTTACTTAATAGTCAAAGGTCAAACTTGGATTATACCTATATACTTTACATAGAGTATATAGCTCTTAAGAACATTCATTTTTTGTGCATTAAATTCTCAGTGGAAGAATTACTACATTATGCATTAAAAGGTTTTAAAAGCCACATATCCCGTGACAGTTATCAAGACCCATGTGGCTGGCCCAGTGTCCCAGGGCTTACCTGCATGCATAACAACAAGGTCAGGTGTGATCTTCTTTTAATTTAGGGGTCAGTGTTCAAAGAGTGCTCCTTTGTTTCAGGTGTACATGCAAGGAGCTCTCATCTGTCTCAGGTGTGCTGCTCCTTACAGTGGAATTCCCTTCATCAGGTGTGCACAGCATGAATTAGGTGAGCCCGATTCAGTCCTTTACCTGCCCCACCTCACCACAAGCCATCCCAAAAGTAGGAGGGGTTACCGCTACACCTATGGAAGAAGGAAGGTGGGTTTGGTAGAAACAGTAAAGCACTGCATCACCTAAACCTCTACATCATTGGGTCCAGCAGAGTGAGGAAACTCCTGGAGATTCATAAGTTTCTGGGCTTTACACCAAAAAGTCATAGAAAACACTGTTTGTCCTCACAGGCTGGGTCAAAATAGGTTTGTTCTCACAAAATTCTAGCAATTATATAAGTACTTGTTGCTTGAGTGACACTGCAGTGAAGTGGTTGGATACCTGTCTGCTTTTGTAAGACAAAGAACAGTGTTATGTCCAGTCTTGGCCATTACCAACTATGGTGGCCAAATCAAGAGCTTTAATGACACCCGCAAATATCTGATTGTCGAGGTCACTCTGACCTCTTAAGGGATGTGTTTTGAACCAGCTCCTCTGTATGTGGCAGAACTTTGTGTTTCATTGAGAGCCTTCCAAAGAAACAAAGCCCCATATACTGGACAGTTCTGCTGTGTGCAGACATCGGTTATGAGACTTATCCAGCTGGCATCTTTGGTTGAGGCCAGGACACGTCCCTCAAAGGTGCTGCAGAGGGGATTTTAAGGTCTGGGGTGTAACTTCATAGACATGACACTTCAGAGACACACTCTGGACAGACTTATAGGGAGCTGAACAAGAAAAAAATAGGGCAACTAGCAGAGACTTTTAACAGTAAGACTAAAATAATGTAGATGAATATTTATGTGGCAAGGCTTAATACAGTATTTATTAAAAAAGGAAAACAAATGCAACCGACACAACATCATGTGTGTTAAGGATGAATCCACAAATTTTGAAAGGAGATAAAAGTTTTTGAAATTCTTTTAAATTTCCTCCATGCATTCATTTAGACATTAGTTTAATGTTAACAGGGATCTCTGTCAGTAAATTTGAAATTCTGACTGCACAAGTTCTTTTCAAACATAGAAGGAAGCATTTGTGGAACATCACCCACAGAGCTGACTGGAGCTGACTGGGTAATGTGTCAGGTTTGGTGAGTACAAAACACTATTCGCCTTTATTGATGATATGCTGCCAGTAAAATGTACTGTTTTTTTTTTTTTACTTTTTTTAGATTTACTCACAATGTCAAAGTCCAGAGACGTAGATTAATAACCAACATATTTAGTGTACCCTGAAATATCCACAGCTGTTATTAAAATGCCCCTTTCAATTTATATTTGTGTTGCTTTCTGACTAATCCCCCATTTCCAACATTAATTAAACAGTCTGGCACGTTGCACCTTTTCTCCACATCCCCGACCTGCAATTACGAACACAGTAAACTGAAATTTGATTTCCAGAACAATACAGCACAAGCCGTGGCACGTTCACAGCCTTTGAACTAAAGCGGTACTCGCGACACTCTCCTCACTGTAGGGGCGGGGAGCTCCCAGACTGCTTCAGGCCGGATTGTGTTGCAACCACAGTCGTCTCGAGAGCGTATCAAACACCAAACTGCACTTTGAAGCCTCTGAGTATCCATCGTCACCTCCATGTCAGCACGTGTGTTCTCTAATGGTTCATCATCCAGAGGACCTTTCTGCCAGTCCAGTCTGCAGAATTGCCCTGAATTTTTTACTTTGACCAGGTCTTGTGATTGTACTTTCAGCGCTATCCTATAAGTACATTATCATTTTACCTTTTCAAAGTTTTGTGTTTGAGTTGAATACAGATATGTGTATGGATCACACCATAATCATCATAAACTGTGCATTAACACCTATGGGTTTTTTTTTTGAGTGCGCAGGATGGAAAAATGGATGGAAAATTTGTTACACTAAGAGAGCTGCCTAGTTAGTGTTTCGTAGACTAAATGGGCTGTTTAGTTAATGCTGAGCAACTAAGCCAATACACAGTGTTGTCCTCAATACAGGCTAAAATGACTTGATAATGGGAATCCAATGTGAAGTGTAAAACTATGCACCATGAAGTAAAGACAAACTGGTGAAATGTTGACTGTAGACCGAACCATTATATGTTCAGTCTGGGATTACTGTTGTCCAGCCAGCTCTGGTGTCTGCAACAGGGAGTAAACAGCACATCTCTGTGGTGAGATGGGAATGAACAGAGCATGAGCCTCTGAAAACAGCCTACCTAACTGCACCAATCTACCTAAGATTACCTTAAGGTCCATATTTGAATATGTAGGTATATGGCGTGACATTTTCCATATACTTGCAGGTTGGCTTCTTCTCCACCTTTTGAACTTTGTACAGAAGGCTTCATGAATTATCCGCCATTTGTCATTTTTAAATCTGCACCAATGGGCAATTTTTATTCCCATTCGTGTATGCGTGTGTGTGTGTGTGTGTGTGTGTGTGTGTGCGTGTGTGTGTGTGTGTGTGTGTGTGTGTGTGAGAGAGCGTGGTTTATGTGGACAATCAGAAATTTGAGGAGGAAGAAGCAAAAGACAAAATATAATTCAAAGTAATAAAACGTTGCACTAGCGTAACATAGGTTATATAACATACCAAATGGCAACATGTCGTTTCTGAACCTTGACAGATGTTTTTCTTTAATAAAAAGCCAGACAATGTCAGCTTATACATTAACACCGAAAGACCTCATTTGTTTTGGAAAAATTCTAGAAGAGTGACAACACAAAACAGAGCTTCTCTCATCGACTGTGGATGTGACAACACAAACTGTCAGTAAAAAAAAAAAAAACAATGAAAATCAAAACAAAATAAAACTGTCTTCTGCCAGACATTTCCAGCCGAAAGCATCCACTTGTCTTTCAACCCCACAGAGCTTGGAGTAAAGAGAAAGAAGGAAACATGGACACTCCTGCTATGCCCCCCAAGATCAAACCGCAGGGGAGGATCCAGCCATGAAACAGAGTTGGGGGTGAGGTCAGAATGGCCTTGGGCTTGAGCTGAGACCAGGCCCAGCACTACAGCCACTGGGTCTAGGAGCTGAAGAACTTGCTGACAGCATGTAAGTCACACTCACACACTCACCATCACATACACTGCACTCAAATACACATGCCTATCACTACACAGATCACATAGATCTGCAGAAACACCCACTGCCACACACTTTGTGCTACAGCTACAGCACTAGCTGATTGGGATAAACCAACATTCTTACAATTAATGTACTGAAGATCTGAGACCTTAGTTCAGCTAAGTGATTGGACTTGTCACATATTGTCTATAAACTCCCCTGCAGTCACACACAAATATTGTTTCAGATTCACATTCACTGACATGCAAAGCATCTTACACACAAAATGCTTACTGGCTCTTACGAATACAAAAACACACAAACAGTTCACAATAATGCATGTACTGACGTCATTGCTATAGCTGAACTGAGTTTTGTAGTTATGCCACCTTATCTGTAAACCTCAACTTTTTTTTGCAGGACTTCATTGTATCTTGGTTTAGCAGTTCACGTGAGACGAATTATATGTAGCACATGGACTCAATAAGAATATTTACCCTTTGTATGAACGGTACAAGTTCAGACTTATAGTGGTCCTGACAAGAAACTGTCCACACCCTGACATGTTCTGTACATTGTATCCAAGGTATGCCACATCCCCCTCAGTGTGGACACATCCTAATGGGACTCGCACCTTTCATTCTGTGATCTCACTATGCGTGTAGGATGATCTCAGTTCTATAGAGACCACATATCCCAGGCACGCACATTGCATTTAATCTTTTAGCATTGAGCAGGATGTGAGTCTTATTCCTTGGCGTTAGTGCTGCTGTCAGTCAGTGTAGATTCCCTGCGACAGCTCGCCTGTGCATGTTCAGCAAGCTGCCGACTGCTTCACGCACAGCGGCACAGGTGTGAGTCTCATGGGTGGATCAGAAACTCACCTGAGAGGCTTGCGTGGCCATGTTGTGTATATGTATATAAACATACACAAGCACACAACACACACACTGACTGGAAGACCCTTTTTCACCATATGTGGATTATGAGCACACCAACACGCACAAACTCAAATGTAATAAACACAGTGAGTGACAGGAAGCTCCTGCTTCATGCTAGTGCTGTATAAATACGTTAACGTGAACATACACAGACAGGCGCAGGCCGGACATTTTTCACTAAGCACTGCACTGACCTTGACTTTCCATCAGTGGAATTGGATGAGTGAGGTTTGTGTGGGATTTTGAACCAGCTTTGTGAGGGATAGGGGGGTCTACGTTCCACACAGGAAGAAAGAGCAGGGATACACACTCTGTTATTAGACCAGTATTTCCTGATTACTGAGGTGGATTATTTCCAGACTCCAAGTAGGAAGAGAGAACAGAAACACAAACTGAATCATTACAGTAATATTCCCTGACTGCTCAAGTGCACTAAAGCCAGACTCCACACAGGAAGACAGGACAGAGACAGCAGGTCGCTGGAACCACCAGCACTGGGACACAGGGGGACTAGAATCCAAAAAAGAAGAAGTTATTGTTTTTTTAAATATCTTTGAGAAATCAAAGTGATGTTCTGACATTATTTAAAATATAAATAATTAGTGAAATCCTGTTTTATTTTGTAAAACCCAAGTGGTAATCCAGAATATTATTTTTCAACTGTTTATTATTATCCTGCTTAAGGTTATGGGTACCCTACAGCCTATTCTTTCCCAGGTAATACAGGATGTAAGGCAGAGCACATATCAGCATAGTGGAGTTCAAATGTCACTATGGTAGAATCCCTGGTTGTCAGGACAAGAGTCTGATTAGTCCCCCAAGTGA
>JABJVR010000103.1:7342551-7374819 GCA_025773905.1 Chitala chitala | reverse complement strand
ACTCACTGTAGTGCATGAGTCAACATATCATTGATATAATTCTACCATACCCACAGCACTTGCAGTCCAAGATAATGCATTGTTTTGAGAGAAAAAAAATAAATAAAAATTGTGTAAATGTCCTAGACAGGGACATGAAACTGAAAAAAATACATACTGTATATACACCTACACATCAGTCCTGTATTAAACAATGTTTAATGAAGACTGAAAAACACTTAAAAAATAAAATAAAAAATAGTTTTTTTTTTATCTTGAATTCAGTTAAACCAGCAAGTAATTCGGTATTCTTCGTAACAAATTCAGGCATATGTAGAGCAAGCAGCAAGCTAAGTTTATGCAAGTGTCCTACTGAAACATGAATACAAAGTACAAAAGTCTGAAATCATGTCCTAAATATGAAAAGTACCAGTGAGATGCACAAACATTGACAAAATAACCCCTCTATATTCCCTTATTTGTGTTTTTAAGGAAACCTTTTTAACAAATTCTTTACACAACTACAAATTCTGGTTTCAGCAAATGACTTCAACTAATACGATTGTGAATGAAAGGGTAAGAATTATCATCTTTGCAGCCATTCATTTTTTCAAATAACGTCCAATGTGGTTTTCCAGCTGCCCATCTCCAACATGAGACAGTGTACAGTAAACACAAAAAATGTTCAAAAAAAATTCTGTTCAAAAAACCCTGCCACTGGTTACATGTACAGCATACTTTTCACACACAATCATTATCAAGGCACAGTGGGCTGCACTCAAGGGATTTTATCCCACATTTACACAGAATCTCTCACAGTCTATGAAAAGCCATGATACCATATTAAAGACATCTAGACCTGACATTTCTAGGTCAACAGCCCCACCCACATCTATAATACCTTAATTTAAACACACACACACACAGCTCTTGCATTATGAGACCTCAAGCACCGATAATATATAAGGACTGTTTAAAAATCCAACCAAAAGGATGCTGAAGTAAGAGGTCGAACATGTGCTCTGACCCACCTGCTGTTGCAGCTGCCCACTTGCTGCCTGAACCACAATCTGCTCCCCAGTGGTGGATGTGGTGGTAGTGTACTGCTCCATGACAATCCTTCTCTGTTCCTCACTGTGATGCTGCTGATCTGTGGACCCAACATGAGCAGGAGGGCAAGATGAATGGCATGCTGCTTAACGAAAGCACTAACACAGTGTATTACGAGGGACCATACACTCACACTGCATTTCAGGCCAGGACCTCAATCCATTACAGGGTCAGTAAACCATCAAGTCTGACAATCTCATTTTGCTGTTCACTACTGTAACACTATGACAGTAACTACAGCTGTTAATGTCCCTACCAATAAAACTAAAGGATGAACACAAGCAGAATTATTCACAGGGTTGCCACAATAATAAACGGATTGAACTGTCAGTCAGAATCAAAATATTTTAAACAGGTCAAGAGTCGCATAAATTACTAAAACGTTTATGCATTCTATATAAATGCACACGTCAAAACACGGACCTAAACCTGATCCTCAAAATTAGAATTTTGAATAAAAGTAAAATAATAACGGATACATTACTATTGAGAATTTTTTTTCCCCCATTTGTTCGTGTAAAAACTTTTAAACTAATAAAAAAACGATCAATGTGATTAACTGGCAGCAGTTACACTGTTTTAATAAACCAATGAATGGGGAACTGAGAACGTCACGATTTAACATGCCAGTGATGTTGTGGTCCCCAACAAGCTGATTTGTTGAATTATATTACCCGCTATACATGTGCAGAGATGTCTGATTCGGTAATACTGAATCTCATATTTTGCTTGGTAATAAGCATGCCCTGAACCAAGACGCCATTTTCCCGCATATCGTAGAGAGTTTAACATCATGAAGTAACCCTTATGACTATATAACTAGTCCGATCGTGATCAGAACTCTCTATACAAATTCCTTCAGCGTACCACCGTTTTCATAGTCTTTGTGGCGTGACTGTAAACGATCGTTCATTAAAAGACCCACTCACTGTCGTAGACTAGACAAAGAGGTAAATGCTGAAACAAAGAGCCCCGTCTTCTCCCTCCTGTTTGCCCAGCGTCCGCTCAAACTTTACGATTCATTTTGCTTACTGGTAATAATGCGCGGTGTTTTGCCGCTTTAGAAATTTAAGGAAGCAAAATCTTCAAACATCGATGTTTGTGGAGTCCTCCATTTCGTCTGTACCATTTGATATTGCCAACCCCACAACATAACACTAAGGCTTAAGGGTACACACACATTAACGTGGTAAAACAGTCAGTCCAACAGCTCCGCACGACTAGACACGCATTTCCACATAACTGCTAGGCCCAAATGAAAACAGGACATCCTGTTAATAGCCAACGCCGTAACCAAGTTTAATTGCCAAAATGAATAAACATTGATTAGAACATAACTGGTAACACATTTGCGGTCTAGAAAAATAAATAGTAAAGAATTTTGCCCGGTTTGCCTTATTGGTTTCAACTGAAAGTCTGCAGAACGCAGCTCGGAGTGTGGCGGACCTCACTCAAAAGTTGTTTGCAATTTCCAACCTAGTCACGAACCTATTAAACCACCAGACATCGAACAGGCAAGTAACTAACAGGTCAAGCGCTGTGTGTATCGGTCGACATTCCTAAGCGGCTGCACATGAGTTTTACAGCATCCTAAATAGGAAAAAAACAATGTATTACAAATAAACTGGTGTAGATTTCATCATTCAAACCAAGGCCTTTAATGGGCAAAAAAAATAGTTGCCCTATTCTGGCTTTGGATACTGTTCAAACATGTAGTGAAGTTAGACGCGTTACAATTTCTTAATGGCCACTTTTACTCTGCATACCTAGTAGTTAAATGTAAATACAGCCAATTCCTGTATTTTGTGGCGTTAGTAATTTGGTTGGTCAGTGACACACCAATCCCCTGCTGCCGGATCCCATCCCCTCCAAGCCGCTCTCCCTCTCACCGTTTCTCCGCCGTACGGTTCCCCTCTGATTGGCTCTACTGCGGATCCACGAAGCCCAATCACCGAGCACACGCAGTGTGGACAAAATGGCGCTACTTCACCACCTCCAACAAGCAGTCCTAGGTTGTTTCTCCTCCCCTCGTTGTTCTCCTGCACTATGCCACGCCCTTGTCAATCTACTGCGCAAGCGTAGAGCACGTTTCTCCACCCACTTCGTTCTACTGTTGACGTTACGTGCGATTATATGGCGCGTGTATTATTTGAAATTCCAACGGCTTTGTTTATGAGGTATGCTAGGGCTACTATAAAATGTGACAGTAATGAAGTCAACACATGGAACCGGCACAGTATTTAAACTTTTAAAGTTAACTGATAGGTTAGTTAACTACTGAATGCTTATTTTAGTCTGTCTTCATTTCGGCAGCTGTTTTAACCACGAGTTATTATAAAAACATATCTAAGTGTTTAAGGTTACTGTAGAACCCTGCGATATCATATCGCGTAACAGTTAAAGTAATTTAGATATTTAAACCAATGTTATTAATGAAATAATACCACTCCATAATTTTGACACAAATTTTATATAAGGAATCAAGGTTTGCTATAGTATGCAATAAAAATCAAAACCAGTTCAACTTGACCGTGACATGTTTTATTCATTTTTAAGTAATCTACCAGAAATGTATGCACAGCATCTATACTATTTGTAACTGTGCAATTCATTGTTAAGGCACACCATAACCAGATTATTAGTCCCAATGATTTATTGACTAAATACAGTATGCTTGATTTAATGTCAAAAATACAGTTGATCAATAGTGGCCATGTATATGGGGTCTCACACATTTAAAAATTCATTTGGTCTTGATAAACAATCTCACACTAGCCAGAAATTCTCAAAAATGATGCCACCAACACAAAACTCTTCAGTCAGTGTGCACACAATGAGTAGATTCAGGGCAGATACATATGCACAGTGGTCTTTGAGTCAGACACATTAGTATTTACAAAAGTAGTGGTTACAGGTTAAAGACTCAGGTATGGTTTCATACAGAAGTTGTATTTGTAGTATATCCAGACAAAATTTTTGAAGACATTTTGAATCAAGGGGCACAGTGGTTCAGTGTTTAGCACTGTTTCTTCACACCTCATGGGGCTGGGGTTAAAATCTCACCTCCAATCTGTTTGCATGGCATTTGCATATTCTCCCCATGCTTTTTGCATTTCCTCCAAGTACTCCAGTTTCCCTCAACAGTCCAAGGATGTGTTATAGACTGGTTGGTATTTCCAAATTGTCCATGGTGTATGATTGGGGGTGGTTGTGTGTGACTGTGCTCTCAGATGGGTTAGAACGCCATCCAGGGTGTCCCCCACCTTGTACCCTACACTCCCTAGGATTGGCTCCAGGGCCACCAAAACCTTACCCAGGATAAACAGTATGGAAAATGGATGGATGGCTAATGAATCAGACACAATATTACACACTCACTGTGGGATAAGTGTGATTATGTGGCTGGTGAATTCATGGTCTCTAACTATGGACATCCATTATATATCTGAAGAATTTATTTATTCACACTCCTGTACTGTATCTTGTTAAAACTGTGTTTGGAAAATTTAAATTTTAGATTAGCTTTTGTTGAATTTTCATCATTTAGATGTTGTATTTGACACCTAAAACAGTAAACGATAAATCTAGAATTTAAGAAGCCATTTTCCATTATTGTTATACATTTATTCTGTATAAAAGCCATTTATGTGTCTAACTGATGGGTTGCAATGATTGCCTTTGCAGATTTAGTTACATTATCTGTTTCTGATATAAAGGCCTGTTATGTTGAGTAAAGACACAGATGTGCAGATGCACATGAATTCATAGTAAAGTTAGATTGTTTGAATAAAACTCAGCATAAACTAAATGCCTCGCAAAGTTAACACAATACATTATGATTTATGAAAAACAACTATTACAGTTAAGAATCGTTCCTTGTCATTTGTGATGAGGAAAATCAGGGCCAGATTAAGCCAAGACTGGGCACCTTGGTTTCACTCAGCACATAGGCTCAAAGTTATGGAAGAACAAATAGTTCATGCGCCACTTGTATTCTGTAGCGGTGTGTTATGTCTTAAGAGCTGTCTTTTCATTCTCTGTGTCAGAGACAAAATTAACCAGGTTTTCAGGGTACTATTACAACTAGATAAACAGTGGAGTCCAGGGCCCTACAAATGGCTGCCTATTTGACCTAATGTATAATCTGGCCCTGGCAAAAATAAGAAAAGGCTGATGAGGAACTGTACCTTGTTCGTGGAAAAAGTGCACATTTTCGGTATCATCCTGTACTGCATAAATTACAAAGAACCATCAGACTGAACACCACAAAATGTCAACATAGTGAACTACAATGCCAGATTTTGTCATTTGATAGTTAATATGATAGTTATTTTGCCCCAACTGCTATGTTATCAAACTGCAAAAGGAATGAGTAAAAATGAAAAAATAGAACTCAATCGCTAAAGGCAAGAGAGACAATCAGTTTTAGTCTTAGGTAATCCTGAAGACAAGTGCCCTTTGACATTTTAGCACTTCTTTGCAAGTCTTAGATTTGAATCATTGTAATTTTACTGAACAATGTCTTGCTTTATCTTTGAAATTTTTTACATAGGACTAAACTTGCCACTGGAACAGCAGAAATACATTTTTATTGCAAGGACTGGACCCAAATAATGTTAAATTTAATTGTACACAAATCATCTGAGACCCAGAAACTGAAAAGCAGTACCCACATTAAGGATTGTTCCCATGGCACAGAAAAACATGAAACAAAGACAACATTTCATAAATGTTTTTGGTGGAGGAGGCACAGGCAGGTCATTAAAACACTATGTTTTTGACCTGTGACATGTTCATCTGTCCCCACAAATGGAAAGGAGCTCAAAATAACTGAAATCCTATTTTATAACAGCAAGTAACCCAAATCATCACCACCTTCTACAAAATAGCACATCAGGTATCAATTAGGTACTTTAATGCTATATCCACACATTTAGACCCATATACAGAGCTGCCAGGTCCAGTGATGAAGGTGACATATTGTGCTGCTCTTTGTTCAGCCTTTTCTGTCCATTTATCTACTAATAGATACCAATGAACAGCTACCTGCTAACAAGACAATATGTGATCTTACTAGCTGTTTAAATTATTCCCAACTCATAAGTATATTGTAAAACCAAGGTCCTTAATTAGAAAGCCTAGGCAACCTGGCCCAAGCAAGCGGAATACAGTATTTACATAATGTTGCATCTCTTATTTGCCCAGGTCCAAAATTTTTTATATTGCTTAAAAAAAATTTGCAGAGTCAGCTAAATTTCACAATTTTTAAAATCTCTTTCATCTAATTGGAATTGAAACAATGACAAAAATATATAATGTACAACTGTTCCTGGATTTCTTTTTTAAAAGGACAAATTGGATGAGAAAAATATATACCGCATTTACATAAATACACAGATCACCATTTTAAGACAGCAGAAATTAACCATTTAGCTTTTCATATTGCATCTAAAATGTTAAAATGTGTGCAAATACACATGCATAAACACACGAACGCACATACGCACTCAAGCACACACGCGCGCACACACGCATTCACGCACACACGCACTCACGCACACCCTCATGCTTTAGTTACAGCAGACAGTATCCACCTGGCTCAAATCACCTCTGAGGCCTTAACTTGATCTCATTGCCTCTGGTTTCCAGTCTCTCAGACTAGATTTCAATTCTAAAGACAAAAAAAAAAAAAGCTTTAAAATGTTTAAAGTTCAGAAGCACAGTCCCACAAGTCCCAGCCCTGTTTCGTCATACGCCTGTTTAAAAGATGCCTACCCCCTATCTCCAACCCCACCCCATTGTGCACACATCTACCTGAATTAAACAGAAACCTGTAAGAACCACATTTTAGGCAGGAAGGTATCCTCTCAGAGGCAGCCTCTTATAGTCCAAATGTAAATCGTCAATTAAACTGGTAATTTAGCCAACAAATGGTCTTCCAGGCCAATGTGTGGAGGGGGTGAAGGTTAACATGGAGTGCTGTGAAGAGCGAGGCACTGGATAGCACATCTCTGTCAGTACAGGAGCTAGCAGAGGCAGAAAAAGTAGTACGATGGTAAAGAAGCAGGGGTTCAGCTATCCAGGTATCTCTCTTCACCTGGACACAGGTCCCTTCAGTTCTCTGTTAGTCCAAAAGATCCTACAAGTAAACAACACAATCAGAATGTCAACGATCCTGCACACAAAGCAGGGCGGCCACATGGGGGAAAAAAACAGAAGAAAGGTTCTGTTCCAATTCTAATGAAAGGTTCACAGGTATATACCCATAAAGCACAGCATGCATCTCCATACCTCATCAGAGTCATCGTGGTACTGCCTTCTACAGGTGTCAACATTATGGTTGTCCAGAACATCTGCATTTCCAGTTCCATTGGTCTCAGCATGCTGCTGAAGCACTGAGTATCTATGAACCAAGAACCTGCAGAAGGAAGACAGACCAACTACTGTGAAACCGCCACACTTCACTCAAACATAAGGTGCTCTGTCAGATGAGAGAGCTGCTCTCACCTTCCTCCACACACGTATCTCTTGACAAACAGCATCCCAGCCACCACACTGATTACTAGGATGACAATGACAGCCAGGACAATGGGCACAGTAGTCGAAGAGCCGGTCTCCATCTGGGAGGGTAGACAGAACACAGGCTAAGGGTGGAAGTTAAAGGAACTAAAAAGCAGTAATAAAGTAAAACTAAATTGTAGCAAGGAGACACATATACATAGTGACATCCTATCAATAAACACTTAATGTCATTTTTTTTAAAAGACTACTGTAAAGAGAGAAACCACACAATGAATACACTAAAGTGAATGTTCAGATTCCTTACCTGTTTTGATTCAGACAGCAGGTTGCTGACACACTTGCTGCGGAGGTCAATCTCCATGCGTTCCGGCACAATGCCTCCTTCACACATATCTCCGGGGATCTTCCGGTAGCTGTGGACCGCACGTAGGATCAGAGGTTAATCGTCCATACTACAGCGAGTTTACAAGTGGCACATAACACAAATACTAACCATGTGTGTCATCATTCACACTCACACGCAGTTTTGTGGCAATGAAAACACCTAATTGGATAGAACGTGTGCAGTACTAAGAGAAAATTCATAACACAAAAAATGTTTGTCTGACAAAATGTAACAACATAAAAAAAAAGACATTTTGATTTAACTACAATTTAGATTGTAATTGTTTCAGACTATTGTCTTACAATATAACCACAGAAGATATGTGTCAGAACAGGCATGTAACTGGAATGTGCAGAGCACAAAAAGGAAACATTACACACAGCACAAAGACCAGCTAGGCTTTACCCTTTAGTCTGCAGTTGCTCCATCTTGCCATTCAGACAAAACTCGAGCACACGGCCAAGCAGGTCTGGCTGCTCCACACACTCCGAGCTGTTCTCAACACGATAGTAGCCAAAATCACTGCAGATGGGAGGAGAAAGGCAGGGTGAACAAGGAAGCCTGTGGTCTCTCAGTTCCCAAGCTGACATATAAACTACTGAACTGTGGGATGGGCATGGCGACTGTACTCCTAGGAGAACAACAGTTACTTTCAGCTCTGTAACAACTATTAAAAACTATCAAGCACACAACGCCCAGACAGAAGCCTACTGTCTTTTCTAATTGGATGAGGATTGAAAACTACTCAAGCTCTATACAAGATACAGAATCCTCAAATGAACGTGGTAACAGCAGTGCTTTCTCATTATCACACAGCCTATCACACCTTTAACACATTCCAGCCAGAACCTATTTTGATATTTAACCTAATGATGGCGTGAGTTTTTTTTCCCCCCTCCAAGGAAATACCAACATAAATGATTTGTTGTTCTCCCCCAAGGAGCGGATTCAATGTACCAGAGGAAGTCATCCAAAGTGCAGGGACAGGATGCCGGTTGCTTGTTAATCACATAGTCCCGCCCATTCCAGCACACCGAGTCCTTGCGCAGTCGCAGGAAATTCTCTTTGTATCCCAGCATGCAGCCATCATTAGGGTCGCTGATATCATTAGAGTGTGCCAGCCATTGCACGTAATCATTCATGTCACCTGCAAGAGCACATCAGTCTTTTATAAGAATGCAACAGTTGGTCAAAAGTTCATCAGTCACTGGAAAACCTAACACTTGCACCTAAATCCAGGTATAAGTTTATAATAATATAAATATAATGCATTGCCAAGCAGACTATATGGACACAATGGCTATGCTACTCCTGAGACTTGCAGTCATCCTATGGGAAATTACATCTATAACCCCTCACTCCCAAATCCCCTTGGGATCCACTCCCACCTTCAATTAAGCCCCTCAATTCTCTACCACTTCACACTCGTATCTCCTGCCCTATCCTCATCTAGACATTGCTCTCTATCCCCCTACATCTTAGCAACAGTCCATCATCACACCAAGTTCTGTTTTCCACAAGCAATATGAGCTCCATACTCACAGTATCGGCTGAGCAGCTGCTTGAAGTCGATGGTGACCGAGACCCAGTACTGGCCCAGCACGTATCTGCGATAGCCCCAGAGGCTGACATTCATAGAGAGTGCACCAGGCTCCGAAGCTAAGCCTGAGAAGTAGATCGGGTCCTTGGTGAAGTTGTAAACGTGCCAACATTGCCCTTCATCTGTTGAGAACCTGCTCAAAGACGACACAGACAATTAAACAAATTCATACTCGCACATGCACTACCTGTGACAAGTTTGATCCCTGATCTCTGTGATGATCCCCAAAGACCTTGTCAGGGTTACGTCAGTCTATAACAGCAATATATACCAAGGTGGACTCACTTGATCTGGTTGATGGGCTGGTAGGGGGTGTGCTGCACAGCAACCAGTAAACCTCCTGAGTCCAGGATAGCATAGTGGTGAGGACCCTTGAGCACTAACATCCAGGAGTAACCCCCATCATCCGATACGTAAACATCTGGCTCCATCACCGAGATGGCGTCACCTATGCTCCCTTGTAAGGCAACAGAGACCTTATTCAGTATCAGTAATCCATTCATACCTTAATTTTCACACTACGTATCCAAGTTAGCACCACTAGGGGGCTAGATTTATCCTGGGAAACACAGGACACAAGGCAAGGTACGCCCTGGCTGAGGGTCCACCCCACCATAGGATATTCTTCTGCAGGACACAAAGGGAAATTTCAAGTTGCCAATTCATCTGAACTGTTTGTACTAATGTGTGTGAGAATCAACTGTAAGTCAAAACAAGGCCTAATGTCAGCTTTTCAGCCAAGACTGAAATGAACATCTTGGATCACAGTGGGGAAAGTTACCATGTGCCAGGATGAGTCCCACTGCATTAGGTTCTGTCAGTGGCAGCATGGGAACATTGAGCCTCTCAGATATGCTGTAGGAGGCATGAATATGAAGGCTGCACTGTGGGCAAAGCACAAAAATCAGTCAGACCCCACTGAACAAAGAAAACCCCAACATACATCTAACAATCTTCAAGTGTGAACTATGCTTATTGTTCACTGAAGTCTAGTGTTGTTCAGACACTGATGATCACCTTGTCCTGGCTCTTGGATGTAATGTCACACTCAATGTTTTCTGGCTTCTGGAGGGGCCTCCACTCCCCACCCTGGTCAAAGGTCACCACCGTTTGCGTCGAGCCGTCTGTGAACCACAGTGTACAGTTCGTCACTTAATCTACCCACTACAAAGGGAACATCCCCTCCACCCTCATGACCTGTTCTCCCACCCTTCCTGTAAGAGACATCTCCTGCTTTACATCTACTCCTCATGTTTGCCCTGGTTTTGGTGCTGTGTCACACTGGCACTCACCTTCAGCCAAAATAGTAGTCATATAGACACCGCGCAATGAGGTCACATTGGTGAAGTCAGTGTCACCCCCTGTAGTGGTGTACAGGTGACGCTCCAGAGACTTGGAGTAGACTGTGCCACGGTCATCAGATACATAAATGGTACCAATGCCTGTGTCTGGCAGAAGAGCATAGAGTTGGACACACAACAAAACATAACACTTCCAACAGGTGCAGGTACGTATTCAAACTTCAATACATTGCTGTAATACTATTAAGGCAAATTCATAGAATGGGTGAGATGTGATCCAAGTGTTTTCTTGCACAGTATGATTGTTGGTGTCATGTTTCCAGCATGTCAGAAACAGCCAGATTCTTAGGATGTTTACAAAGTAGACAGTGCATACAGTTTAAACAAAATGGCGCTATAAACAAAAACCCCATCCTGTCAGTGACAGTTCTGTGGTCAAAACACAATCTGAGCAGTCAAGATAGCTACACCATTCACTAAAAAACAGCCACAAGTACAGAAATAATGTTTGTAACATGTTATTTTCTTTTTTTGAAGACCATAGTGAATGCACTACTCATTGAGTTTAAAAGAGACACTCCAAAGCAGTACTGATGAGACAATGCTCCACTCTTTTCAATTAAAAACAAAACTGTGAGCTGCAGTGAATATCCAAGCATCAAATCTAAACACCATATTGAAACACCAACACCCAGTCTGAAGAGTCAAGACTTCTAGTGTAACATAGATGGATCACAATTTAGTATAAGCAGAATAAATATGTGGTTCCATCTGGCCTTGTGTAAATGGTACAGAGGTGCTGCAGTGGAATAATGGTATGAAGGATGTTTTCGGGCCATCCATTTGGCTCATTAGTAACATTTGAATGCCACAGGAGTATTATAACACGACCTGAGTCCAGCCTGTTTTCAAGTGGATATTAATTAATTAATTAATTATTTTAACACTAACAAAGCACACATGACCCCAAGTAGATTCAGTACAATGGCTTCAGTTTACTGAAATGACCTACACAGCCCCAACAGCTCACCCCATTACAGCCCCAACAGCTCACCCCATTACAGCCCCAACAGCTCACCCCATTACAGCCCCTTTGTCATTGTCAAAAGACCAACTGAAAAAAGCTTTCCAGTTCATTAGTGAATCCATGCTTTAAAGAGTTCAGGGTGTTTAGGAAAAATGGAATTTCTGGTAGGTGAACCTAATAACAATCACAGAGCATAATGTTGACTACTAACCCAGCATGGATTTGCTATGACATTAATCCCAGTATTTTCTCTGTAGTTCCCTTCCTTGCTGAGTGAATTCATCTGATTCTGTATTCACAGTGTTTTAGGCAATGTTTTAATTCCATTACTGCCATAGGAAGTGGCAGAAAGAGATACAAACCTCCCGGTTCATCAACATGCATGAAGACCATGTCATCATTGGCAGCCAGGATAGAGTAGAACTGTTCATGACCCACAGCAGGAAGCTGGGCCATATTCCACTCCTCACCCTGGTCCACAGAGACGTGGATCACACGTTCAGTGCCCTGAGAAAGCCACACACATACACACACATCTATTACACAGGGCTGGGCTCACTTGCAAAAAACATGTATGTAGAGATCTGAACAAATTCTCAACTCACTGAGCTTTTGATGATGGAGGCAAAGACAAAGCGCCCGCCGACTCCAAAGGAATAGATCCTGGTTCCTATTGTTTTGAAGGTCTTCCCATAATCTGTGGTCTTCTTCAGTTCTAGCATGCCTCTATCACCTGGTACAAATGTGGTGGGGGGGAATTATTAGTCTCTACATCCTCATCCGATTAGAAAAGCCAGAACTATAGAGTACCATTCAACTACTCACTGCATGATCCATTACTGCTGGTAGTAAAGAATATGTTGTTGTTTCTTCCCCTACAATGACAGGTACAAAGCATGACCTCAGATGTTTCATGATCAGCCACTCTGTTACCTTGCCTGCAGCCATTTTACTTATTCTGAATGCAAAGCATTCATGACTGCCACTCTAAGAGAAGTAAAACAATGCTTTGAGGTACAATAAACAAGACTTAACTATATCCAACAAGATTGTTGAGATTCATGCCAACTCTTTAATTGAAAGCAGAACAAAAATCAAGCCACTGTGGTTAACTTCACAAAAGCAAATTATTATAAGGCATGGTCTGGTCAGCAGACATCTGAGCAGCCATCAAAAAGCCAGCATTGCACAGAGAGCAAGACGCCACTTTGGTTTTTTCTGAGGACTTTTAAAGTTATTATTATAAGAGGTTTTTACCATTTAACCAAGCACACAGAGGAGTGAATTTTCTTCCAATGTTCACCAAAGTCCTCTGACAGCCAAAGATCAAGCTAAAACAAAAGGACAGACAGCAAAAATGAATACCATCAAATACATATTGCTCACCATTTTCTAAACAGGTGGATGTTCACCAACAAACAATTTTCACAGGCAGGTAGCTGGATGTTCTGCATGCTCTGGTGGCCTACCTTCACGCTGACCACCAGCAGCACCTGGTTGTTGCTGGGGTTGTACGATATCTGGTAAAGTGGCTCAAAAGATAAGTCAGTGCTGATGAAGCTGTTACCGAAGTCCAGAGACCGAAATATCCGGGAAGTTCCGTGGCTCCCCGACACATCAGCAGTGAGGATCACCTGAAGGAATGAAGCATCAGAGATCATCCTTGTCTTTGTAAATTAAAACACAGTACTTTATAGAATACAAGCAAAGACTAAACTTCAAAAACAGATGTGCATCGACACCACACACTAAAGGTAACACACTATGGCTAAAGTCTGGTATAAGTCCAAAGTCCAACAGCTTTTAGGGTCGGTGTGCAATTAGCATGCAATATCAAAACCAGAAGCCTCATTTATCAATGTAAAAAAAAAAAAAAATGCCAAATTTTATTGCACACACAAGACAACTGGTATTTATCAAAACATCCATGGCAGGTCACACACACCCGAATATAGGAGATGTTCATAAACTCCAGTTGTTTGTACACTCTCTGTTTGTGGGTATTTGTATCTAGTTGTGTACAGAAATGCCCCCAATAAACCATATAAATGTATGGTTAAGAAAATCCCTACTCAAATCCATGTGAGACAAGTTACACCGTCAGAAAACTGATAGAGAAAAAAAACATTTTAATCAGAAACAGGGGTACTACTCTCAGATTTTTCTCACTGTCCATGTCACTAGCTACCTGGCATTACAGATGTGATAACATTCCCACTGCTGAACAAGCTGGGTGTCTAACAGAAATATTGAGAATGATACATTGTCAGATCCATGACACAGAGAAGTCTGTGTAATTGAACGTTTCAGTGCTACTGTTCTGAATTAAATATTTATCTACATGAGAGGAGTTATATTTAGGAATTATTTCCACCACGTAAGGGTGATTTTTCCCAATCCTGGAGTTACCCAGCAGGAGGTCTACACAGCCTATTCAGAACACCAGAAGCAGAGAGCTTTTATGCAATACTGCAAATTCAACAACAAACACTGAATGCTACAAAGGAAATAAAGAACAAGGTGACAGATTTGTACAGTAAGTATTACATGAAACAAACCAGATTTTCCAAAATTTAAACGAATGTATGAATTACAGTGGAACCTCTGGTCACGAACGCTTCAGAACATGAACAAATCGGTTCACGACCAAAATATTAGCCAAATTTTTGCATCTGGTCATGAACACATACTCGGGTGCCGAACTGCGTGACCGATTTCTCAGTCTCGCCTTGTACTGTAATCGGTTTCGGTCAGACGTGCGTTTATTCGCTGTGAACTCTTTGTGGTGTATTTTTTGTGTTTTTGCATTAATTTTGCAATTGACCATGGCCTCTTAGCATGTGAAGAGTGATACTCCAGAATGAGCAGCATAAGGTGCTCACTGAGGAACAGTCATCGGAGGAAGAAGATGAAAGGGAGGAGATCAGAAGTGATGTGTTAAAAGCTGTCACAGAAAAATGGAATGAGTGCCAGTTTTGTCGGGGTGGTTCTTCTCAGAGTGTTGAACGCGATGAACGATCACGTCGTCTCATTTCCGTAAAGTTTTGATGCGCAGGAAAAGACAAGTCAAATTAGATCAGTTTTTGGTGAAGTTTGGTCCACCACCAGGTTTTTAGATTTATATTTTACTATTAAAATGTGTATTATTTTGTATTAAGGATTTTTCACTAACTAAAAAAAAAAAAAAAAAAAAACACTTTACAGCAAATGGTACATAAGGGTCTAGAACAGACTCAAGCAATGTTAGTTTTCTCTGTTGTTCAAGGTTTTCAGTGTTATTCAAGGTTTTTAGATTTAGTTTACTATTACACTGTGCATTCTATGGTTTAATAAACAATTTTTGTGCTTAAAAATCTTAAAAAAAAAAAAAAAACATTTACATACAGTTCATAGGAGTCTGGAACGGATTAATCATATTTACATGCAATCCAATGGGGAAATTAGGTTTGGGTCATGACCAAATAGGGTCGTGACCAGAGTTTTGGAACGAATTGTGGTCGTGACCAGAGGTACCACTGTACTTGAATTTGAGGAAATTTTTTAATATTACAGAAACAAAAGTAGGCATAAATTGTGTATTAAAAGTTGAACAATGTATGAAATCCTGATATTACATCTGAAGTTTATTTTTGTTTTTGCCACTTTGTTTTGCAATAGAAAAAGTTTGTAGTTTTCAACATTTTATTTCATACAACAAACTGCTGTATGTGCACTTGTAGTTTCTCTGTTTTACCACTTTGTGGCTGTTGATACGCACGATCAGACCCAAACTGACAAATCTCATGTTTGAATTGACAAATCTAACACACTGCTTAGAAATGATTGTACACACCATTGATCAATGAAGCCCCATTCGAGAACTTAAAAATTATTATAATCATGTAAATAAGAAGTAACAGCAGGAATGCCAGTATGCCCTGGAGTACTGAAGGAGGGTTACTAACATGCTAACAGACTACAATTTGTGGTTGCATGTCTACGCTCCCACCTACCATTCCGGAATCGTCAGGGCTAATGGCAATGCCATACTCAGAGCGGATGAAGGTATCGTTAATGAGGCTGGTAACATCCTGGAAAGACTTTCCGTAATTCTTACTGTAAAGAGAGGGAAATGCACAATCTGACCTTCTACTGCACTTTGAAGTGTGTATACACACGCGCGCACACACGCACGCACGCACGCACACACGCACGCCATGCTATATTTGCAGAGGCCTTTAACTGACAATGCAATCACCAGAGGACACTCACCTTCTATAGAGCTTTGACTGGCCAAACTGCATCATGAAGATGGGCACCTGGAATGTTGTTAGAGCCAGCACAACCTTTGGAGAATGTTAAATGTTACTGATGGTCTCCATTCGCTCTTTAATAAATTTTTGAATCAATAAGAAATAGATCAAGGTATTCAGCAGATTTGTTGAAAGCAATTGCCAAAATAGATTCTGCAGATAAAAATACTGTTTACATAATTCTTTTATATTTATCTGTGAGTTTATTACACAGCGCAGAGTGAGGGCTGCTGCCTGGGGCATTGTGGCAGACAGCCATGCAGATGAACCCTGACTTCTGCATGTTGGGCACATAAATGTCACATACGCCCAGTGTCTCACACAAGCTGACCGGTCATTTCATCAATTGACTTAATGATTTTAAAATGGACGGCTGTTTAACTCATTCTTTCATACATATGCCATTGTCAAGTCTCTGAAAGGCATTTTTGAAAAAATCCAACCAGCATGAAAGAACTGCAGATTTGGGGCATGTGGCCATCAGTCATGAGACCACCACGCCTTTTATTTTGTTAGAAATGCACATGATTCCACTGAAAACCATTAATAAGAAATCTCAGCTTGTCCTCAAAATGCTTCTTTTGATTTTACCTTTGTCATGAATGGAGAAAGTGCTCCAAATACTAATACATGCACAAATTAAACCAACATACAATTTCAAGGAATGGTTATGGATGAGTTGCTGATTATCAGTCAATTTTCTTGTCATTATTAACATTTTAATGCAATTCATGCAATTTGTTCATGCTAGAGATAAATGTAATTTATAACCAAAACATGCAATCAAATTTATGGGTCTGAAAAAGTAATACTAACAACAAACAACGAAATGCACAGCAGAAGGCCACGTGTCAAATCAGACAAACATGGGACATATTCGCACGTCTGTGTTAGCCACAACAGCGTCGATTCAGCAACACAGTCAGCCGCAGTCAACAAAAGGCCTTGGAGAAACATGGTTTCCAGTGTGACGAGGACAAAGGACACCCTGTTATCAGCCATGGCTCCAGATTCAGTTACAGTGCTGAGAGTATGTAGGAGAAGCAACTAAACAGGAACCAGAAACATTTCACATGCTCACACTGAGCATCTGCACCCAAAAAAACCCTCTGCTGTATGCAAGCACCAGTCCAGCCAGTCTGGATTTCAGTGGTTGGTTGGCTAGCCAGCCTAGCCAGCCTATTTTACCGGAATCGAAACGCTCCGCTGTCAGGTGGTACCATTACATGCTGCCTAGTCATCAGTGTTTTCAAGCTTGAGCAGCGATGCAAAAAAAATCTAACACAAATTAAAATATGTATAATAATGTAAAACAATAACAATAATAAATAAAATTTTAAATCTGAGCATGCCTAAATGGTGTGGCTAAGCTACCATGCCGATACTTACTCCAGTGCCATCTCCCACCCAGGCCAAGGACACGGAGCCACTCAGGTCCCTGAAGACATACTGCAGGAATAGAAAAGAAAAATGCTTATGGCACAGGGTAACCTCAGGGCAACCTGTAAAATGGCATGACACAACCTACCATGCTGTTTAACAATGCAGCTCTACAGATTCATAATTACACCAAGATTTTTTTTTTTTTTTTGTAGTATTAACCTCAAGGGTTGAAAAAGTATTCCACCTAGACTTTAGTGCAAGTAGAACTGGGTACCGAATGTCCATACTATTTTGGTAACGACCAAATTGCTTAGATACTATCCATTATCGAAAGAAATGCCTTGTCATAGAGTGTGAAATTTTGGTACCTGAGGAGTAAATGTCATCAGTTTCAGTGAGCTAATAAGCACGCTTATTGCAACATGGAACAACACACTTATTGTAATCCCACTTTGGTGAACACTACAGTTATTGTGATTAATAAAATGTACAGGGTATTACAATCTTAAAGTTTGTTCAGAATGGAGATGCAGAAAAATGCCTCAGCTTTACTTTATGTTTGATTGGTTGTCTAATTAGGCTTGCACTATCGGTACATATTGTGAGAATTTATGGCTATCTGATGAAGCACCAAAGGACATGCCTTATATAATTGTATTATTTTGCCTAAATCAGGGCTGTGCTGCTTCTAGTTTAATGTACTCAAAGGCGTTTAATTAAAACAACACAGGAGTTTGATGCAAGTTATTAATATTTAGTTCCCCTGTCATCATGGGAGCCAAATCTTCCAGTTAGGAGGTAATAAGCACAGGTGTTGGACACTCAGAAAGTTGCACCCTGCAGGTACTGTGCCGGTTCAGCCAGCTCAGCTGAAAGAAGCAGCCAGTTATTGGAGTTTTGGCCTCCAAAAACCCAAGCCACAAACAGGACTGTAACTAGAACAAAACTGTGGGTTTCCATTAAATGCTGGCTGATGAAGGTGCTTATGTGCAGATTAATATTTAGATAAAGTATTTTCCATCTTCTTTTGAGCAAGACTATACTTCAGTGCATAACTAACCATATTTAGTTTATTGTTCAAAACCGAGGTAAAATTTTTAATTTAAAAAAATTTTAAATAAGGGACTGAGAGTTACATTAACTTTCACAGTGTTTATTTTCTAACAAATCTGTGATATTGAATTGAATGTATGTGTATACACATTCATTTTCTGTATATACACACACATCAATTTAAAATTGGTTAGTAAATTTTATATTTTAGGTGGATAATAGTTTCCATTTGCACAGCATTTAAAACAGGGAACCTAGCCTGAGTTAAGACACTTCTTCACTTATTGCTATATAACTGTAACTACTACAAAGCCAAGCTAGTAGAGGGTGTTTTACCATACCTAGTATTTTATTTTGGTAGCTGTAGTAAAAAGGGGGCCTGAGCTTGTCAAAGTCAGTTATCTCCCAAATGCCAAAAGGGGTGTTACATTTTCATATTAATTTAGCAGAGGATTTTGTCCAAAGCAACTTACAATGTTTCACATAGATGTTACAGCAACATTGGTTCTTTGCATTTAACCCATCCCCCTGGGGGGGAACAGAGGGCAGCCACCTGCGTCTTGCTCAAGGACATACCTGGCGATTGGGCTAAGATTTGAACTGGAACACTTCCCAACCCAATGTTCCACTCATTCAGCCACAAGGCCACTTGTTACATTATTATAATGCCCAGAGATGGGGTCCACAAGTTGTCATATTTTGAAAGGCTTATGTTGTAAAACTTATTTGCGTGAGAAAACACTAAGGTGCTGAAACATAAAACTAAAGGGATAAAACAGACAAAACACATCATGGTAAATAGGTTTATATTTCTTATGTTATGGAACTGCTTTGAGTTTGTAAAAATGCCAAGGAGTTGAAAAAATTAGAAATCTGTACTGTAATTCTATTTTTGTTACAATGGATTTTATAAAATTGGTATAGAAAAAAAGTATTGTTCAGGAACTCATATCAAAGTAAAGGTATTGGTAACTATATTGAAAATCATTTAACGATTCCCAGGTCTAAGTGCAGATCTACACTAAATCCAGTACACTTCCCAATTCACACAATATACCATCTGCACACCTTAAAAGGCATAAACAGGAGATAGGTAGCTAAAGGGAAAGTAAGAAAGCATTATGCACTAGTCCAGACAGGTGCTCTTAAACTCAGTACTGACAAACGCCAATTGTAACCCCGTATTCCTTAATGTATAGTAAGTAAAGACAGCCCTATGTGAAAGTAAAAAAGAAAAATAACCAGTCAGTCTACAGCAGCTAACCACCACAAAAGTACTTCCTGTATTCATGACCTACAGCTTCCAACTCTGCTCCATCCTGATATCACCCACATGGCCAGCAACTGTCATTGTATTTGACTACAAGCAAAAAGGACACACATGCCAGCAAACATCTGACCTTCAGCTGGCAGACTGTCTGAAAGTTTGTACCTGCTTAAATGACAGAACACTAAGGCATACAATGGTGCTTAAAACACACCTGACTAGTCCTTTCCACAGACTTTGGACAGCTTTTGTTTTCCCAGCCTATTTGTCCTGGGTGGAGTTAGATTAGAGAACTGCAACCCAGCAATTAAACCAGAAACAACGCTTCTCCAGAAAAGCAACCTGTCCAATGAGGCTGCCTGCAAGTTTGTTGAAGAAGTAGACTCAGTTCTCATTTAACACAATAGTTGTATTCCTGGAAACCCTCATGCAATGCGAAATTCTGCAATACAAGTAACAGGGCTTAAGGGAAAAATTAAGTTATGGGCAGAACACTTAATACTGAATACATTTATAATGAAAACATCAACAGGCATGATAAATACAAATTATGTACACAAATGAAAGCTGTTTAAATTACTAATTGATTCATTTAAATTTATGTTCTTAAAATAAGTGAAGACAGCTTGAAGGGAAGGCGTGGCAGGAGGCTGAAGCAGCAGAGTCATGAGGAAGTAACAGCTACAAAATACAGGAAAACAGGTTCACACTCAAACAGAGCAAGACACGAGCAAACTGTCACAGCAGGCAAAGTGGTTAGTGCTGCATTCAGATGTGCTGCACTCAGATGTGCTGCACTCACTGCCTTCACCTGCCATTTCTTGTTAAAGCAAAAAGTAATAAGAAAAAAATTTAAGTATAAAATAGCTTGCTTTGTGCTGTACATGCCTGCCCCTCTTTATCAACTGTATAACATGAGCACCGACTGTACTGAGAATATAATATTACCCTCTTTGTCTGCTTCATGACTGGCTAAAACTCAGGGCTCCTTCATGGTATACAAGTTGCACATGCATTATGCAGGATCATTAACTCACAAGGAGCAACTGATATCCACAGAACTCATTCTGAGAACAGACCTTTGAGGCAAAATGTAAGCGTCTCTACTTTTAGTACCTGCTCAACCAACTGAAGGTGAAAGAAACCTTGGAAGGAGGAACCTGTGCCAGGTTAACATGTAATGTCCCCACAGGGTGAATAGGCATATATTTGTGCAACTGTCTGTTAATGTGGTATGTACCACCAAAGAGCACCATTTCCTTCTGAATCCAAGCTGGCACTCACTTATTTCCAAGCAAATACGACTTGCCCTCTCCAAATGTCAAACAGCCTGTCCTCCTTACAAACAAACACAGCAAAATGCAACACAACTGGTTTTGTGCGACACGAATACGACCTGTAAAGTCATAATACTCTTGGACAAGTTATTTCTGGAACAGTTTTGTCATGCCCTAATAAAGCCTTGTGCAGGTACAGACATATGGACTGTCATGCTCTGATTTTCACAATGTACCCAACATCCCTCATTTTCTCTAAGGAACTGCTTTTACTCAACGTGTTTGGTTAAAAGAAGCTAGCAAAGTTTATGGACAGAGCCACAAATACTGAACTCAAAATTAAAGCATGACCTATATTCTCACAAAGCTGGTAATAAACCCCACCCAACAACGGCATGACAACCAGCTGTAATGGTACTAACTCTCACCAGGCCAGCCCTGATCTAAAAGTGCTCAACTAAAAATTATGTGAACAGTCAACAGAACAGTTATATGGGTCAAATAAAAGCTTGTTGCAGAAAACTGACACTCATGATGCTTTAATGCAATAAAACAATGGGCTTGCCTTACAAAGCTCAGTAAAATGAGTATATCCTATAGCAAGCTGGTGACCTTCCCCATGACAAGTTAAGATTGTAGTAGCCTAGATAAACAATGACCAGAGTACAGAATGAATAATCTTTAGCAATACTGTGTTCCTGTTTGTGGGTTTCCATATCACGGTCAGTACTTCCAGTGCTTTTAATTTCAGTTATGCAGCCTTCTCCTGATAGCCACCTGTATGAGAACCTTTTGCTCCAGCACAGACCATATTTGTTAAATTTTACTGGAATGTGTGCTTTGGCAATATCACAAATCATGAAACTAAAACACACAGGGGGGGGAGTGAGAATATTTATTCAAAGAGTTGGCCACGTTACTGACATTATTTTCTTTTGATGTAAACAACATCAGAAGTTAGTTCCACCCCAGCACATCCACTGCGTCTAAACCTGACCACTCTATTGTAAAAGAGCTGGCTCTGGCCCCAGGATAGAAGGCTTTGGAGGCAAGCAATAAATGAAATTCAAATAACGCAGTGTGTTTGAATATGCACATAAAAGCAAGAAACTGAATTTGAAGTTTTCAGGTGACATATGTAAGTATTGTGATAAAGAGTGAAGTCTCGCAGAGAGAGCTGCTAGTTATAACCAGCACACAGCACCATAGGAGCCCAACTTCTCACCATTGCAAAAAAACCTGACATTGATGTCAGACTGACACTGATGGCATGTTCTTTCAGCGACTTACCTGGACATTTCAAAAAATGAATCCCAAGCATTTAAAAACTAGTCTGTTGGGTTTTTTTTTTTTTTTGCCAAACCATGATGATCCACTTGAAGTGTTGCATTCCCTGTTCTGGGCCCAGTGGTAAGCCACAAAAATAAACATTTTCACAAAAAATCCCTCCCTAGCTCATAAAAACATTTAAGTGTTTGCTCAGCTCATTGAAAGAGCAGTAAGGAATGTACATTTCTTGTCACCACTGAGGGAGAACGTGTAAAAAAAAAAAAAAAAAAAAAAACTGATAAACTAGTCTCCACAATTGAACTGTCTGTCCCCCTCTCAACCACAATCCAGTCTAGAGCCCACACCTACTGTAAGACCAATGTGAAAGAGACACATTCTCATCCCTCACCTTGCATAACATGAGTGAGAACAACTAGCATAACAGTATGACTTTGTAACAAGTTAAACATAACCGGTCAGGGAGATGCTAAATATCTATACATCACATCTTGGTCCCCTGGGGGGGGGGGAAAAAAAAAAAAAACCGTGTGTGTGCTGCATAGAAAAAAACTAGATGAAACTTAACTGTCTGTTATAAATACAAATTAATACATAAACAATAATTTCTTAACTGATTGTCCAAGTTGGGGTTGCAAAAGTCTTGGAGCTGATTCGAACTTCAAAAAAAGAAAGGACACCCAGGATATGGGGCCAGTTCAATGCAGGGCACTCACACAAGGGGCAATTTAGTTTCTAATTCACCTAAAAGACTTGCTTTTTGACTCTCTTTGGAAACCCACACAGCCACATGGGGAACATACAGCTACCACAGTGCCAAGGCCTCAATTCAAATGTACACAAAACAACTGTTAGTAGCATGTCTGACTTTATGTGTAGAACTTGCAGGCAACAGCATCAGATGCAAGATGTTTGAAAGGCTATGTTGAAGCCGTGTGATCACCTGGTCAGTGTAATCAGATTTCAGTACGTGACAGCATATGGCAGCTCTAAATTGAAACAGTAAAAAGCTAGTTCATTTCAGCTTGTTGTTGATCTTAATGGTGCTTTCGAAACAGTGCACAGAAACCAGAGCCTGCTGAATCCAAGCTGGCACTCATTCTTCTGAGCCTGCTGTTAGGATGGTATGGTGCAGCTGTGTCAGTGCACCATCCATAGAGATCTTATAGATAGAGGAAATATCCCTTGTACTTTCAGCAAATTCTGACACCATACTGAACAGTGCTAAAGTTGTAGTGAAATAAGAATGAATTGAATGTTCAGCTGAGATTGAGACTGATCAGCAGTGCTGCAGATGGACGGTCTTAATGTGACCTAAATTTGCAATGTGCGAGTCATTTTCGGGGACTTCATTAAAAATATTTAAGCTTACGACAGGATTACTTAGATGGCTGTGAAATGCACGTGACATCATTGTTGCAAATCATGAGTATAAATCAGACCACTAGTTATCATTAATTAGTTGTAATGAAGGACTACTTAGACCTGTACTTTCCGGATGTGTTTTTGTTAATGTTGTGTTTTCTATGAGTATAGTTTTACATAATATATTCTTAATTTAAAACCACTGGAAAACTGCTTAAAATTGAAATAGTAATTTTGCTTTCATTAAAAATGGTTGAAAATGCAATTGGAGTTTCTTACTTACAATTACATGCAAACATATTGAAAGAAATGTCTCAACAAATCACGTTTCTACAATAGCCCAAAAGCTACGTTCTATACATGTACTGTGGTAGCACAGGCTAACTAGCAACAGCTACCTACTTAGAGCCCTATGGAATTTCTGTAGTCCATTTAACTTCCAACATTGTGGAAAGGATACCAGTAATCACCATGGAAGGCTGCTAAAAAAAAAAAAAAAAATTCAAAATATGTATCAGACATAATACATGCAAGTCTGTGCATTTTGGGGTCACCATGTGTATTTAACTGAAAAGCATGCAAATTTTCTTTTTGGGGTGTGTTTTGAATGGGCTTTTGAAAAAAGCCAGAAAAGTGTTTTTCTTGTGCGCCAAGTTTGTTCTCCGTCTCACAAAAGCAACACATGAAATCGTCACAAACTATTTTTTTCAGGAAACTCCTTATTACTGATGTATTGAAGTCTTGCTTGACCAAAAAGCTGGGAAATCCTTCTGGGAGTTGAAAGCTTTATAAAAGTTGAGAATTTACTTTTTTGTTACTTTTTATATAAAAGGCAAAAGCTGTATTATATCATGCACATAACAAAACTGTACTTGGTTTTATAAGCAAATATGGATACATTTCACTCTAAACCTGGAACTGAATATTTTTTCAATTTATTAACTGAACAGCTTTGAGGTCACTGAGCTTCTCAAATCCAGCACAAGATATCTCACTGATGTCTGACTTGAGAGCCATGTGACATCCCTCCCTCTACAGTTTCAGTATGGATTGGGCGTAGTACTTCCCATTTGAATAAGCAGGCTTCTGACAGACCTGCCATTCTGGTATAACGAGAGTGTTCCTGATCGAAGCAGATGTTTCACATGCCTTAGATGGGGATTCTTCTGACGAATGAAGCACCTGACACACAACCTACCTTGTTCACATTTAAAAGGTACTGGAAAGAGGCCCTTTCAAGTCAAAATTGTGAAGAGATCACAGTGTTCAGAATAATCATGATTCCTTACTACTCTTGTTGCTTGTGGGTTCAAATCCTCCCACAGTATAAAGAGGTATATGGATGACCTGGAAAGTATAAATTTCCCTGCTAGATGCTGGTGCCCTACTGTCAGAGCTGGCCCTGGGCATAGGCCATATAGGCAAATGCTATGGGCACCATCCATCCATAGGAGTGCCACTGGCTGAAGAATACACAAATAGGCGGGTGGTGAGTGGGTAAATATAATTTCGTCTAGGGCACCAAGTGACCCGGGACCGCTCCTGCCTACCATGTACCCTGTTTTTCACGATAAAATGTCTAGGATTAGAGCTTTGAAAAGTGGTTTAAAAGTAAATACTTCTGGTTGTGTGCCTGCGTGTGAGCGCACGCACACACGCGTTAAAATACACTTACGAACATTATTTGGAAGAACATGTAAGATCCTCCCTTACATACACGTATAATTGGTATCCTTAACAGAGGAACTTCGTTCCATTTAAGTTCCTCACAATGTATTATTGAAAACAAGGTTTTGAATAAATGCACACCTTAAACGAAACGGATTCCTAAGTTTGGAAAGAAGACAGAGTAGGAAACAGGTTGGTATTGTGGTACACAACCGTATATTAAAGAAGGCACAACGGTACAATGTGCCAAAAAATATATAAATACACCCAAGACTTACAGTTTTGTTTCTACATCCGTTTGGAGACGTGACATATTTAAGTGATTCTAACCAAGAGACATCTGACAACGAAAACAGAACCGATGGTTTTTCGCTGAGTTTTACAAACTGTTAAGACATCCATAAGAGCTACCACCTGGTTATCCCATAGATCACGCTTAATGTAAAAAAAAAAATAATAATAATAATAATAATAAAATAAAAAACTGAACTAGTGTTGTCCTTTTGGTTAAAAAATACAATTTGTGAACCTATACAGTTCAGTGAAACCTAATAATATTTACATCGAGGTTTGCAATATTGCAAATTAAACGTCTCAACTTTTACGCGCAGTTCCAGTGTTACTTCCTACATGTCAGGACACTTGTTTGACTTGAAGTCAAACACATTACATCTTCTCTCAGTCGTTACCTAAACCTTCCAACTACTAGTACAATACAATAGAATTCTCTTTAAGTAAATAACATGTCGATTAAAAAGTCATATTCTGGGCACTGGGGATAGACAGTTACAAACGCTGTGAATATGGTCGCCTTGTGAGAGCCTGGAAAGGTAAATAATGTAATTAAGAAGCCTGCTAAGCGCAGCCGCGAGACGATAATACTCACAGGGTGAGTGTTGTTCGCGAGCCTCGCTTCGAATCCCTGCAGAGCCTGACAGGAGTTTCCCTCTGCATCTGCACTTCTCGCGCTAAGCGCGTGGCTGCCCGGAGACGGCGGCACGTCCGTGACTGATCTTTTTTTAACATTATGGACAGCACTCAATTTGGGGTTTTTCACCAATGTTAAACGAGATCTGCTGAATCTATTTACAAAATCTGACCCGCTCGCTAAACTCAGTAAAGCGACTACAGCACAGCCGTATAGTACGTTCATGTTTCCTCAGAGTTTGACTGGTTATATTGCAGTCTCTATAGCCATAAATGAAATCCTTTTGCCCGTTTTGGTACGTCCCCCTGCAGCAGCAGCTAGCTGACACGGAGCACCGCAAACGCCACAGAGAATAGACAAGGGGAAAGCCAGCGTAAAGGTGGTGTGCCTCATCAAACCGCCCACTTTCCCTGTGCTGAAAACCTATTGGTTAAATTATCGTTACTTTTCACTTAATTGGCTAAAACTGACATCTATCAAATGCCACTTTTTCATCAGGGTCCAGTAAGAACCACACTTTGTTGGAAGCCGTCATTTAATCTTTCGAACAATCACGCCTTTTGATTTACACGGTTGTTTTGTTTGTTTTAAAACCCAGACATTAGTAAATTTATGAGAAGTAGGTGTGCTCAGGGAGAGCATGTATTATTTGTGTGTATAACACACAGTCATTTCAAGTAATTATCTGTGACAGGAAATAACACCTATAAATTTAACCTGTAAGTAGTCTGTTTCTAAGGTGCCACAAACACGATCACTTAATATTGTTACAGATTCAAAGGGATGAACGCTGAGTCAGCGTTCGGAGTCATTGTAGATCCTAGATAATATTTTAACGTTACTTTTGAAATGACGTTCACCAGCTTGAGATGTTTTCAACATTTAATTTTAAGTATGAAATTACAAAAAAAAAAAGACATATTCGGCGACAGTTTTTTTTTATCGGTATGAACAAACTGCTAAAGTGAAATTACTCTCACCTTCATTTTGTGTCAGAAATGTCTTTATAAAGTACGGGTATTCATTATGCCTATCATTTACCGCTTTAAAGTTTTCGAGCCGCAGCACAATATAAATATACAGGTGCTCTGTAGAGTTCAAAAGTATAAGACAAAATCCAGTTGGTTCAGTAGTTGTACGTAGATCTGTGGTGGGCGTGTACAGTTTAAATATGTATATCTTAAAGGTCGAAGCGAAAACAAAGTTATTTTCATATCGTGTCTGCTACACGTTAAACACAAGCGTATATGAAATTGATCGTTAAGAGCCAACGTCCCTGCGCTACGTTTTTAGTGTACTTTATTGATAACTTGGCCGTTCTTACTGATATTCAGTAAAGATTTTTCCCCCGAATTCCCTGAAACCCCATCACACTTAGTTGTCAGCTTTTGCTTTATGTTCAGGGACTAATGACAAGGAAAAAGTAGTCGACAATAATTATAATTGGCGAATGTGGAGTAATTTAAGTCATACTTCTGTTAAATAGGCAATATATACCTGTGTATTAAAGATATCCCTAAGAAAAAATAAAACAGCAGCATTCCATCCTGTTGTCTAATGGCTTACAGTTTTACACAAATGCATGCACAACTTCAAATGTTTTGAATATAATGGTTTTATTGTTAAGCACAATTCATTACAAAAGTACCCCCCTTCAGTTCCACCTAAATCCCCAAACTGATGTTATGCTCTGCTTTTGTACAGATCTTTAGACCCACAACAACCAATTCCTTCCTGATCAGGAATGTGCTAAAATAGCAGTGAAAGGAATTCAAGTTGTTTCAGCCAGCCAATACAAAAAGGATCAGCTGAGATGAATGACACGCTTCCCTCATTTAGATGTCCTTGATGACTTCCTCTAGTTCTTCCTTGGAGTACATGTGAAACATCTTCCCAGGTTCTACTGTGGCAAGCTGAATGTCAGGGAAGAACAAAAAGTACATTTTACCGATAAGCAAAGCAACTCCAAATGCCATTTAATTAGTACCAAATGCAGTTAATTTGGGACATTATTAGCCAATCTAAGGATAAACTCCATGTTTGGCCAGAAAGTGAGACTCATTGAAAGCTTATTTATCAGTGTGCAAACAAAGCAACCTTTCTGTATTCCTATGTGGGGCTGTAATATCACTACCAAGGTAGCTGGGCAACAGTGGATCACCAGTTTGACTATTTGCGTGCTAGTAAATGTTACATGGAATAAAGATGCCAGAACAGTCTCTGAGCGAAGCCCATGTTGCATTTGCCCACAACTTCCGTCAGAACAGTTCATGAAAATACAAATTACCTCAATGTTGGTTGCATTCAACTTCTCCTCCATGACCTGCTTCAGGATAGTAAGAGAAGACTTGATGGCTTCTTTTAATGTCATAGACTGCAAAAAAGGAGAGAGGAAAGCAAATCAGATGACACATTCCATTCCTGAGGTTGTCACAGCTCTTCCTCAGTGCTCCTCTCATCTTACTTACTTGCATTCTCCACTACCCTGTGACTTGGCTGCTACCAAGAACATGAGGGCCACATGACCACATGCATAGGCCAAACAGAGATAACCATTATGATCCACCAATCAGAACACATGTATCAGGACTATAAAGAGTGTGGAATGTAATAGGACAGGGAGGTCTGTAGTAAAATAAGTGAACTAAAGTAGTATGGGTACAGAACAAGAGCCGTGTTTTGATATACTTAGTCTTGTACCTAGAGTGTTACTGTGAATAGTTTGTGTGTAAGGAGTACAGTATGGCAATGCAGAACTGCTACAATTCCCAGTTTAGCAGGTTACTTTTTAGAACCTCATTAGGTACCATAAGTCAATACTGAACTTAAACTGTTCATCCAGTAAAGAAAAAAAACTGTGTGTAAATCCATCTATGCAAGATAAAATGAGTTATATTAGACTTCTATAAGTTTTAGCAGCAATGCAAGATTCAGTACTGAGGAAGTAGGAAAGAAAATTAAACAGGATTATGTTAGGTAGGTCGATGAGTGAATGCAAGATATACATATGCACAAAGTTGTGTAGCTACAGAACCCAATATGCAAAACAACAGCTTAATGCGTGTCACTTTTGGTTGCAAAGACAAGTTCACAAATCTTTAAACTGCACCACAGGGTATTGCAGTCTTCCTCAGGACCAGTGAAAATGAGTATGGTATCATACAAACTATTAACATCATACCACACAATACTCTCATTAATAGGTTATCCCCCCTTCTGTCATCTATCCACTGCGAACAAAAAAAAAAAAAAAAAAAAACTAATAGTTAACAGTTAGTTTAGGTAGTTGGGTTCACGACCTAAAAACATATCACTGTAATTTGTAGAAATTTTAGTCAATGTATGGCTTAATATGGTTATCCAAGCAGCTCAGTAGCCCCTCACCTTATGGTAAACCTCCTGCAGTGAGCTCTGGGCACCCTCAGAAGCGGAGCCGATGGCCCGGGCATCACATTGCACAAAGGTGCCCGATGGGTCCATGTGATACCTGCCATCATAAAGGCAACTAAAGTGTCACATGTGCACACACACAGCCAGTCAAATATACACATGTGCATGCAAGGGAAAACATACAATGCTTACAGCTCAAAAGCAAACTCTGAGACTCAAAAAATGTAATGCAACTCTACACATGCAGGAAGGTAACATGATATTCTTCAATAAAAAAAAAAAAAAAAAAAAAAAAAGACACACACACACACACACACACACACACGTGTTTGGAGTTAAATTAAAAGCAGTGTGTTTGAACATACAGCTGAGGGCCTTTCTCATCCAGTCCTCCAAAAAGGAGGGCTACGCCAAAGGGCCGGCTCTAAAGGAAAGAGAAAGCAAAAGAATACACGTGTTACCGATGCTGTCCAACAGAGGGTGCACCTAGTCTCTTTTCAGGGGTGTGCCCCAATTACTCTTTCACAAGGAACAAGGATGACCACATCTATACTGTAAACCCTACTAAACCAAGCATACCAAGGAGACTCCATCAGTTAGAGCCTACTTCCAGTCCTGGGGACCCCCATGGGTGCAGATTTTTCTTCCAACCAATTCAACCATTTAACCAATTAGATAATTTCTTATATGCATTCTTCCTGACAATTTACATTTGTTTGCCATTAAATGTCCTAATTTATTGAAAGAAAATAAGAGTTACAAGAAAAGTTACGAGTAAGATTTTTGTGCTTTAAGATCTGTAACAAAAATTATAAATCACACATAGACAAGTGTCTAGACAATTAGGCATGTTATTTAGTTCAAACCAGTAATGATTATTTGTATTCGAATTGTAATAATGAACCATGCAAACAGGTAAAGAATGCTTACTCAGAAGAGATTTAAGCAATAAAAAAAATAAACAATCAGATGGATCCTCCTGTGCTACTCAAAACTACACAATAAGGGTATAAGCACAGTGTGATTTATTTTAACTTTCCTATATTGCAAAAGTTTAATTTATGAATACTAAATAGTTTATTTCCACGTATGATCTATGTAAGTAGGTAGTCCCAAACAAAGCACCTTTCATGCATTCCTGAAAGTAGATAGTCATTTTTCGTGGAATTTTAGGTTTGAACATGGCTAAATGTGATAGTTACCATGGCACCAGGGTCAGCGTCTTCCTCGCCAAACTGTAGCGCTAAGTTAGACACAGCTTGGGTGACGCTCTCAACAGTCATTGTTTCATTGTAGGTAAACCAGTGGTTCTGAGGAGAAGCAACAACAAGCATGGTAACTCAATAACCTGCTTACACAGACAGCAGATGGCAAGAGAATTCAGGATCATAATTTCTGACCCTAGAGGAATCATGCTAAGATCCCAGGAAATATACATGAATTACATTAACAAGTGTTTACACATATGAACACACAATTTAAACACTGTAGATATATACATGTGCAGTGAAAGGAAAATACATTCAAGACAAAGCACACTGCAGAACCGATTAATGCATTAACACATCAAAAAACTGAAAAGATTTCAACAATTTAGGACAAATGAACCTGCTGGAACCAAATTTTAGTAACAGCAATAAACATCAAGGCAATTCTTTCATGGTTGCCAAGCTGGTTAAACTGCAGGACACCAGAGATCATTTAGAAACAGAACTAACCTGTGTCTCTACTCTGGCTTTGTCAATCAGCGTCTTTGCATCAGCTATCAAGCCACTCATTGCACAGCCTGACAAGAGAAAGCAGAACTCTGAGCAGTCTGGACAGTTTCACGCTTTTCCACAATGAGTTTTTTATGAAATACAGAAGCTTCTATACATTTTTTAAGATAATACATTATGTCTGTGCAATAATTATGTAATATTAAAAGCAATTTTTATCAGATTAGAAAGGACAAGGTGAGGAATCTGTGTCCATAATCACTGCAGGGCAGTGCAGTATTAACACAACTAGTCTTCTTTACCAATATGCGAGTCAATCTCCACAATCTTCTCTATGCTACTGGGCTCCATAAGTGGGGAGGTTATCCGCTTCTCCACAGCCAGACACACCCCTTCAGATGTCTGGATCCCAATAGCTGTTGATCCCAACTGTAAGAGGCAAAGAGAACATCAACCATCTTGGTACTGTCGCATTTCATTTGCAATCAATCCACTGATGTTTGTACTTCACTTTAACAGTGTGTTCAAAAGGCCAACCTATCTCATTATGACATTACTAAGTAGCAATTACCTGTTTTTTTGTAGCATTCTTTAGTGGAATTTGGAAATAATTTGTAAGAATTACTTCATGGTTTTATACTACAGTGGTGTGAAAAAGTGTTGGCCCCCTTCCTGATTTCTTATTTTTTTGCATGTTTGTCACACTTTAATGTTTC
>JABJVR010000103.1:7308107-7338823 GCA_025773905.1 Chitala chitala | reverse complement strand
AAATAAACTGCAATATGCCAGAAAAGCTGGTGTTCGGTTTCAAGTAATAGGATAAATAAAATGTGCAATATGCAAGATGTAAACTATGTACGTATAATATGTACGTATAACTAGAAAATTTGCTGAATCTTATCAAGATTGTTGTAGTTATTACAGAACAATAGGTGTAAGGGAAATTCTATTTCCATTTTGAAAATGTTGCTGTTTAATTTCTGGCCTTTTGACCTTATAGAGCTAAATGTTTATGCTTTATATCTTGCTTTTAAAATTACATTTTTCACTATTAATGTTTTTCTGTCTTTATCTTTTGTTTACATTTTTTTAAGTTGTATACCTAACTTCAACATAAATGTATTTATTTTGATATAGGAGTTATGGCAGCTTATGACATGCCTAAATCAGTATTTAATACAGCAGACATAAAGTTATTAATACTGAACGATAAGAATGATTAAAATCTGCACATGAAATCATACAATTTGCACTGAGATATATGTGAACTGTATAGAATTACTCCATTTCTAGATACAAACCAACCTGACTGTTCAATTCCAAATTCTTATTTTGGATATTAGGGATACCCAAAGGACAGTTCAGCACAGCGCAACAACGTTATTAAAAAGAAAGTTAAAAGTGAGATGATTGTGCTTTAAAATCTGTAACAAAAATATAAATCACACATTACAATATCACTCTAATTGCAAACTCAGAGCAAAAACTGTCTAGGTAATTCAGCACAGTGATTAATTGAAACCAGTAATGATAAAATTGTATTCAAATTGTAATAAGTAATGAACATAACTCTTGTTAAGAACCAATATCAGTAAGAATTTTCTTGCTTTTAAAATACATTGAAAAGAATAAAGCTTATCGAAATTTTCTAGACTGACACAAAAAGTCAGTAATATTTAACTGACATTTAGGTTCAATTAAAAGCAGAATTTGGCTGAAACAAAATCTCTACCCGCTGTGGCCTTCTAAGACCATGATTCCTCACCCCTGCTTTAAATAAATGCTTTTGCATGTTGTTAATGTCCCAATACCCTCTCCACCCCACACATATTATTGTACGTTTTATGCGCTTTTTACTGCCGTCATGTATCATTTTGTTAATGTAAATTAACTAGTACAAATGCAAAACCTGCATTCAATGCAAATATTGATTTGCATTATGTGTGCTGTTTTTAAAATTAACTTTTAGATAATTAATCCATTTGATGTTCACATCACCTCCAAGCACTTGCAATATTTTGGATGTAAATAAGTGAAGACGTATGTTGGCATTTCAGAAATGTTTTACGGTGTGGGTGTGGCTGTTCATGTCCGAATGGATAAGCGAATTTACAAACGGAAAGGCCAGAGTCGTCTCCTTATAACATATTAAAAGAAATTAAAAATATAATTTTGACTATTATGTATTAATGGCTATGAAACCCACCAAGCCGTAGAATGTTACCTTTGAGCTCTATGCAGTGTTGTGATTAAAAAGGGACGGTACTATATAGCTTTGAAAATGAGTGAGAATAAAAACGATGACTCGCCTAAAGTTGTCATATGTGCCGAATATATATGAATTAAAAAAAAAAAGTTTGCAAAATAACCGTCACATTTAAATAATCGCGACGTAGTGCAACGTGTCTCTTTAAGGACCGAGTTGTAAATCACGTGTCTGCAGTGTATAGTGCCAGGTGAAAAAGTTTGACAGAAGTTCGTATGGACGGATATTTTTTTTGTTTGTTTTGTTAAACTGAGTGTAGCGTGGTACCTGCAATTTTGACTCAACAATACATATTGACTAAACTTGCAAAAATACCATTCCCCTATAACCAGCTAGGTATTTACAACAATCGCAATGGCGGGTCTTGTTCAGGTAGTGTAACTTCGTACTGAGTTTGTTGGTCATAACCGACGGACTGCAGACCTACATATGGTCCTACACGATGTTTTAAAATGCTTATATTTTTCTCTTTGCTCAGCAAATGACAACGGGATTCCGTATGGACCTTGGGCCTCTGAAGGAGCCTTTAGGATTTATTCGAGTCCTAGAATGGGTAAGTAACTTTTTTTTCCAGTAATTTAGATCTCATCACAGGCAGATTATTACCACGTAATTATAGTTGCAGGGAAATATAAAACGTTTTGTTCCTAATAAAACTCTAACTAGCAAAACAAACGAGTGGTAAATAAGCAGCTTTTCCGCAATGTTCTCCCTTGGGCAACACCCGTTCTAGAAATAGCTTGTTGTTCATCAATAGTGTAGTATCTATTCAATTTCAAATATCATGATTATTTTCCACTCGTTCCTGTATATTGCATAATAAAACTCATTACTGTGTTCGCCGTGACCACTTTTCTGGTCCACAGTGGCATGTTTGCGGCCACATGTAAAGTTGAGCAGGTCAGCTTGAAGAGCGGGGCTGCTCAAAATTTGTGCGGCAATATTGTTATTCATTTTTGAACCATAACTTTGATTTTCTAAGAGTAGAAAGGAAAACTGGACATGATGGTGGAAAAAGTTATCGCAGGAACGCGATTAAATGTTTCCTGAGCGCAAGTCTGTGTTGTGTGTATATTTTACGCTACTAGATTGACCCTTTCGTGTCCGACTTCTGGCTTTTTTTATTTAATTTGAAGATTTCACTAATTTTCACAGGTTGCCGTCAGTTTAATAGGTGTATGATCATAAAAGTTGCATATAAATACGAAACGGCGAAAGCTGTGTGTAAAGACTCCGTACAAAGAATATCTTGAAAATGGCCATACAGTCAGGGTTGGACTGTAGCCCCCCCAGTCCTTGCTTGAGAATTTGCCGCATAAAAAAAATCACTAGCAGTTTGGGGAAGTACAAAAGGAGGGTTTTTCAGTAATCTCAGAGGGAGCCGAAATGTCAGCAGGTTGGAGAATTGGTTGTGGTTCTGTGTCTGTGTGCACAAGGCGTAGGCTGTAAACATACCCCAACGCAGTTAGTGGCCTTATCATGGTTCAGCAGGCAATCGGACTCTAAACCACCTCATAGCTTCTTGCTGCGTGCAGGGTCTCCAGGAAACGGGCCCTACACAGGACATTTCCTACTGCACATTGCCCCCCCCCCCCACCTCCTCAAACCACCTGAAGTAGTGTTCACTAGTGTTCTCGTGTGATTTAGACAATACTATGTTTGTACTGCAATTTGGACTTTAAGGAGCCTTGGGGACTGTTTGCAGTAGATGTGCTGTCTATACAAGATGGCCAGTTTCTCCCTCGGTGAGCAGCTGTTGGCTAACACACAGCCTCGTGCTTTAAGGCTTTCACCCACGAGTGCTTCACTTTTTCCACAAAAGGGTCAGGATTGTCTTTGGGCCACCTTTATGAAAGTGGTGTATGTTTGGTGTCAACATAAGGATTGTATGTTCTGTTATTCATGTGAACAAGTAACAGATGCCAGATCAAACCCACAGTTACTAAGAGCTCTGTGTCATCCTGCATTTTGGCACTCTACATTTTCTTGATGGGTAGAGACGTGCAATTTGTAAGGCCTCAATCCTGTCGATATAAGAACTAGTGTGAGCTTTTTAATTTGTTGAGTTCAGTATGTTACACCATCCACACTTAAGTCACTTCCTGTAATTTTTGGATGTGTTCCAGGGGGATTTTTTTATGGGATGTGAAGCAAAGAAAAAAAAAATTGTAGCACGTCGGTGGTGAATACCCTTGGAAATAGCTGGTTCTGGGGTTTGTTTGCTAGTTGGCAAGACCAGACTGCAAACTACCCATGTCAGTAGTACTGTATCTTGGCAAAGAAAACAGATGAACTACCAGAAATCAGCATGTAGGGCTTAGATTTGGGAGCAGCAGTAGCATGTGGCAGAGTAATCCCATGTAAATAACACAGATAAGGGATTTGGACAAACCAGCTGGTCCACTATTCGTATGGGAGTGTCTTTGAGGACTTCAGAACCAGGATGTGTGACCGGAGTACACCTCGTGTGTACTGTTCATCAGGGTAATACTGAGTGCAACATTCAATTGTAGTGGCTGTGGGGGAAAATGGTCTACTGCCAGTGCAATGTTTTTGTGTTAAATATTGGTTTAACTCCATTCACCAGTCCATCTTTATCTGTTTGTCTTATCTTGTATTTTGAGGTGTTGCTGAGCTTAAGCAAACAAAAAGATTATTGAACTGCCATGCAGAGTAACATGAGTGTATCAACAGGTGCATTCTGTCTGGGCTGAGAACACATGTCACTTATGCAAAGTAAAAGTTAATTGTTAGGCATATTATAACTGCATGCATGGAGCAGTTCTTTGTAAATGATCATGCAGAAAGCTGTTCTGGACTAGTCCTGGGTAGGGAGACAGGGAGGTGATGGTCTAGGACATGGGTAGGTTGTATGCAGTTACTTTGTACTTGCCTAATCTTGCTAAAATGCTAAGAAATTACTTTTAGTGTAAATGTAATAGATTTTTTTAAAATCCTTTAATTCTGTACTTTTGGACTCCGCTTCTTTGTGGTGGGGGGTGTCTGCAGGTCTTTTCCATATTTGCCTTTGCCACACCTCCGGGATATTCAGGAACCACCCAAATTAAGGTAAATTGCGAAGAGAGAGATGTGAAGACCTTAATTATGGATTTTGGATACCCTTTCAGGTGAGAGTGTGTTTTTCTTATATTTTAATGGTCTGGGCTTTGTTTTTAAAAGCATATTCACACAACATAAACTGAGAATTGTAAAAACTGTTGGTGCTTATGAGGAATGAAATGCAGATTTTTAAATTTTTATTAGTGTTGTGCTGCTGTCCTTGTTTTTCAGACTTTTTACTTCCTCATATAACGTACCAATGTGCAACAGTTCAACTTTTGAAAAAGTTGTCCTGTCAGGTGACCACTCATCCTCAGTACAGTTCTTTGTCTGCATCGGGGTGCTCGCCTTCCTGTACTGTACTATATCCCTGCTGCTCTACCTTGGCTTCCAGCACTGGTACCGTGAAGGGACCCAAGGCCCTGTGATTGTGAGTTCATTATGCCTTACCTCCCTAACCTTTGCTCTGAATGATAACCTAACGTACAGCAAACGTTAGGTAGGAGAGAGCGGTATAAGCTTTAATGAGGCAAATATGGCATATGGTAAACTTGGATGCTCATGATTTCAGACATGATGAATGAGATCATGGGGTTGGTACAGGAATATATTGTTTGGAATAATTAGATATGTAAGGTTTGTCTGCTCACAAGTACTCTTCAATTAACTGAGGTGCACAGACCATAAACAAGTATGCAACTATAAGAAAAAAGTTAAATCACACAATCACTGTCATCTTTAAAAAAAATTGCGTATAAGACAGATCAGTAGCAGTTTCAATACCCAGTTGAACTCTGTTAAACACAGTGAGGGAAACAAACTCTAAAACAAAGTTCACAACAAACAAAAATGGCAACTAAAATAGGGACACTGGTCCAATCTAAGAGACAAAAAAGTAAATGCACACGACAAGCAAACGCCATAGCATGTTCATGAAGTTCCAGTGTGCATTTCCCACTTCCCTGTATAATCCCTTTTAAGATTGCCATGTATTTGCAATTTCCAGATGTACGTGTACTGTATTTTCAGTTTTTTTTTACATGCAGTCACGTTGTAACCAAGACCTGCTGTTCTTCACATCTCTCATTTGTATCGTAGTGTATCATGGTGGGATGTCCTTTTATGCCTAGTTAAAATATTATTGAAGTTACAACAATGGATCAACTGATGGATGATAAATAACAAATTAATATCAGAGTACTATGAAAGAAAGGAATCATATGTCGGAACACAAAAAGGAAAAAAATTTTAGAAATGAATTATAAGAAGGAAAAACAGTGACTCGTGCTATAATTGTAGTAATATCTGGGCAAGAAGCAACCAATGCTCTTTAAATTTTTTTTTTCCTCTGAATTTGTGTACTTGGGTTGGAAAATATGTTGGATTAACAAATATGTACATCACTTTTGTATGATTACTTGGATTAAATATAAATCGTTCATTTTTAGGAAACGTAGAATTGATGTACATTTGTTTGTCAATCCAACAGATCTTTTTTCATGTACATTATTTGCATATATTTTAATAATAAATGTCAGATCACAGACTGTTAATTCCCATTAACAGATTCCCATTTCCCACAGAGAGTGTGACTGACTGTTGAGCTGTAATTCAGTTGAATCTAACTGATATTACAAATTCAATTTATTATGTAAACAAAATGATGAAACTATCCAATACTGTTAAATGTATTCTCCGGCTAAATATGTCAGGAAGCATGTGGCTCTAACTGTCATTATACCTGGTTAAACTTGTATACATTACGCAAAAGGAAGCAAACCCTGCTTGGCCAAACCTTGGCCACTAAATTAGGTTCCAAAGAGCACACAGCATATTTCAAGAAAGACAATATTGGGCCTGCCTCCTACAGACATGTCTTAAGTAAGGTTTCCAAATAGAGGCATAACGTATTTAATATTAGACTTGGAATTTACATAGTTTAAAGCACGGATGTTTGTAATTTAGTTAACTAAAGGAGCAAACTAAAATGATAAATCTTTATGACGTGCTTGTATATTTTCTTCAATGTGTTTAAGGGAGGGAATAATAACTGTTTCCGATTTTATGTTGCAGTTATAGAAAAACTTCCATTAAAGTCAACCATGTTGCATTTTGTCTCTGCACTTTGGATGATGTATGTGCTCACTGACTATTGAGCTAGCAGCTTTAATTATTAACATGCATTTTTATTTTAAATGTAATTTTATTGTTCGTCAATAGAAATGTGACTACAGTCCTTCAAACGCAAGTGAAAGGAATCATTGTTATTAAACATTTCCAATACTGCCTCCATACATTTCTCATTCCCTTCTCTAAAGCCTTTTTTTTTTTTTTTTTTTTTTTTTTTTTAAACTCTCATCTGAATTTTCACTGTTTATGTTCCCTGGACACTTGCAATGTTCCATTTCATGAAGTCTTCAAGATGTGGCCAACTAGCTTTGATCCATAATCAGCATTCTTGTTTGAATTAATCAGATTTCAGGTTTAACTTTCTTCCACAATAACAGATTTGCCTTAGATTTTTTTAAGGGCAACTGTTTTATTGTCTGCATCCACTGCATGAGCAATGGCTTAAAATCAGCTGTGTACAAACTTTGTTTTGGGATTATACTGGTGTAGCCTTGTTTGTTTTTGCCTGCAAAAATGTAAAATTATATTGACCCTTGGCTATGTTTCTGTAATTAACTGTCAGACGTTGTATAATTCATTGAGAAATACAAATGGACAATATGCAGAACATATTTCATAAGTTTAGTACAGTGCAATATTGCCAACACTAATGTGATTAGTGCAGTTTTCAGCTACTCATGCTGCTTGTATTTACATGGTCCTGGAGTGTCTCAGTGGGTGCAGGTTTGTGTTAATTTGGTCGAATTAATTTGATTCCTATCTTAACCAATGATCTAACTGATATTTAATTATCCTTGTTCTCATTATAATTTGTCTGCACTTAGTTGTTTTAAATTATTGAGAGCTACTTTATGATCAGTAACATAGAGACATCGTAATGTGTAGTTTAAGTGCACAATTATCGCAGAAAATGTATTTAATTCTGCAAGGTGTTTAATTCAAATCTATTAACTGTATTTGAATTATAATGAATAGCAGAAACAGGTGCCAATAACAAAGAATGCTTAAGCAGTGACTTAATTGATTGATTACAAGAAATTGATTAAAATATACCATATGTTAAAAAAGAAAAATGAAGCACATCATGACAAATGAATAAAGCGTCTTGAGAATTACTTGACACAATAATTATACAAAAAGTCAATGCTTCATTGACATTAAGACTTCGTTAACAGTAGAAATTGGCTAAAGCAAAAACCTATATCCACTGAGGCTTTCCAGACCCGTGGTTGGCCACCCCTGATATACTCACTTGACAGGTCCATTTCTGGAAAATTTCAATACACACAGTGAAACTATGGTATGGCTGTATTAAAATCTGTCAGACCTGGCCCTCCGGTTTTGTTTAGCAATGTTAATACCTTGGCTCTTGTGGGAGGGTTACATGAACAATACTGAAAACGAATGAAATTGCTTAAATACAGTTGCTTTTAATTATTGTTGCTAGGTCAGTGTTGTCTTGAGCATACCAATTTTTTAAATAATGAAACTTGCCTGTAGGATATTTGGCCTTGGATGGAAGTTGGGTCACGGTCATTTTTTTATCAAAGTATTTTTATTGAGATCAGAAGAAGTGCACAGTATCATGTATATAAAACAATGACAATCTCCAGAGTTGCAGTATTATGGCAGGTGGTAAGAAAATGACAGCAGTTTGAATGGAGCTGCCGCCTCCCCCCAGACCTTGGGAACCTTGCTGGGGAAGAAAAAAAAATCCTGGAAACTTGCAATGAAAAGATAAAAATAGTGACGCAAACGAATGTACGTTTGGTCATTTTTTAAAATTTGCTAAGATAAAAACTAGTTTTGCTACTAAAGTGTTTTTCAAGTACATAATTTTTTGCAAGGATTGTTGAACTCAAGCTAAAGTGCTGCATAGGAAAATCTCATGTCACAACTGTTTCAGAACAAAATGTCATGGGGTTATTTGAATATGTTGGCAGGGTCTTTTTTGCTCTACAGCGACATCTGCTGGCAGCAAGCAGCATGTTGGCTGTTCCAAACGTCCTAGATCAAGCTTGGAAAAATTTAGAACTTGGATAGTGAAACAAGTTAAGTCATGGAGTAACTAGCCAGTGTAAATGGGGTGATAGCACTCTTATCCAATTAAAATACTCTATGTCAAACATGTTTAGGTTGTAATCATGTGACCACTATGCTGGTTGTAATGGACCATTATTCTTGGCATCTGACAGCAATTTAAATTCTTGAATTAATCAAAATTTACTAACCATAACTGGTATCTTTTTCCATTCTTGCCACACATTTTTAGAATTAGTATTTTTGTGCAAGAGAATTTAGATGTTAGGAAGCAAAACTGGATGTAAATGTTTCTGTGTTCTGTTTCTGTTTCAGGACCTGTTTGCTACTGGGATTTTTGCTTTCATGTGGCTGGTGTCATCCTCTGCTTGGGGAAAGGCCTTGACTGATATCAAGTGGGCCACCAACCCTGAGCACTTGATCAAAGTCATCGACGTTTGCAAGTCCAGTGCTTGTTCTCCTGGGCTGTTCCCTGCGATGGGCCGTCTGAATGCCTCTGTGGTGAGCTGCTTGTTGATGACATTAGTCCTGCAGATCTGTATTATTGTTTGTCCATTGTCTGCCATTTATTCAAAACTACTGGCATGGATTAAAATACTATGCTTTATTTGTATGAACATGTGCATGTGTTTTTTTTTTTTATTGGAAATCTGACCATCTCTATTAGATATTTGGATTCCTCAACCTAATCTTGTGGGGTGGAAATTGCTGGTTCATCTACAAGGAGACACCGTTCCACAAGCCAGCCAGTCCACCTGTCAACGTGGAGGACGGGGTGGGACCCTCTTAATTGTGTCCTGCAGAATTGCAAGCACACCCTGCAGCTCAGGTCAATGATGATCAGGAAGGAGCAGGGTCTGAGACCCACAGTGTTGTACCAACAAGGAAAGTAATATGAGAGTCCCTTCCTCCCCCATACAATTGCCACTCCATATTGGTCCAGTTTTAACTGTAAGTGTCTGGTTCCAGCAAAGCTGACTGGACAGCAGTACTGCAGGGCAGATGCTGCTCTTTGGATTAAGATGAGGAGAGCAACTTGGACAAAGTCAGCACTTGTTCTATTACACAGCTGAAGCCACACTTACATAGAAAACTGATGCACAATATTCAGAACTGCTGTCATGTTTGTTTTTAAGTTATGTTTGAAGACCAAAAACATTTAAGTATTTTAACAAACATCCTATTCTTCAGCTATGCCAAAGAATACCCCCTCCTATAACTAGTTTCACAGCATATTCTTGTTAAACAGATTGACTTGTCCCTTTTTTCCCCTCTAACTGAACACGTTCTCGTCATGTGCTGAAAATTCATCTTCAGCTATATGGTTAGGTGCTGTGATATTTCCATGGGAGTTGGGGGTAAAGAGCATAACTGAATTTACTTCCAAATGTAAACACTTATGCACATTAAGTGGTGCCTCCTGTTTGCTGAATGTTTGTGCAAAGGGGAATGCCCCTTTTTTCAAATTTAATTTTTTTTGTGCTTATATAATTACAAAACTAGGTTAATTGGAGTTGAGATTTTGTTTGACCAATATTTGTTTTCTTAAGGAATGGCTTATACATTATTTGCTGCTTTTGTGATTAGGTTTTATTTTACTGTAATTCACTGCTTGGTGTTCAAAATCATGATGAGAAAATACAACTTGTTCTCCATCCACCAAGCAGACTGTCACTGTATGGCCAAAGTCACTTATTGAAATATATGGCAAGTTGTTTTTCACCTCATCTTTTTTTCTTTATACTATCAGTCTAAAAACTGTTTAAGCTTCAGCAAGTTGATCAAAATGCACTGATTTTCAGCTGATGGTTGTCTTCAATGAAGTGGGTGGTAATATTTTGGAATGAGTGTTGGCTTTTGGACGGCAACTGTTTCTCATTGTTTCTCTGCCATATCGAGTCAACTCCTACTTTGTATATTATAAAATATTAAAGGAGGGTTGTTAAACTTTTGTGTGTGGTTCTGTGTTATATCATCAAGACATTTGTTACAAGTGTGACATTTGGCCAGAAGGTGGGAGTATTAGGACTGTAATATTTTCTGTGGGTAATGTGTTTGATGAGTGATGTGATAGTTCATGAGATAACCACCTAGTGGCACTGCTGAGCATGTCTACCTTTAGATGCACAAATGCACCACAGCTGATGCTGGAAGCACAGGTGACAATACTTTGTCACCTTAGATGATAAACATCAATACTAAAGCAGTGAAAATTACATAAACTCATTAATAATGTATTGGCTTAATTCCTTGTGTTCCACCAAGAGCATGTCCAAGGTGACCTCTCCACATAGCATGTGCGTTAAATTAGCTGTTGTGCGAAACATAGATTCTGGGCCACTTTCTGCATGAGCAGCATGTCCGTCTCCTGTCAAAATGGGGATTACTGCTGATGCTCTTCATAAGGGATACAGTGGCTCATTGAGCTTTAGTGGAAAGAGGAAAATGGTAATAAGGACAGCTGGTAAAAATAAATGAACTTCAGATACTGGGAACCAAACATTTAAATGGTGTTTGGCTTTGGTCTAAATTAAACAGTTCACATGTTCATTGTGATCACGTAGTTAGCTATTTACATGGTCAACAACGATACATTCTATAATGCGCATAAATCGTGACCACTTGGGAGAGGAAGCAAGAACTCTTGTAGTAACTAAAAAAAAAACGGAAAAATCAAAGGTGCTGTATAAGTTGAATTCAAGTTGTTCAATATGCCAGTTTTCCATATAGATTAGATCTGTGCAGCCTAGAAGTTTAATGAAAGACACATTCACTTTGATCTGTGGCATTAATGCAATATCCAGCTATAATTACAATCAACTATGGTATATGCATAGTTGAAAGAAATGCAGTAAAGCATTTCTGATTTAAACCTAATAGTGGTATGATTTTCACAGGTTTAAGGCTCCCTTGGCCCTCTATTTCAAAAGGCATAGACTATGAAGACGGGCACATCTTTAACAGGATACCAAATCACTATGTACATAAATCTTTCCATGTCCAACAAGAGCAAACACTACCAGCTAGGCTAATAGCTCCATAATGTATTTGTAGATATTTCTAAGTTTGTCTCACAAAGGTCCATTAATTGTCACGTATAAAAAACTAATTACATTAACTTAGGACATAAGATCAAATGTATTACAACATCTAAATATTCAAAATTCTTAACATTACAGGAGTAACTTGTATTTGCACATATTTTAATGAATACATTTAAAATTTAAAGACCGTAGGAAGTGGTTTGCAATGAGCTGCTGCATATTAGTCCACCTCATCTACGTCTCGTGCCCACGCACGCCTGTGATCTTTACACTTTCGGGAGCGCGATAGATGACGTAAGGAGCATGCTCGCGCAGCGATGATGGCGGTGCGTGAACGCGCAGCAGCAGTAATGGCTGCTTTGGATCGTCGAGTCCCGAGTCTCGAGGACTTCATGGGCCAAAGCTGGAGCTCCTGGGTAGAAAGGGCGAATGTAGTCGCTTCGGAAGGTGAGTGAAGATTTTTACACTAACGTCATGGCGATACAGGCCGCACAACTGTTTGGTTGCGGTTTATTTTTTGTTGGAAAGCTCGGTACCCTCTCCATGTAACCCAAACAAAGGACCCGCTGGGTCCTAGTGCTGGCTGTATATTAAGACTCGAGTTTATGAACTCTCCTGGGTCCTAGCGCATAAATAAACGTGTGGTTTCAAAAACTTATAACCTGTTTTAAACAACAGTTACCTATTATTCTCTGGTAATGAATATGGTAGTTTATTATATATTTACTTCGTTTTCGTATAAAACAGTGAGGGAAGGTAGCGCGTACGAGTTCTGAGAGATGGGTGGCTAAACAACTTAGAGAAGGCAGATGCCGGGCGGCCGAGGAGGAGGAGTACGACGCTGTAAGCAAGCGACCACATAACGGCGGTGGTTTTGTGAGGATACATTTCTTCTGTTCATACTTCTCTTTGAACGCTATTTTAAATTCTCCGGAAGCAAGCTGGCGAGCCGTGGAGCACCACTTTTTTCTCGGCGTGTCACGAAAGATGGGTTGACTTCATGCCGAGAGAAATGCGTGCGTCTGTCGCGCATTGTGTGGCATCCCTCCAAAAGTGCATTACACTCGCAGAATGTGTGATCCCTGTATGTTTGGCTGGTTAAATCGTTAAGAAGATGAAATGCACGCCCACCTAACAGCTCAAAATCACTTGCGTCAAATCGGCCAACTAGTTACAACTTGTAGTGAGCTTGATGCGTTGCGAGTGACAGGATTTCCTGACGTTCAGAACGAACCAGAACATCACTTAAACCCTCAAGATAAAATATGTAATTAAAGAGGGCGGCATTAAGTCATACGAAGAATCGATTCGTTTTGGAAAACTGTAGTTTACTGATTGCACGACCGGTCATGAGATATAAAGACGTGAAATCCACACGCAAACGATCAGGGGTGCAAAGTCTTTTACTGCGAACTGTTAAATGAAACTATGGCTAATATTAGTTATTGTTGGTGTCAACAATAGTGTTCACACCGTGACTTTGTGCGTGAGTGGGCTGTGTAACCTCGGCAGTGGCAAGATGAGCTCACATCTCTGTCAAACTCCTTACAGCTGTGTCCTCTCTAGGCTCCGAAGGGGAGGATTGCAGCAAGAATGGAAAGAAGAAAGCAGAAACAATGACTCTGAGAAAAGAAGGTATGTTAAAGATGTACATAATCCATGAGGACATTACATAAACAAGAAAACTAACATGGTTACACACAGCGGCACAGATGAGGTGGGGACACATCCCTCACCCCCAATTATATAGGCTGTTCAGTATCGCCTCTTTTGAGGGAAAAACTGCACCCTTGGTTATGGGTATACAGACATGGTTTGTGATAAGGGTTTTGATGTTCAGTCGTGCAAACTGGCTTGATACGCCAGTGATCTAAATGTTTTTCTGAACGAAATACTTGTGACTATGGCCACAGTGTAGCCTTTTCCCAGTTCAATGCCTGAAAGGCTCATTGGTTTCTTCACTAACTACATGTTGCATGGTGTCGTATGAGAAGCAAGGGTATTTTAGGCACTTACCAGTTCCCTTTATTTAGTTAATCCTTGCACAGATGACCACGGCTTGTCATATATGGGTGCTTAAAACTGCTGTCAAATCTGCTTAGAATAAGTCTGGGAAAGTTCCTAATTTAGTTACACTTCACCTTAACTGAACACTGGAGGACAGCTAAGTGTTGGTCATACTAAATATTCCCATTTTGACACTATGGATTTTAATGACTAGTTAGTATTCTAAATTATGAACACACTTGGGGATTTCATAGTAAATTTATATTTATTTATTTAATTTTTTGTACTTGTATAAACAGGCATTGAGTATTACATGTGATTGCATAGTAACTCATTAAACAACACATTTTTCCAGGCCTCTTTTAAGGAATTTCACAAGCATTTAAGGTTAGACATCTGTGTCATAGGTAGATTGTGGGAGTTTAAGTGGCTTGTTTTGATTGGCTTGAGTTCCTGCTAACTATAGGGTCCCCTGTTGTACACCTCCTGCCCTACAGACATGCCCATGTTTGGACACTGCCCTGCACAGGATGACTTCTACCTGGTGGTGTGTAGCCACTGCAGTCAGGTGGTAAAGCCGCAGGCGTTTGAACGTCACTGCGAGAGACGGCACGGCTCCCTTGGCAAGTCACACGGACGCCCCCACTGCTTGGCCGGTGTGGCGCCTCGGCCACGACATGGGCCTCCACAGTACAGGCGGCCAAAGCCCCAGAGGGAGGACACTTGGTAAGGGGCTCTGAGCTTACACCCCAGCCACTTGCACTAGAATGTTTCACTCTTCCATGACAGAGATAGCACCCTGATACAGAGTAAAATGGCATCTGTCCTTTAGTGAGTTCTGGTTATTCTCCAAAGACTCAGTTAGTAGTTGAAATATCGCAGATTTACATATCCTTGTAACTCCTACGTCTGAATCTTGTGAAAGATGTCAAAAGTGTATATCTTTATGTGATGTCTAACAAATAGCACTGTTTTATATGTCAGAATAATGAAGTTGTTTTTAAAATAATGTATCAGAGCAACTGAGTCCCACTTACACAGGTTTAATTGTCTGTAGTAGATTAAACCTGTAGTGTAAAAATGTATTTTAATAATTTAATCATATTACTATATTATGTAAATTATTTTTCCATGTATTTTCTATTCAAAATAGGAAAGAATAAATTATGATGTATTAAACATGTTTTAAGTGCAAGATGGAGTTATCAGCATCATGTGAAGTCCATCTTGGAATGAAACTTAATTGTCATGTTCAAAAAGGAAATTGGAGATTATGCTGCTTGCAGTATGAAACTAAGATAAAAAAAATGAACTAACTTAATGTAACAGCTGATAATACACACTGCTTATTCAGTTGTCAGCCATGTACAAACTTTCTCTTTTTTTTTTTTTTTTTATTTTTTAAACCAATGGGCATCTGTTATGTGACTGCAGTAAATTTACCTCTGTTGCATGCTCATTCTCCATGTGTTCTTTTCCTGTTCCTGCTCAGCCTTTCACCACAAGACAAGACCCCCCATACATCCACAACAGGGGGCGCTGGGTCTAGGCAGCATTCACCCTCGACCTCCCCTACGAGCTCTCCAGGTCCTGGTCTTAAGGACCCTCCATGGCCCCAGGGCTCTGCACTACCCGGAGGAACGCCTCCCTCAGAGAAACCCCAGCAACGGAAAGGGGAGCCTGCCCGCCAGACTGGAGGGCCGAGGACCTACAGGAAGATTTCTAGTGAGTAAACTGGAAGATGGCGTAGATACTAGGGAGGGTGGGACTAGTAGCATAAAGTGTCGGGTTTAGACTGTTGTACATGTTCCTTAGTTGAACGTCTTTTTATTCCCCTAGGGAAAGAGTGTGACCTGGATAAGCACTGTGGTGTTCTGGACCCAGAGAGGAAGAAGCTTTGTACTCGACTGCTTACCTGCAATGTAACTGTCCTTTTCATTCTCTTCTTTTTGTCCTAGGAGTGACTCCACCTCCGTTTCCATATTTTTTCAGAAACCTAGCCTAATTGGGAGTTTTGCGTTATACAGAACATCTGACTTCTTAAAAGGCAGCCAGTCTGTCACCCCACAAATGTGAAAACTGATGTGTACACATAAGAGGTGCTGGAAATTAAAATGTCAGACTCTGAGTTGCCAAGTAACTATAATAATTAGACAATAATGACAGCATCAATAAATGCAGTCCTGGCATTACAATATTGCAGAAGTAGTCACAATCACTCACTAACCATTTAATCTCTTGGATTTTAGTTTAACACCAGTCTGGGTTTTTTGGTCATTGGAAAACTTCTTGAACTGGGCAACTCGCCTTGCAGTGTTTATGAGAAGTACAGTTTTGGTTGAACATTCATTGAGTAGAAAGCAGGGCCATATAGAAGCAGGAAGTGTGATCTCACAGGAAATACGTAAAGGAAAAGAGGAAAACTGATGGAATTTTACCAGATGTTGTCAATTGTGATGCCTTTACATAAGCATATTGCTTATATTCAGTACCTTTATATAGAAACATGGTTAACTAAACCAGTCTTAGTCAACCCCAAAGCAAAGAGCAGGAGGGAAACCCCTCCACCCATGTTTTGTTCTTTGATCCAAAATAGTAGTTTTGAGATTGCAGGCAGATACCCTGTATCCATTCAAATGCAAGCAACGTCTCCTCCTTCATACTAGCTAAATCAACTCTGCTTGTTGGTTCTTTAAAAATCAGACTATCGGAGTTGTATGTCTATACATGTGACACACCAGCAGGTGGTGCTCTGGGCTACAGAAAGTGTGGTCTGAGTGCTGACTACTTAAATTTGTTTGAGAAATGTGTAAACTCTTAGTTTTGGGTGAAAGTGTCTATAAAATGGTTATGAAAGTGTGAGCAGTACTGGTTCATTGTTCACTTTTACCTTTTTTTCATCCCCCCCTTCCCTTTCCAATCAAACACCAACCTCCCAGATCCACTCCATTCACCAGCGACGGAAAGTCTTGGGACGGAGCAAGAACTTCGACCAGCTGGTGGCAGAGCTCAAGATGAGTTCCAAGGCCCGTGAGCAGATGGTCCAAAACAAGCAGGAACCAGAGGAGGAATTAGCCAGCCCAGACACATCTGGGGAGCCCAGCAAGAGGTCCCAGACTGATTGCGTACCTTTCAGGTATGAATTGACACCTTGACCTGGTCACCGACGATAATGGATGAATCGTCATCATGTGGCAAGACAGCAGGAATGTCACTCTTTGTTTGTGTTGGTTCTAGAACTTGACTTTATCGCTGCCTTGTTCTTATGCTTAAAATACCAGGCAAGGTACCTCAGCATCCCAATAATTAATTTGTCATGTAACTGAGCCATCTGGCGAACTGAGAACCAGCACACAGCGTGGCCTCTGACAACCTCAGGTTGTGATGCAGCTTATTTAGATGTAGACTGAGTGAAGGCTAGTGACACTTTGTTTGATTCAGTAGGTCCAGGACAACCTGGGAGGGTGACCTCGAAGAGGGAGGGTGTGCCAGTGAAGACAAGGAGTCTGAGCCTCTGGCTTCACCCTCAGCCCACGGACGTCTCTCCAGCGAGGGCAGTGATGGGGAGGGCACAGAGGAGCTAGCTGATTGGCACACCACACCCTGGCACCCCAAACCGCTTGGGGTACGAAGGGAAGGGGACATCACTGATGTGTAAATTCCTCCAAAACACAAACTGCAAATCCAGGCCTACGATAGCAGACCTTTAACCCATTCATAGGGATTCTTATACCTGTTTGCAGTTTAAGTACTAATGCTGTAGGAAGTAGAGTTGACAGTTTGCCAGTCAGTTGTTTAATCTAGGGTAGCATCAAAATCTCCATATAAACTGGGCTGCCAAGAATAATGTCAAAATCAGTGACAATGAACTGCGTTGTTGTCAGCTAAGAGTTCGGGTTGTGTAGAACTGAAATATGTTGTGTTACCAGTCACAACCGGTCCAAGAAAGAAATGAAGAATTTTCTATACAGGTTAACTATGTGCTAACTGTAAGGTCTGTTTTACTCAATCTTTCCCTGTCTCTCGCTCAGTTTTGTACGTTCGGAAGTCGCACTTTGGGTGCAGGCCTTTTCACTTTTGACCGGCGGCTGCTTCACTTGAGATCAGCCCTCATTGCTGTGGTGGAGAGGCACATCAGCGCCCCCTTGTGTAGGTGAGTACCTGGGCCCTCACTTCAAGTAATGTTGCTTTTCCATGGGTAAGGCCATGCATACAGAGGTTTAACTGACAGAGGATGGAATGGTTCAAGTTGCTTTTCTGTTGAGCAGGTATGCCTTGCAAAAAGGTGTTGCTTAACTGGGTGATGTACAATAACATACTACTCAAGCTCTAGCAACAGCAGACAGTGACACAGCTGTACACTAGTTTTTCAGCATGGAGGTGTTATTTGCATTCCTCTTTATGTAATTAATATAAGATGTTCTGAAACACAATTTTGTTTCTGGCTAAACCCTCCAAGTCATATGGTGTTTCCTGCACTGAACACTAACAGCTAAATTTTCCTGCACATTTTCATCTCCTCACACTCTTCCTGAAGCCAGGTATTCATGCGCATTCCTAATATATTTGTACAACCAGCTTTTTGTGCTTTCCACCTTGATTTGAATTTATAATAAAAAATAAATAAATATAAAATAAACACCGTAATGTAGTCAAACTCGTTTGAGGGTGAAGTACAGCATACTTTGGATTGCTGCAAAACAGGGCCTGCTTGACATGATACAGCATAGCACAGATCAGGTAAAACTGCAGTGTAAAGGTGCCTGACCATGGTATGGTGTGGCAGTGAAAAAGTGCCATGGGTGTCTAGCTGGGGAGTTAATACCAATCGTAGATGAGTTTAAGAAAAAACAGTGACTATAATAACATGAAGATATGTGTAACATCCAGCATCTGACTTCAGTGTCAGAGTAAAAGCATTGTCATTCATTCGTTTCTTTAACGAGGAACATTAAGATGTTGACCAGCAGTGTCTCCTCTATAGAAAAATACCTCAAACACCAGCGCGCCAAATCCAGCGGACCATCACTTCAAGCCCAGGAATGGGTGCTGGCATGCTTTCCCTCAGGATGTCCCCTTCTGCTGGCCAGTTGGTGACCCCGCCTTGCCCTTCACACAGTTCACAGACAACACCCACCAGCCCAGGCCGACCCCGTAACCCTGAAGGACGACCCAGCAAACATCAGGGACGGCAGAGGGAAGCAGAGCGTAAGAAGAGGGTCTCCCACCAGGGCGATGGTGTACCTGCCCTAATCTCTGACAGTAACTGTGTTCTCCAAGAACACAGGAGGACACCCGACCCTTCTCGTACTGCCCACACACCCCACGGACTTGCAAACGGTGCTTTGTCGCCTGGGAATAAGCCACGCCCACTGGCAGCCCCCACAGAATCCCATTCGTCCTCGTTAGGGCTTTTGAAGCGAACTCCACCTTTGGAACATGCTTCCCGAGGCCCCAGACTGCATGGCAGGTTAGCCGGCCATGAGCACAAGGGCCCTGGCCGCAAACGCAAGGCCAGCCTGGCTCCTCCTCCCAGACCCCCCCGACCACCCTCCACACCTCCACACCCTGGCTTCTTCTCATGGAGGAAGGAGGGCAAGAGCCTGGAACCCAAACTCAGCGCACAGAAGGTAGGTCTGCAGTGGAGGTATTTCTCCTCCACCCATAGGGCAGGAGCATGATAGAGGTATATCTAAGTTTAAGTTATTTTGACATGTAAATATTCTGTGTTTAGGTGACTGTTAATTAAATTGGACAACAAACAAGTTGCTCCCCATAGCATTGTGAATGCTTATCTTTGAATCATGTTATTTTATTTTTTGAATCATTATTTTTAAATGAGTGGTGCTAGTGTAAGGCTATATAAAATTTGTCCCTGCATACGATGGTCATAACTGTCAAGGTTAATTATAATTATTCACCTTTAATCTTAATCCTTAAGGTTCCTTTGTTGCATGTTATATGAATGTAAGAAGTCACAACATTATCATGAACTATGGCTTTTGTAGCTTTGGAGTATTAACAGAATAGCCAATAAACATCTTATACATGGTTATTTCTGCTGTGTGTTATGTGCACATTATATGCATGGACAGGATTTTCACAGGAAGATCAAATAACTGAACAGTGTTTTAGAACGATCACTTTGTTTTTCTTTTTGGACAAGCCTCTGAGTGCAAGCCCTTGACCATTTATTTCTTCCACCTCTCTCTACTCATGTCTGAACAGCCAAAACTGCACCACTGAGAGTGCCTCTCCAGTAAGCCACAAGGAGCAAAGCCTTTGGGAGTGCGCTGCCACAAACTGCTGGAATGGAACAGAGCAAGGAGTGGATGCCTGTGTGTGTGCGCGTTACTGTGACTGTGCGTGTGTGTGCGTGTGCGTGCGTGAATGACAGCAGATGGACTTTAAATTAACTGTATAAATAATAGAAATACCTCACAACGTACCTGTTATGCTGCTAAACAAAAGCCGATTTTATGAATATGGATTAAAACATCCTTAACACTTGAAGTCCCCGGCTATTCTCTTTGACGTTTATAATGGATTATGCTTGGGGAAAAAAAATTCTTGTATTTTTAAATAATTCATGGGTGGACATTGTCTATAGTTTTAATTAACGGTTCTGTTTGAGTAAGATGAACCTTGCCATGCTTAAAATCTCAGACTGGTTCCAGAGGAACCAAACTCTGGGTTAAGGAGTACCGTGTTATGATTTCTGACATGTCTTTTGTTAAATAAAATATTTCTGTATTTACTAACGGCACTTTGTATGAAAAGAACTATCAGGTTGATTTTGCTGAAAGGAAAAAAGGATTTAAGTGAAAACGGTTTCAATCGTTATCGGTTAAATTTTTTTCTGGTTTTACTGAAATCACTGTTTGTGTATCTTAGTTTTTTTTTATTATTATTATTTGTACGTGGCACCAAGGGTGTAAATTTGGGTATCGACTGTACGGACACATCCCCACCAATAGTATGGGAGTACCGCGTTGTCCCTTACTAATATTGTTAGCGATCTGCAAACTTTTTCACGTTACGTGAGTTGGGGTCTGATTTGGTCCCTACCAATGTTAAAATCAAACCTACGCCCCTGCGTAGCAAAGTACCCTTGCATTCCTTCTTGAAAGTGTAGGTGTGCCACCTGGCCCCTACATAAGGTGAAACGTATATATCAAAGGGCGAGAGGTTCAGAAAAGCACTGTGGAGTATCAGCTTACTCTACATAATTGAAATGTTCTTGAACTGGAGGCTCATCTGTACAGACTCCTGTCATACAGCATAATTTACCGTAATGATGTCGCCATTAGGCGTGTCAGGTTTGGAACGTGCTCTGGCGATGACGTAGCTGGGATGTTTAAGCGCGTGACGTGTCGTATCCAGGAAGTGATTCCAAAGAGCCGCGTGAACACATATCGCGTTTCTACCAGGTAAACGCAGTAAGACTGAACACCACGGAAGCCAGTTAGGCTAATTCAATTTCGTTGGGAGTTACGAGCGTTCATCAGACAAGCATGGGGTAGCGTTTCTACTTTAGCTGCTTGGATTTAAATGCACGAGTCATGTTTTTTTTTGCTAGCTAAACTTAGAAAAGCGACGTCCTGTGAAAAAATGGTATACATTTCTGCCCTGGAATCTGGGGGTATTTTTAAAAATTGAAATAACTTGCACGAAGTTTTTCACAATTAATTATTCCAACCCGGATAATCCCCTGTTCGTGGTGAATATAAGTCTTTAGCGATTTGTCTGCAGACGTAAGTTTAAGTACGTTTGACAATTGTTTACGTTTGTGGTGTGACGTTTCCGAAAGCGAACATCTGAAGGAATTGACAGCAAAGACTCTGGAGTCATACGCTCTTGGTGGTCCTCCGAGTTCTGCCACACACACCCCAGTTTTACCATGTAACATCTTTTTAAGTGCGACGAGATGCGATCGGATGTGGAGTATAGCGCGGTTGGTGAGGGACTTGGGTTAAAGGAGTACTGGCTATACGTGTGGATGCGGAGGGTTGCTGTGATCGCAGCGCACGTTATTGCCTTGGGGCTCACGATACTTATGTCGCTACTGTCCCGACCGGGAACAAGTAAGTTTACTAGTTAATATTTTGCGGTTAGCAACAGAGTATTAGTGATAGTGGAATGATTCTTCATAATGTAAAACGTTACTAAATTGTGTTTTTATTTTAATGGTAAGATGTTTTTGCTGAAATATACAACCTGACTGAAAACTTATCAAAGTTAACAAATCTAGGTCTCTAGTTCTTTTTTACTTTTCACCCAGTTCCCTTGATAGTCTTAGCTGGGCACGTAACATAGTTTGTTATGCAAATAATAAGCATAACATAAATTTTACATCTCATCTCCCTGCTGAAGACTGGTGTTACTAGTTGAATCTGCCACTGCGACTGCTCTGTATGGTTAACAATGTGTTCCGTGTAACAGATGAAGGCAAGCTTTTTTCAAACAATATTCAAGCTTCAAAAGGGGTATTTAATGCTTAAACAAAAGACAGAGCAATGCATAGACAAGCATGCAGAGAGCTGAGTGTCTTCAGCGCTGCTGACAGAACACTGTAACTGGCCTACTGGGGTGATGAACTCCCAGCACTCTAGGTCACACTGCCATCAGACACATATGAAGCACTAAAAGGTTTTCACCTCATGTCCGCTGAACACCAGATGGCAAGGTTAACCGTTAGCTCTATGCTTGTCATTATATATATATAATTTACAGGTTGCATTTTGTAGGTATACATGTTATTTGTCTCTACCAAGTAACACCTTTTCCTTGTTCTAGGTTTTTTCTCTTGGCATCCTGTATGCATGTCGGCTGCAGTAAGTATTCACACCTTTTTATGACTTTGTTCCATCCCTGTAGTCACTTTAGATGCCTGTAGTGGCTAAAAGTCAATTTACAAAAAAATTGTCAAAAGGGAGACGTGTCACATAGTTGGTTATAGTTTGCTAGTTGGGTGTCGTCTCTTAGTACAAGATACTATAACTACCCAGATAGCAAACGTTGTTAATTCAACATTGAGTTTTAGTCATAAAGATTGTTTTATGGTTGAGGTTGAAAATGTTATGTTGAATCAACATACTTATGACAGACGGCGTTTAAATGTTGAAAAAAATCTATTGAATTAATATTATATTTGGATCACATTTTCAATAATGAAATGCAACCATTTAATCAATATTGTTTCAATGTCTGGACTGGCAAAATATGACGTTTATTCAGCATCAAACATAACGAGCGCTTTCAATTTGGTTTTAACATCGGACATCAACGTAGATTCAATACTTCTCCCTGACATCATTTCAGTCGCGTTTCAATTGGATTTTGCTATCTGGGTACAGGCCTCAAAAAACTGATTGCTGCACATGATTGCAGTCTGCTAAATATTTCATTACTTAATAATACAATACAACAAGTTTATTAAATATTGTTAGTCCTGATTATTGCACACGGCCACATATACTATGGGACATTTTTTTTTAATCTTAATTGTCCCACACCAGCAGTCATCACAGAATGTTTCTGAATTAATTTGTACAAAGAGTTCCTGTTGAAGGGTGCTTGGTACCTCACATTGTTGGTAGAGGTGGAAGACTGTATTTAAATTATGCATTCAGCCTAAATAATTAAGCATGCATAGCTGTGCAGCAGGAGGGTGGGGCATTGCCAGGGTGTGGAGCATGACTAATGCAGGCTGACCATCCAGTGTAATTCTCTCAGTTGAATGACAGTTGACACTAGAGATTTAAAAAAAAATCTCAAATGGAGAACCACTGCTTTATGTTTACAGCAGTAGTAACGCTTCATTCCAAGTGAACTGTTGTACAATATAAGACTGAAACTAAATTCCAAATTCCTTCCCTCTCTCTTCCTGACAGTTCTGCCTGTGTATGACAGAAGGGATCCTCCTCTTTTCCAATGAGTGTTCTCTGTTCTGCTTTAAATCACGCCAAGCCAAGGTACGAATGCACTGGCTCTTGCAGACTCTGGTGGTAGTGGGCGGAGCCAGCGGTCTATTCTTCATGATTTCCAGCAAGTCTGTGTCAGGTCTCCCCCACTTAGACACCTGGCATAGCTGGTTGGGTGTGGCCACGCTGGTGGCTACCATGCTCCAGGCGGCATGTGGTCTTGTGTTGCTGCTTTATCCTCGCATCCGTCGGGGCCCTGCTCTTTCCCGCCTGCGGCTCTACCATGCCACCTGTGGGCTAGTGGCCTACCTGCTGTCTACAGGCACTGTGGTGCTGGCTGTGTGTAGTGACTGGTTCCAGGCCACGGTGCGTGGCCCGCCCTGGTATGCCTTCTTGCTGCTGCCGTTCTTCCCTGCCTTAGTGGTGATGAACCAGGTCACTGGTGCCTATCTGCCTAAGAGAAAGCTTGCCTCTTGAAGGGACTTCCCATGGGAGCCACCTAGGCTTTGGATGCAAGTGATTAATTCAAAGGTCAGTGCCCAGTGAATGTTTTATGCAATGGGGCTTTTAAAGGTCTATATCATGGGCTAGGATTAACCCACCTTAGACCTAGACCGTTTTATCCCAAATGGAATTATGTCCCAAATTACTTATTTAATCTACATTTAGGATCCCATGTTTGTTCAGTGTACATGAGAAATCACATTTTGGCATTGTAGTTGAAAATGCTTAAGTCCAGGGTATCTTGTTCAAGTTTGAAGTTGAGGTATGCACAGGACATGGCTTCCTGTAATAAGCGACTAGCATAATTATCAGATAATCAAGCTGCATGTCTCTTTCTTCATGTGTAGCTTCATTAAGAGTGACATGTGATGCATCTGGGTGATGCTGAAAACTTGCACAGGATTCTTTTGCACTTCTATCAGAGTGATGCTATACGATATATTTAACCTGTATTCTCTTTGTGGATGTCAGACAGCTGAGAGCCATTCTGTCACTGCATATGCCAGAGATTATACTGGGAACCTGTGGTTACATGTAGTAAAGCGGTTGAAAATAATAATAGCTAACACTACTGAAGTCTGTTTCACTTTATTTACGCCAGTGTGATTTGTTTGATTTCAGTGTTCTTCTTTGATTCTCTGTTGTGTCCTGCTTGTTTATGAGGTAGTTTCCCCAGAGATAGGGCTGTTCTGCAGAAAACCTATTTTTATACTCTTTGTTGGACAACTCGTGTATACCGAGGTATTATGGACATGAAATGTGTGGGTACCATAAATGTACAATGGTGATAATAAATGAATGTTTTGACTATTAAAAGTTTAAATAAAAACATGAAATACAAAAATGGGTAACATATTCAAACCAATACTACTAATAAATTGTAAAGAACACTACTGTATTAGAAATTTTATGTTTTTAGCTGTTGGATTTTATAAGCTTGTGACAAACAGCTGCAAATGCTGCAGAATGTGTGTTGATCAGGTTTGTGCAGTACTTGTGTTTTCTGAAACATTATCTCTTGAAGAAGCGAACACACTATAGTCTTAATCAGGTCATTTAGCAGACTGTTGAAATCAGAAACTGTTGACTGGTTTTTAAAGGCAGACTATGGTGTAAGGGTGCCTTTAAACCCGCCTTACTTTTTGGCATTGTCTTCTAAACAGCATCATGTCTGGGACTGGAAGTACTGGCCCTTGCTAATATAGCCTGGGTTTGAGCACGTTTCCATGGTAACACTGCCTCACTAATGTACTGTATGTATGTAATGCTTTTGTTCTTGTTTGAAAGCTGAAAGTTAGCCCACACAGTTGGACATAGTGTCTATCTGGGAAAATGTACAGGAATACAGAGCAGACTTGGCCTTTACTGTGAATGTGGGTTCGAGTGCCTCCCAGCACAGCATGCAATAATGTCCAAGGGCTTCAAAGGAGAGGGCTGCACCTGCTCATCCACAGCCGGTGTGCGGTCATAGGAAAATGTTTATTCTACCAACTTCTTGGAGAAGTCTGCTCAAATTGCTGTGAATATCCTGATGCTTGATTAATAATAAAAACTTCCAAAAGCTGATGCAGTTTTCTCCTATTACTTGATAAGAATGTATATTTGTATATAAAATCCTTGACCTGTGCAACCTATAAGTGTACGTGCTCCTGGTTCTTAGCTGGCTTCCCGTGGTTCACATGAAGTAATGTGTGTCCAGAATGGACACCTTGTCTAATCAGTGTCAGGAACGAGAGGCCACACAGAGTCCCTCATTTTGCAAGAGAAAACCAGCTGTGACAGAGAATACAGGATGGCATTGAAGCTGGAGTCCATTTTCATGTGAACTTTCAGGTAAATGAACATTTAATTTAATCTGTTTTCCAAACAGAAACAGCTGGTGAAGGGCCTTTGAGACTCAAGGATAACATCTTTCTTCCATTTACAGCGTTCAACTACTCTACTGCCACCTTGTGATAAAATTTTGCAACACAATAAGGTATTACAGTAGTTAAAGCATTGATACATTCCCCTATGCATCTCAGGTAAAGGAAATATTTAGGAGTATCTGTGTTTTTTGTCATACAGTTGATAAGGGATACAAAACTTTAACTGCCTTTTTATATTGCACCTAAATGTGTGAATGTGTGACCTACGTACATCTTGAGAATATTGAGCCTGAGGTTGTTCCTGGATTCCAGATGCCAAGGTGGAGGCTTCAGTACACATCTGTCCTATTCAGCTAATAGTAGCTACAGGTACCCTTACTGGGTATTCCACAAAGCAGTACAGAACAGGACCAGGCCAATCGTTTATTTAAAAAAAAAAAAAAGCACTCAAGTATAAATAATTGCAGTTTAACATGATGGGAGGTAATTGATTTGAAAGTACTGTCCCTGCAGCCAATAACAGCTCTAATGTCAGTACAGAGTACACAGCAGAGTACTGTGTGAAGCTGATGCTAAGGACCAGTGCTGCAAGATCCACCGTTACCAGGGACACAGCATCGATGATGAACATAAACTAGGGCACCAAACAAGACAAACTGTACATACAGCTGAAGAGTGACAGCAACAGAAATATACAACACCATTTTGATAGTCAAAAAATCAGGCCAAAACACCAAGTGACAAATTGGTTTGGATGGCAGACTGGTTTGAGTGTGAAAAATTGGAGCTGCTGAATTTACTGGCTTTCCCCACATATGAAGGTGACGGTACCATCAAGCAGGTCTTCCATGTCAACAGCCACAATTTCAGAAGCTGCAGCCCCGGTCGCAGAGTCTGTCAATGCCACGTACACCTGCGAGCCACCCAGCTGAGACTGGTCCAGGGCAATCACTTGCTCTGGGCCACTTGAAGCTTCTGCATGGATCACCTGCGTAAATTAGAATGGCACATGGTCTTTGTGAGGAGATCATGTTCATATGATATAATGTTTCCAAACCATACCAGAATGCATCCAGTTAAGATGCTTTCTACTGTTGACTGGTAGAAGTTGACGTTTTTTTTTTTTTTTGGAAATACCATGTTGCTTCAAACACCTCAAATGGGTTTTTATAAACTAATAAATAAACTAATGCTACACACAACCTCAAAGCACCCTGGGAAATCCTGTGACGTAATTAAGCCATGACTGCTAAACTAGAACTGTCAGTTACCATCTGAGAGTTAGAGAGCTGGGCGTCAGTAGAGAGAGTTTCCAGGTGCCGGGAAATGAAGTGGTCCTGCAGCTCTGACTGAGAAGGGAACAGCAGATCACAACGGGCGCAGCAAAACAGCTCTCCTTGCTGGCTGACATGCTGAGCACAGATGTGTTTCTGCATGTGAACCGCTGATGTGAATGTGCTGGGGCAGTATGGACACTGGTGGGACTCTGCATGAACACATACAAACATACACATGTATTCATATATGCTGTCAGCTTTAGAAAACTTGGATGATTACTGTTTATCTCAAACTCTTCCTATTTATCATCATGCTATAGCTACAGCCTTAGTGTTGCCTAACTCCTCATCTGTGCAGTGATAACCTCTGGCACAGTGCTGTACAATTTCCTCCCACACAGTAGTTCCTAAACCTTCCTACTGTATAAAACTAGCCCCACCCTACATCACCCTGCAGCATAAGCACTTGCCGTTGTTGTGCAGAATTTACACAACTTGCCTGGGTGCTTCTCTTTCTTATGAGCTTCCAGAGAATCTGGGTCAGCGAAAGTGTCTTTGCAGTCCTTGCACTCAAGTGCTCCCTCTGGTGGACAGAATAGGAATTGGGTGACAGAAGTGCTTTACACAAAAGAACCATGCATAGTGATTATAGCTTATGGATAAAGAGAGTGTCTACAGATGGGAGAGTACATAAATACTGACAAGGTGAGTAGACTGTAGAAAAGTAATAGTAAAAAAGTTAGAGCATGGATGGAAAGCGGTGCAGAAGTGACATGTGAGGTATACCTGGATGCTCAGCTTTTTGGTGCTTTAGCAGGCTAGCATTGCTGGAGAAGGCTTTGCTGCAGATGGGACACTGTAAGAGGGACCTAAGAGCACGGCTGCCCTGGCCAGCGAATATCTCAGGGTGTGTAGTGCGGTTGTGGTACCAAAGACCTGACAGTTGCTTTGTGCACAAAAGAGACAGAGAAGGTCATGTGAGTGAGGTACCTGGGATGAGTAGACCGTTAAATATATTTTTAGACAATTTCAAAATGTTACTTTTTTTTTTTTTTAAACTTACACTAAAGTGACCATTACCTGGTAGGCTTTGTGGCAGATCTTGCAGTTGTAGGGCTTGCCCCCAACATGGGAAAGCATATGTTTGTCCAGCAGGGCAGCGCTGTTGAAAATTTTGTTGCACATGTCACACTGGTGGTATTCCTTTGGGTGGCTCTCCTGAATGTGTTTTCTGTGCTCTTCCAAAGATGCAAAGCTCATCCGACATTTCTGGCAGTCGTGTGGGTCGGCAATATCTGGGGAGGGGGCGGGCAGTTTCATAAGCTGCACTCGCAAGAAAACTACTTAGCAATCAAGTGTGGAATGTGTGCGGATGCTCAGGCGACTCACTGTGAAATGTGTGCAGATGCACAGACAGCCCATTGGCCTGGCTGAAGCCCTTGCCGCACTCCCTGCAGACATAGGGCCTGTCGCCAGTGTGTGTGCGCACGTGCCGAGTCAGCTCGATGGACTGTGCGAACAGGGCTTCACAGTACTGGCAGGCGTACATCTTACCTGGGGGCGGAGCAAACACACGCTCATCATCCTGAATTGTCTCCTGGGATTCCCACCTGGCCACATGCTGTGCACGTTACCTTCAGAGTGCTTCTTCTTGGCGTGGTAGGAGAGTGCAGCGGCCTGGCTGAAGCTCATGTCACAGTGCTTACAGTGGAAGGGCCTCTCGCCCGTGTGCAGCCGCTGGTGGTTCTTCAGAGATGAGTTGGCAGCAAACTTGGCGCCGCACTCCTTGCACGCGTATGGCTTCTCGTCAAAGTGGTCAGTGCGTTTGTGGTAAAGCATGCCTGTAAAGTCCCACCAAGGTTCGAAAATGTCTGAACCGTCTTATCACACACAAAAGTTATCGCGCAGTGCTTACAACACACCGACACAGTAAGCGTCAACTTCCGAGAAATGAGGTATGGCTTCATAAGTTATAATTTAACTAATAAAAAAAACAAAAAAATACCTTATTTTCAAACTCACGTCTTCATGTACAGACGTAGGACACCTTCACATACACTGTATAGTGCAGTGTCCATCAAGACAATAGGGAAATATGCCATCTCCCCATGCTAAGTTGTGACATATAATAAAATGCACTCGACCACCTTACAGTCCCCTGATGTGTGTAATGCCAGCCACCTGCTGACCTTTATATCCCAGCAGCCACTCACCGGATGGGTGGGCGAAGGTCTTGCCACAGAGGTCACAGGCCACCATTTCCTGTTTTCTCCTTTTCTTGCGGGGTGGGTCCTCGTGCATCTGGGCCAGGTGCTGCTGCAGGGCACGAGGTGTGGCCAGCTCCAGGGAACAGTGCGGACAGCGCTGGCCACCTTCCTCAGAGAGGCGGCATCGCTTGCGGTGGACCTCCATTCGGCAGCGGAAGGCAAAAGCCTTGCCACACCACTGGCAGTAGCACTGCTTGTTCCCCTGCTTAGCACTGCCCTTCATCTCTCGCTGCTCCTCACTGTCTGGTGACTTTGCCTGCTGGGAACCCTCGGCGTCTCCCTTCAGCTCCAGCTCCTTCCCTGGCACACAGACACAACAGTGAGAAAAAGAGAAGCCTTAAACTATGTCAGACCATTTTTTCATATCAGATGTAGAGCAACAGTCTGTGTGTGTGAGCTGTAGTGTTCAGATGTATGTGAGGCATACAGAGTTACAACTACAGTCATGGATTACCATGTGTGAAAAGGAATGAAATGCATGAATGGGTGTTAACAGGAATGGTTGTTCACAGTTGTTGTTGTGTGCAGTTATTAGCATACTGGGGCTGTAGTAAATGTGATACAACTAAGCAGAGAGGTTTGCTGTCGCTGGTGTTAGTATACAGGGTAGAAGAACTCACCAGCCTGCTCCAGGTCACTGAACAAAGGCAGGAGCGATGGCAAGGCATGCTGGTTGAGGGAAAGAAGCCTGCAGAAAGGCTGAGCAGAGAGCTCCTGCTGGTCCAACACCCGAGCCAGGATGTCACCCACTGACACACTGCTGTCCTGGCTGTGGCAGGCACTAAGGAACTGGCAGGAAATGTGAGGGTCAGCCATCTGACTGGGCCCAGCGTCCTATATGTACCACACCGATGTGATCCCACAGGTGTCCATACGTGTGCCACACTGACACACTCCTTACTGCTGTTTTCGCAAAGGTATACCGCATTGGCACACTCTCACAGGTGTACCTTACTGCTGCACTCACACAGATGTCTGCACAGGTGTACCTCGCTGGCACACACTCACAGGTGTACCTCGCTGGCACACTCTCACAGGTGTACCTTACTGCTGCACTCACACAGATGTCTGCACAGGTGTACCTCGCTGGCACACACT
>JABJVR010000103.1:7283892-7307877 GCA_025773905.1 Chitala chitala | reverse complement strand
TGCACTCACACAGATGTCTGCACAGGTGTACCTCGCTGGCACACACTCACAGGTGTACCTCGCTGGCACACACTCACAGGTGTACCTTGCTGGCACACTCTCACAGGTGTACCTTGCTGGTGCACTCACAGATGTCTGCACAGGTGTACCTCGCTGGCACACTCTCACAGGTGTACCTCGCTGGCACACACTCACAGGTGTACCTTGCTGGCACACTCTCACAGGTGTACCTTACTGGTGCACTCACACAGATGTCTGCACAGGTGTACCTCGCTGGCACACACTCACAGGTGTACCTCGCTGGCACACACTCACAGGTGTACCTTACTGCTGCACTCACACAGATGTCTGCACAGGTGTACCTCGCTGGCACACTCTCACAGGTGTACCGTACTGGTGCACTCACACAGATGTCTGCACAGGTGTACCTCGCTGGCACACACTCACAGGTGTACCTCGCTGGCACACACTCACAGGTGTACCTTACTGCTGCACTCACACAGATGTCTGCACAGGTGTACCTCGCTGGCACACTCTCACAGGTGTACCGTACTGGTGCACTCACACAGATGTCTGCACAGGTGTACCTCGCTGGCACACACTCACAGGTGTACCTCGCTGGCACACACTCACAGGTGTACCTCACTGGCACACACTCACAGGTGTACCTTACTGCTGCATTTTCACAGGTGTCCACACAGATGTACTTCGCTGGCACACACTCACAGGTGTACCTTACTGCTGCATTCTCACAGGTGTCCACACAGATGTACCTCACTCGTGCACTACGCACAATTATTTCCCCACAGGTATACCTCAGTAACATCCTCAGGTAGTTGCTCTGTGGCCTGCAATCCTGTCTCCAGAGTTGCCAACTCCCCTATGGCTCGCAGAATCAGGGCTTTGTGCTTAAGCAGCAGATCCATGTGGAGACTCTCAGTGTCCATGGCTGACAGATACAAGCAACACAGAATCATGTGGTATTACTGCCAGTCCTACTCATGATGTGGTGGTACTGATCTTATAGTGCATATAGGCAGCTGGTGGCTCAATGGGTAGAACATCTGGCTGGGATGCAGATGTCTCTTCAATCCCAACCCAATCACCAGGTGTGTCCCTGAGCAAGATACTCAGTGCTAGCACCCTAAGTGCTGAATGATAGCTGCCAACTGCTATCCCAGGGGATGGGTTAAATGCAGAGAACCAATTTGATTGTACCATTTATAACATGTATATGTACTCAATAAGAAAGGTCTTTAAAAAGAAAATACACAATTTCACATAAGTCTTATCAATATAACATCTGACTAATTTGTATGTGTTCAGACTTCAGCAGAGCTCTCACTTAGATGAAATCCACTAATTTTGATGGGAACACCCACCAGAATGAATGAGCTTCTGGGCTCCAGGCTGCCCCCGAACCTCTTGGATTAGTTCCTTCAGTGAAGAGTCCTGTGCTGCGGCCCTGAAGAGCAGCCTCCACACAGAGAGTGCTGAAAGTGTCTCCCCCTGCAGAGCTTCAGACAGCAGTCCATCCAGACATGGAGCACCACTGTCTTGCTGGAGCAAGGCCTGAGCACACTGCAGGAGTAAAGGTACAACACAGAGATCACAGTCACATGCTCAGAGAGCAAGGTGCAACACAGAGATCACAGTCACATGCTCAGAGAGCACAGGCACAACACAGAGATCACAGTCTCATGCTCAGAGAGCACAGGCGCAACACAGAGATCACAGTCACATGCTCAGAGAGCACAGGCACAACAAAGAGATCACAGTCACACACACAGAGAGCACAGGTGCAAGACAGATCAGTCACACGCTCAGACAGCACAGGTGCAGCACAGAGTCCACAGTCACACGATCAGAGCGCACAGGTGCAACACAGAGATCACAGTCACATGTCCAGAGCAAAGGCACAGCACAGTCACATTCTGAAGGAGCACAAGCACAACACAGGGATCACAGGCAGAACACAGGGAGCATAGCCCCATGCTGCAGGAACACAGGCACAACAGACAGACCACAGGTCACTTACAAAAAGAGATCAGATAGAGCAGTAAAATACCCTGAGACCCAAAGAGCACAAATAGACTACAGCAGCTCTAATATAATGTTCATCTCTCACAATAACTGCTGACGTTACCTCTCTCTCTTTGGTAGGGTAATCCGTCATGGCGTCCAGGCTACATAAGAGCAGCTGAGGGTCAGTGACCGATTCTAAAAGCCTGCTGTGGTACTTCCTCAAGAGCTCACACCCATCTGCTTCTTCCTGACAGCCTATCAACAAGGATCCAACATCGTTATCAAAATAATTATGCTGAGTGGCATACAGTGGTACCAGAAATTCATATATACATACTATTTTTACTCTATCAAACAGAATCCTCCGAAACAGAACGAATATACCAAGAAAAGTACAATGTCAAAATAATAACTTAAATGAATCAGTATTGTTTAAATTCATATAACTATAATTACATATTTAAAAAATAAATATTAAAATATTACTAGTAATAGCACTTGTAGCTCTCAGGCCTGACATTGTATGGAAGTGATTTGTTGTCACATGTCTTATACGTGTACAGAAAACAAATTAGAAAAACTGATTATCTAATGAAAGAAAGTGATGAGGGGGTTCATTTCCTGTGATGTCCTATTCCACATACTGAAGCTGACACACTGGATGCGGTATTTTCAAGCACCTGTTGGATCGCCGGCAAGGGATATGTGGGCCTGTGTACCAGACAGGAGGCGCTTTAGAGCAGGACAGCTGTACTGTAGCTCCTGTAGCAGGGTCATAAGGTCATCCTCAGCCACGCCTCCTTCTGGATCCCTGACACTGTCCATAAGGTGGTTTGCCACTGCCTGGGGGGTCTTGCTTCTGCAGCACTCCAACACCACCTGAAAAAGGGTAGAGGAGGGGCTTATATGCTAATGTACATTTATATCACAGGCATCACATAGTCACAATACAACTGCTTTAACCTCTTTTGTGCGCTCCTCAGCACACTGCTTCACGGCTGCCATTAGCCTGTTTGCCAGGTCACTCATGCCAGCCAGTGCGTCGGCTACCTCCTCTGTGTGTTCCAGCAGGAAGGAGCCCAATGGGGCTGTCTCCTCAGCAGATGAGCCTATCACACACACACACACACACACACACAGGTGAGACTGGGTAGGGGATCTCATCTTCATCATAAACTAACGCTTCATGAGAGCAGAGCATTAAATCCCTGCTCCTCTACACCCCTGAGCATTTCAGCAGTAGTAGCTCACAAGCACAGGCTCTGATGTCATACACAGCTGAGGGTCTCTGTTTTAATCAAGGGATCTTCAGCCCTTATCACAATTCTGAGATGCTGAGCACAGACAAACGTGAGAAATGTGACCATGTATTGGTTCGCTGTGTAGCACAGTGCTCCACTTGTTACAATGACACAGGAGGGTTTCAGGGTATACCGCTTTAGGCCACCTCTGCTCACCCTGATGTTCGACAGAAGGTTGCTCCTGGGGCAGTGCCATGTGCTCCCCTTGCTCTTTAAGTACAGGGCCCAGCTCTGGCTGGTGCTCTCTGAGAAGGTCCAGCAGAGTGAGGAGTGTGTGGGCTGACAGGCCCTTGTCCTCCCTCACGCTATTTAGAAGCCGGTGGAAAATACGTGGTCCACCGGAGCCTCTACAGCAACCTAAAATCACCTGGGAGGAAGGGGAAACAGCACAGGGGGAGCACAGTGACAAAGCTAACCTTTATCTTACAATGCTGCTCCCTAGAGTATAATACTTGTAGTCATATGTAGTTGTACTTGCACACCTCTTCTTATTAGTGGATTCAAATATTTAAGACATTTAAGATATATGTATCCTTGTAAATAAATAAATATGAAATAAATAAATACTGACAGAACAAAAGGACACTGTAGTGAATGTCAATGTGGCATTATCTTAGAGCACGAGATTTCCAAGAAGCCTCTTTGCCACATTTCTCTACTGCAAAAGCTGTCCTGATCACATACAAATTAAATTATGTGAAAAGGAAATTAAGAGCAAAAACATGTCAAGGAATAAAAAGAAAGAAACCACTGAGTGAAGAACTTTACACTGTATAAGAAACATCTGGCCCCAGTGGAAACATTAACTACCGAGTTCCAAACTGCCTCTAGAAGTAACGTCAACACAAAAACAGGAACTAAACATCACTGGTTTCCATGGCTGAAGAGTTGCAGACATGGCTGAATTCACAAGTGCAATGGCGATGTGTTGATTGTACTGGCAATGGCTCACTGCATTTGGACTCTGGAGCAGCGCAAATGCATTCTCAGGAGCGATGACTCATATTTCACTATCTACCAGTTAGATGGCTAAGATTATGTTTGGCAGATTCCTGGACAACAATACCTGTCTCAATGTGTAATGCTGTTTCTACAGTGTGGTGGCCAAACAGTGATGTAAGAATATTTTTCATGGTTTGTGCTAGGCCTCAGTAATACCAAAACCATAGCAGAGCATGACATTTTACACAATTCTGAACTTTTTATCTTTCAGCAGTATTTTGGGGATTCTTTTTTGTTTCTGCATGGCAAAGCTCCTGATTACAAAGCAAAGTGCTTATAGAAATTGTGTGTATATTTAAATGTAATTATCCATAGACATCAAAGTGGAAGAACATGTCAGGGCTTTGTGAAAGCCAGTTTTTAACCCCATCAAACACCTTTGGGATGAAACGGAGCACTATTTGTGAGCCGCACTGACCTCACTAAAGCTGTTATGGCTGAATGATCTAAAATTCTTGAAGTACTGAAAAAGTGGGGGAAAAGGAAAGTGCTGCAAATAAATTAATAGGTTTTCCTTTTAAACTCTTGAATTCAGAGGCAACCCTAAAGTAGCAGGTATCTGGATACCTGCGGACATACTCTATGTTAAATATTTAAGCACGCTGCTTGCGTTTACACAAAGTAGAGGTCACTAGGCACTGTGTCCTGCGGTCCAGTAACAACATCATGATCTGAGTCGATCTTCACCATTTTTCAGCAGCTGACCAGCGTTCTGATATTTCAATAGCAACAAACAAGCACAATTTAATTTATCCCACTTACTGTAACTGAAAGGATTTGAAATGAAAGAATGAATCTCTCCTGAAACAGGCCTACTAAACTTTTTGGACACATCAAGAGACTCACCCTTTAATGTAATTGTTCAAGATCTGATATAAAGTATATTTGTTGTCCTCCTTACCTGTCTTTCCTCTCTCGAAATGCTCTCCCACATCTCTATGGTTTTCACCCACAACTCAGCATCCCCAATGATCTCAGCAATTTCATCCTGCTTCAGGATCAGCAGCTCCAGGTTCTCAGGACCACGGTGACACTCTGAAAGGAGAAGCAGGAGGGTGACATTCAAGCTCAACTCTGAATTCCAGACACAGCTCATCTGATTAATCATGTGACTCAAAGATAAGTCAAGGTGGTACTTGCATGAAAGCTTTAAAAAGAAAAAAAAGGGTAACACTTAAGGCAGGGATAGTGCATTTCCAAAAGCAGCCGGATAAATCAAACTGAGAGAGGACCAGCATTACCTTTTTTCACTGTGGGTTCTTGGATACTTTCTATATTGTTGGACCCCTGAAGATTGCTGCCTGGGGTCTGATTTCCCTCTTGGGATACATTCACAGCCCCCTGTTCAACTGGCTCTGCTACTTCCAGTACAGTCTTTTCTGGAGCTCCCAGGCTTGGGTCAAGAACCACAGGGGTGACTTCCTGGTTTCCAGCAGGCCCTGGTGGCACCTTATCTGGAGACTGAGGACGCAGAGTGGCTGGCCTCCTCATCAGGCTGGCAAGGATGTTTTTGCAGCTGACAGCCACATCAAACATCTGCAGACTGTCAGCAGCAGAGATGACATGGGTGAAGTTGTGTTTTCCTGGTGGCAGCCTGCCAGTATAGGCCATCTCCAAAAGGCTGGAGAATTCCTGGGAGGTGACCACGGCAGGGTCAATGGAGACGCTGTCTGAGTCTTCAAGCAGAGACCTGAAGAGAAGACTGGAGGCTGCAAGCACCAGCTTGTGGGCACGGTGGGGTGTATCACCCACCAGGATGGTGCAGTCACAGAAATGACCTTCTTTGCGCAGAGTGTGCAGTTGCTGCATTAATTGCCGACTGTAATTGGGCAGCTCCATTAGGACCTGCACAACAGAGATACCACATAGTGAGGTAACAGCCTCTGAAACTGGCAGCACGTGGTCTGCAGTACAATTCTATTCAGTCTTTGTTAGTTATATGTATTTATTTTTTACTAATAAATTGGGGCACTCACTCTAATGGTCCTATTACATAATTTTAAAAATATATTTATTTTTTCAACATTTTATTAATAACCAAAAAGTAATCCCTAACGATTTAACAACGAATGCAAGTAGTAACTTGTGAAACTGACCTTAGTAAAATACATTTCAATGTCCTATATTATGTACAATAATTATTATAATTCGCTATTATATTTAACTGATCAATAACAGCAATTTTAACAATAAAATGTAGTGAACAGACGACTTATTATATAAAATATCCCAATATTACTTTAATTTCATAAAATCGTTAATATTGGTATACACTGTATATATACTTGCTGGTTTTCAGTTAAAGACAAAAAAATCAAGTTGAGTAATAATTTTAAATTACGTTGTTGGCACACACGTAATAACAATTAAAACACTTGCTAGCGCTTGGGGTACGAAATAAGCTTAAAATATTTAGAAGGCCGTATAAAGAAGATTAACTTTATACGTGCGCCTAGTAAGAAGCAGTGCCATCTACACTTAACAGACTCCATCATACGATCTAAATTTCAACTCTTTACCTTGAATCTTATTCAAATAATCAAGGTCTTTATTTAAACTCCATCGATGGACAAAAAATACGAAGAACAATAAAGATACTGAATTTTGAACATGGCGATTCTTCCACAAGAACATGAAAACTGCGCAGTCTCAAATGCTGTCATGTGATCGCAATGTCACGTGACGACCACGTCGTTTCTAATTTTTTTAAATGATCATTTGGTATATGTGTGCTAACAAGTCTTGGGGCTGAGTGAAATTTTTGTGTTGAAACGTACGTAACTGTTGTGTTTGAATAGGATAGTGACTGATTTCCGTTTGTATAGATAATGACCAGTGAATCAAGTTTTTTACGTTTCTTAGATACGTAAGAGAAGGACATAGAAGGACTTCCTAAACAGCTCATAAAATAGATATGAAAGATTGACCACGACAAACTAGCTTTAGATCTCATCATGACTGAAGATATTTTAGTTTACTTGTGCGTATACTATCCTAGTCTGTTATTTAATATCGGTCAGTAACACAGTCGAAACCTAGAAGGCGAAATCGACTTGTTTGTATTATATGAAATTAAATGAATAAATATAAACATATGTTTTGTCGAATAACTGTCGTTTTTGAACTCTTTGTTGAATGAACTGAAATGTCTTATATATATATATGTGTAAAATTACTGCGTTCTTTTAAAAAAATCAGTAAAGTGGTCTTCAGATGACACCTGCTGACATAAATCTGATTACTAACTTACAAATGACAGTAAAACAAACACCACGTTTATGGTTTTGTTGTGATCCATTTTTAATTTTCTACACTAAAGAGGTAGTGATGCGGGTTGAAGCATGAAGCACAACCTCTACGACGCATATTTGGAAGCCATTCAGACACTGCTTCACTTGTTACCACACACAGATGTACCACCTTATTAGGTGCGGTGCACAGAGGAAACCCACACGGGGCTGGCGCACACTTGTTGGAGTGGAGCAGCTGATAGCTCTTAGCACTACCCAGGGGGAGTTACGGATCATTACCATGAAGTCCAAACATCTCAAAGCAAAAACAATTCAACAAGTCTGCGATGTTTATCTAATGACATTTCCATTACTGAGTAACATTTACTGCGTGTCCTGTAGGTTTATCAGTATTATGAAAGAAATCTGTGTGCAGCCTTTTTTCCCGTTTACATACTAATCGCTACATTTACAATGATTATTGATTGTCTTATTTCAACATTGTACATTATGAATTTAGAGAACTGACATAACTTATTTTACTTACTTTTCTTTGTACCTTCAGCCATATCAAAACGTGCCGTATAATCAAGACTATGAATATATTGTTTCTGTAATGCAGTGTTAAGTCACAAAATGAACCCTTTAAATCATAATTAATAAAATTAATGATCCATACCAAAGTCGTTAAGCGTGTATTTTTGCTTTTGACATTTTCATAGTGTACATTGACATTTATAAGAAAAATAAATTCATGATGAAAATTATTTAAAACGGAGGAACGGAGAACTTTCGCCAGGTCAAACAATTCCTGGTGAGTTTTGTGTTTGAATGTTTTCTTTCAAATGCCTCTTATTATTATTATTATTGTTATTATTATTATTATTATTGTTGTTGTTGTTGTTACAGCTAAAGAACGGTAATTTGTCATTACCACAAATAACATGAATGAATTTAAGTGTCCTGGATGCAAAGAAAACCACCAAACCATCCAATTCACTATTTTAAGAAGTCGCTCGGTGTACCTGACATCGATATTCCCAAAACGACTGAAACGTCTGTCGGATTACAACAAAAATAGGAACCTATAGATGTTCTGGACACCATAAAAGGTTTATGCGGACACAAATCCTCGAGGGGCACGCCAAAATTTACCGTGCACCGCGTAAAGCCGAAGTACTTTCCGACTGATAGAGCACCTCCCTGTGCAGAAGGCTCGCACCCTGCCGCTACTTCCTATAGGCTACCAGGGGAGATGGTAAGTATTGACAATGAGATATTCACATATAGCTTTAACTAATTACAAAATAAATTTAAACGGACGTATTTAAAGAGACTTAAAACATTATTTGTACCATAGTTGAGCTACGCATATTTAATTAATCAGAAGTATATAAAATTTTCTTACTCTAAGGAGTGAGGACAACTTTTGTCTTCTCCGAAGACTATAGAGGAGAGCTTTTTGTTATTGTTATAAAAAGAACAAAATTACAGAGCTTACCCCACACAGCACATTCACTAAAGTAACAACACAGAGAACAGTCACTACATGCAAAAGGAACAGTTACTTCGTAATACTCAATAGCATTGCAATTAATAGATAGTGTAATGAATAAATAAAACAATATGCATGGCAGTGAGTGAACAAACAGTACGAGGTAGCTTGTGCTCCAGACAGATATTGGCACACTAAGTTTAATTAAAATTTATCTAAAATTCTCCATTAATAATAAAAACAAACAAAAAAAAAAACGTGTAGAAGTATTAGGTATTAGGCGTGAACATCAGTTATTGCACATTGGGAGGTAAGGGAAGTATGGATAGCAGCATGCATCAGCGTTCAGTAGGGCCACAGCCCTAAAAAGGAAGCTGTTTTCTTCCTGGAAGTCTGAACTGTGATGTTCCTGTATCTCCTTCCAGATGGCAGAAGGTTAAACAGACAGTGACCCGGGTGAGAGGGGTCTTTGGTGATACTGTGAGCTCGTCACAGGCAGTGCGGGGTGTACATCGAGTATAGATCTCTTAGTTCAGTCCCGATGATGTCCTGTGATGTTCTCACAATCTTCTGTAGTGCATTTCTGATGGCCAGGTTGCAGCTGACATACCACAATGTCATGCATTAGGTTATCACACTCTCGACAGCACTGCAGTAAAAGTTCACCAACAGTTTCAGGGGTAGGCCAGCTCTTTTATGTCTCCTCAGGTAGTAGAGGCACCGCTGGGCTTTTCCCACTATTGTGGAGGTGTTAGTGGTCCTGCTAAGCTCCTCTCTGATTTGTTGATGTTATATTTATGCATTAACCTTTAAATATGCATTGAAACTGTGTAGTAATACATAATTTTTACGTAATTTTGTTAAATAGCTATTCTGTTGTTTTCTGTAAATATGAAGCGAATATTTTCACATAGCAAAGTACCTGAACTATGAATTATTATATTTTACTATTCATATAGTATAGCTATTATGGATCTTTCCAAGTAGACCTATACGATGTACGACTGGTGTTATATCTCAGACCGCACCATTACTAAACATCAATAAATGTATTCATATTTGTCTTTCACCAGTTAAAAAAATCTCAGTGTTCTACATTTTACAGAATTTTTTTTAAATTTGTGAAAACACATTAGAAGATCACTGTTCTTAGGGAGCTGGGAGCACCTGGGTATCCACGCGGAGGTGGCTAGGGAGCTGGGAGCACCTGGGTATCCCCGTGGAGGTGGCTAGGGAGCTGGGAGCACCTGGGTATCCCCGTGGAGGTGGCTAGGGAGTTGGAGGTCTGGGCATGTTTGCTCAGATTGCTGCCCCCACAACCTGGACCTGGATAAGCAGTGAAAAATGGATGGATGGATGGATAGATAGATGGATAATGATTCTCAAAATTTACACCACAATAATAATAACATACTGAAATTACAGTACATGTGAACTGATGCTCATAGTAAATGTATTTTTGGTGTCAAAAACACTCTTCTGAAAAATTATTTCTTAATGGCCACTTTGTTCACAGGCGAATACCTTGACACAAGAGCAGATCACAGAGTATAAAGGGGTGTTTGAGATGTTCGATGAGGAAGGCAATGGGGACGTGAAGACGCAGGAGTTGGAGCGGCTCATGAGCTTGATGGGGATCAACCCCACAAAGCGTGAGCTCAGCCAGATGGCTAAAGACGTGGACAAGGACGGTGCGTTGTCTCTCTTGTGAAACTATCTCCATGATAGCCAATCAGATTGCTGCCTCTGTGGTGTGTAGTGGTCTGACAGCCCCATTAGGCTTCTGAAATACAATTTTGAGCATTTATCTTGGGAACAATAAATAATCATTCCAGGACATGTACTGATCAAGCAACACCTAGAATATTTTAACCTATTGTAGGTCATTCTGTTTTAGGATAAGAACTGAAGATATACCCTGTTCAGAATCAGACATGTAGCCAACTTGACCAATGTTGCAGCACATATTTAAACATGTGCAACTGAAACCTAGATTTAATAGTGAAGCCAGTCTGTATCCAAGTGCTATGCCTATTCTATCTAACATAATGTGTGTAGGTTACTCATCTTAGTCTGTTGACATATTCAGATAGAAGCAATGCCAGATGTGTCTGACTACAAGTGACACCTGAGGATCAAAAACTGAAAAAGTAAAATGGATATATTCTTTGCTGGTAATATAGTTGAATGCTGATACAGGAATTGGATTGAAAATATACTGTCACATGGAAACAGTAATACAGAATCTGTTACTATGGCAATGGCTGTTGAGTGTGGCAACTGTGTTTAGTGATTTAAAATAGCTTTCAAGCCTAAATACTGAGGAATGCATACCTATATATACACTGTAGGAGGAGTTGACATTAACAGATCATGTGGTGTGGTCATGATTTTAAACACAATAATGTTAATACTTCAACATGATTGATAAGCACAGGCTATAACGTAGCTGACACAGATTGATTGATTTATGCTTTCTGATGTCTGTTCTGATCCTGTTTGAAGTTTTCTTTCCGTTTCTTAAAAACTACACAAACCTTTAGCTTTCTACCGCCCTTCACTTTTTTATAAAATGGTAATATTAACACAATGTGTAATTTAACTGTCACGTCAAGTCAGTGTAAGAGACGTTGAAGGATTTTTGCCTGTTTTAATGCTATTTTTGGAGGAGTGATAGCGACACACTGAATTGTAATGTGATGTGATGAAGTATCATTTCATCTTAGAGCACTGAGTTCAATGTCTTCTCCCTTCTACCTTTTTGCTTGCTTTGTACCTCATTTGTAAATCGTTTTGGATAAAAGCATCTGCCAAATAACAAAATGTAACTGCAAAATGCATCTAATGCAGATTAGTGGATTAGCCTTTGGAAATTTAATACCAGTGATTGATACACAGCAGATTACATACCCAAAAGCATGTGGACACTTCTTACTGGTGTTTGGCTGTGCTTAGAGCTCAGTGATTCTGTGAATACAGGTAAAGGCACTTTTAACTGTGAGAGTTTCCTGGGTCTGATGGCACTGTACCATGAAAGGACCAAGAACCAAGATGCGGAGCTCCGAGCGGCATTCAAAGTGTTTGACAAAGAAGCTAAGGGCTACATCGAATGGGACACCCTCAAGTACATCGTTTGCATTTTTGTTTTATATTGGTTGATAATAGATTGTGCTTTGAGTAGAGATTGTGAGAGTGCAGTTAGTATTCATGTCTCAGGTGGGTGAAGTGGCCTTCCTCTGATGTTTAGTTATGTGAGTTGGTCTTATGTCAAGTATGTTACCTGACTGTGATAGTTCAGGTTGATGGGTAACCTGGATTAGCTATAAAGTTTTAAGTAACTTTTTCTGTGATGGCTTTTGGTAGGTTACTTTGTTTTTCAGTGATTGTTTATGTAGACGAACTGGTCTTCATCGAGTCGTTTAGGTAGATGACCTGGTTTTGATGGTTTAGATCTGACATTTTACAGGTATGTCCTGATGAATGCCGGGGAACCCCTGAATGCTGAAGAGGCAGAACAGATGATGAAGGAGGCAGATAAGGATGGAGATGGAACCATAGATTATGAGGGTATTGAAATCCTCTTTGAAGCTGGATTTCCTTCATTGTTATGCAGTATATAACCTTAAATTTGTTAAATTAAGGAGATGACTTCTTAAAATGCTGTTAATTTCAAATGTGCAGTTTCTAAATTTACATTTTTATACATAGATTTCAAGCTTAATAGAACATTTAATGTCTCTCTAGAATTTGTGGCCATGATGACTGGAGACTCTTTTAAGATGAACTGAAGATGGATAGCAATCAACATGCTTGCATATGCTTCCATGGACACTATGGACTTTACTGTTGGGTGTACTTACTGAACAAATGGCAGCATTTTGCCATTTAACATTTTCTAATTGGCTGACATGTCCAGATTTACATGTGGCTTTGAAAGTTGTAAATTGCAAAATATTATGTGAAGTAAAAAGTATCACATAACTCAGCAAACCCTCAAAACGTTTGTCCTGTGCGTAACTGTAATATACTTATTATAAAACCTATTACCAAATGCATATCCTAAAATCATTATTTTGTTGAAATGTTCAGCTGTGTATATTTATTATTCAAAAAATATGTAACTGTATCGAGAAAAACAATGCATTCACTAACTGAGGAATGACTAAACAAAATAGCTTTGTCCTAGACACCCCACCAGCTCTCAGAGCTGCCCCATTTCTGTTCACGTGAACTTCAGATATTCTACTTGCCTCTCACGAGTCTGCACCACCTTATCATGACTGTTTGTCAAACCACGACAATGTGATAATGGTTTTTTCCAAAATGTCTCAAAATTTTATTCCTTTATATTAACATTGACTTGCCTACATACATTTTGTCTCATTTTTAATATAAACAATATAAACATTGTGCTAAACACAGAGTTCTTAAAATACATATAATAACCACCTAATAAGAATTTCAAATAGTAATTAGCATATTTAACTTCAGCAGGCACATCATGTTTTAGGTTCGACATCTATTTGAATTAATGATTTATACCAGGAAATCCAGTTGAAATAACCTAAGCGAAAAATACACAAGTCGAAGGTAGGACAAGTTTAGCACATTGAATTGTCCCACTGCCCTAAAGCTAAATATTACCGACCCATTTACCTAATTACGGACCTGTTTACTGGGCTCAGATGCCTTAAGCTCTCAGTCAGCTCCAGTTGGCTTTCATTAATTTTGTACAACGGCATCATAAAGTGTCAGCTTTCAGCAGGGAGGAGGGGGGGGGGGTAAACGGCAAACGGGGAAGATTTGTGTGCGCCACTATACATTCCGTCATGCAACGGAAGCAACTTGCAATTCAACGCAAGGACACTAAGCACCAAGCAGGGAAACGTCTCAAACTGCTTTTTATTACATCTTAAATAACAGTACATTTTAATATAGTTTCTATCTTGCATCCAGCTTTCTGTAGTACACTGAAAGACTTCAAAATTAAATACAAAAAGTGACGTGGGTACAGTGGTGCTGCTCTACATTTCTCATGGAAAGAAAAGGAAATTCATTTCATTCTTTATTAAATTTTTTTTTTTTTTTTACTCCAGGCCTAACGCACAATTACATCACATCTTTTTGTACAGTGTTGCAGAGGGAACAGAATGGAAGAGATGGAGCTGGTGCTAGAGTGCATCTGTTAAAAGTGAGTAGGGAAGAGTTCAGCTGATTAGATGCTAGCCTTTTTACTCATTCATTTTTACAGTAAATGAAACCAGAAAAACCCGTTATAAAATGATTGTAGCGTGTCCTGGTTTTGGAAATGGACTGCTACCGAACGAGTCTGAATCTCAAACTGTATGTATGTGCACACATGCATGAGTACTGTATGGATGTGTGTGCGCACACGTGAGTGCCTTTTCTGCACTCGTGAGCAAGTGTCTGGGTGTTTCTGTGAATGTGTGTGCACGCACATGTGTGAGAGAAGGGGAGCTCCTCTCAGAGAACAGACTTTGTCATTGCATGACAAATTACTGCAAACGTGAACAGGACGGTTCAGTACGCTTCCAAGATGGGCTCCAAGCCAACTCTGGACTGAGGCTCTGAGGTTGCGGTGTGCTTGGCCAGCCTCACTGGAGGATGCACACACAGTAGAGACTGACATTGCTCAGCCACAGTCATTACACTGAACACGCTCACTCTCTAAACAGGCATTTCCAAGGACTCCATCATTCTAAGGGCAACTTTATAAAGCAACTCTACAGCATGCGATTTTAAGAATTCACCATCCATCCCAGACTTGTGATCAAACTATTTTTTTTTTTGTTTTTTTAAGACATAAGGTTGTATGTTCAATATATTCACTCACTGATTTGTACAATTCAGTCACTGAGCAGGAACTGCATTCTCAAGCACAGAACATCCTTGCAGAAACAGGAAGTTAGACATTCTGTGCTCTAAACGGCCCCACCCTTCACACACTGAGCTCAGGTATAATAAAAAATACAGATGCATGGTTAATCTTAAAATTATTCTACATTACCCAATAACAATGTACGAGGAAAAAAAATGTTAACTGCTTTTTGTGTTTAAAAACAAGCATTCATCACCTTTATCAGAACGTACTCGGTCAGCCAATGTTGCAACATTATTCAGTATACTCAAAATTTTCCATTGTGGCAAGACGTCAAAAAGTAAGAAACAAAAATGGAGAAACATTCAGGACTAAACCTACAGAGTTGGCATCCTCTGAAAGCCGGCAGGAATCGCCTTTCACTTGTGGTACATTGTTTTTCCTCAATAAAGCTGGAGACATAAGTTTCCATTTTAAACTTATCTACAAAAACTCAATTCTAAAATACTTATAGACTCAGATAGAACAAAACTTTCCATTCTCATTAGAACATAAACCAAGAGTTCACCCATATAATCCTTGAAACAAAAAAGAAAATGTTTTGTACAATTACACTCCAACATTTGTTTTCAAGATACATGACACTTTTGCGTGGGATGATAGTGTTTTTTTTTGTTTGTTTTTTGTATATCAAGGTAGAAACATGAAATGGTCCCAGAGAGAGGAAAAAAAAGAAAAGAAAAAAAAAAAAAAAAGAAAATGCAAAATTTTGTTTGATACTCATGTCATACCACAGGGATTCTCCAATGCCGTTTTCCAGGCAGCAAATAATTGTGCTCTTTGTGTGGAGAAAGTGGAAAGGCCTTTCCCGCTGTAGGTTTTGGGGCTTACGAGTCAGTTCTTATTTGATGTTTGAGAAGATTGGATATGCAATGAAATTTAACGTTTTAATGTTGGAATGGTCTTCCAGTCAACTTGAATCCAAATCCAGGCTGCAGGAATAAAAGAACAGGTGATCAGAAGACGTTGTAATCAGAATATGAAGAATCAGTGACAAAGGCCTGTTTTCACGCTACTGCTCACACTAAAATCGATTTATCGCCCAGCTCTACTTTGTCACTACCGTATTTCTCCTAATTAATGCGCCCGCTCTAACAGACGCATCCCCACCCAATAAGGGGCAGCTAATACCGTACGAGAGACAGTATTTTCGTCCAACAATGAAATTAATCGAGTACAATAATAAGTCTTCAAAATCTGTGCTATTCTTACTGAATTATGCACAATCCATTTGGCATTTGTCGCATTTTCTTCATATTTCACTGGCCAACCAGCTCCTGACTTTCTTTTCTCAGAGTTAGGTGCATTTTGTAATCATGTCTTGTTCTGGCACCAATCTTGAACTCGCAGACGGTGAACACTGAAAACTTCTGCAGCAAAATGTTTTCCTTTTTCCTCAGCCAGTGCAATTACCTTCAACTTAAAAGCAGTTGTGTACAACTTTTTGCTCAGTTTATCGCTATATGGAAAAATTAACATTGCAATTTAACCTATATAATTACAGCACCCCATACATGATCTGTCAAATCGCCCCACCTCTCGAACACAATCATACTATAGCATAACGGCAGCACACAACTCAACAACTGAGCTGTTCTTTAAAAAAAATTTTGAACTAAACACAAACTGACAGTGTCTCCTCGGTCATTTGAAAGTGCTTTGGTTTGTCCAACAATAAAACAAACCAGTGCCAATTGTAAAGCCTGCAGAAACAAAGAGCACCAGCACAACAAACTTATTCCAGCATCTCAGACAAAAATCATACAGTCAAATGGGGTAAAGTGTGTGGTTTGAGTGGCAGCCCTCAAATGCCTGATAAAAAGTGGGTAATAGCAGAATCATTTTACTGTTATAAAACATTTAATAAGAGAGGGCCCTGGTGGAAAGAAATTACAGATGTTTCATATTGCCAAAAATATGGTGCTCATATACACAGTAGAAAATCCTGGGTTCATCCCAATCTGAATAAAATCAAATCAAGATGAGTCACCAAACAAAATATTTTGCAAAATATATTTTTGTGGCTTAAAAATACATAAATTGTTGGTGGAAATAACTCCCATAAATAATGTAATTTTTTTTTTTTTTTAAAGAAAATCAAATACAAACCTTAACTAGTTGTAGGAGTGAAAAGAACCAGCAAATATATTTTTAGGCCATGTTGCGCTACATTATATGTTTGAACTTGTTACCATCAAGAAGCATGTGGACACATCGCACAGTTTAGTCAGGAAAATTTTTTTAAATAACTTGAGCAAAACACACACACACACACACACACACACTTTCCATTAAATGGATTTTAAGTTTTAAACTGGGCTTACAGGCATTTCTGATGCGGCTCCAGGCTTCAGTTCCAGATCTTGAGGAAACTGTCCCAGGAGCCAGTGGCCACCGCCATACCATCGTCTGTCACACCCAAGCAGCTGACACGGTTGTCATGGCCTGCCAACACACCTGGAAGGAGGAGGGGAGGACAATAAGGGAGGTAAGGCAAAGGGGTCAGATATTCTGTCTCTTACATCCTCATCCACACCACAAGCAGCACAATGGGACCATGTCTTGTGTTAGGCTGACTGATGCACAGGACAGCAGGCAAAATGCCAAGTGGATATTGAAGTGATGTTAGGACTAGAAAGCTTGTGGGCGATGCCCTGCCATCGTGGGAACTCACCGGCGCGGTCAGCCTTGAGGCTATCCCAGACATTGCAGTTGAAGTCATCGTAACCGGCCAGCAGCAGACGGCCGCTCTTGGAGAACGCCACAGAGGTGATGCCGCAGATGATGTTGTCATGCGAGTACACCATGAGCTCCTGGTCAGCCCGCAGGTCAAACAGCCTGCAGGTGGCATCATCTGAGCCCGTGGCAAACGCATTGCCATTGGGGAAGAACTGCAGCCAGCAACATTGCAGAGAAAAACAGCATGAGCCCAGAATGGTCCAACATACACAACCACACTTCACACAAGGCTGCACGTAGAGCCCTATAAAAACCGTGTTAATGAAATCGGAGGATTTAACAAAATTCATTAATAAAAACTAGAAAGCAAAAACCAAACAGAATCAAGCAGAAATGCATTATTCTTATGTATTAACAGTAACGGTTTGACAGCTACCAGGGTCACGTCCTAAAATTATGTGAAATCATATAAACACAAAAAGAAAAACGGGGGGGATTTGAAAAAAAATATATATAAAACGGAAACCACAGAGCCCTATGCATGTCAGTACAGGATCCAAAAACTCAACACTGTAAGCCGTCAAACATCCAGAAAATATGGTAGCTTGTTCTTATTAGCTCTCAAGACACATTTCTTAAACTGAAGTGTCACTGGAAGTCATACATGAAAAACTGCTTAAATAAGTGAGTTTTGTGCTGGTTGACATCAGTTGCATAATATAGTTTCTCAAAGACCACCAATGAGGACAGCTGGGCTGTCTGACAGAAACAGTCAGACTTTACCTGCTGGTTAACAGTCATGTATTTTCTTAGCACTCACTGTGTAGCTAATGTGTAATCAGTGTGACAAGCACTTGTGAGCTGCAGTTTAACAAGCACCTACTGCTGACACACACCGGTTACATGAATGAGACCCTCAGTGCATGAAGGAGAGGGAGCAGGTGGACTCACGCAGATGGCGTTGATATCGGACTCGTGGCCGGTGAAGGTCTGCCGACACATGCCTTCTCGCACGTCCCAGAGCTTGGCGGAGGCGTCGCAAGCTCCCGACACAAATATGCGGGAGTCAGGTGCCAGAGAGAGGCTCATGACATCACCGGTGTGCCCTGCAAATGTGGTGGTCTGCTGGCCAGTCTCGATGTCCCAGAGTGCACTGCAAGTCAGGTGTGGTCACATGATTGACTTAGTGTGGCTGGGGACATTTAGTAAATGTAAATGCTTGTATAGAACTCACCAGTGAATATAAAACCTTCACTGAAAAAAAACACACAAATTAAAACAGTAGCTCGTACTTGTACTCAATAGTTCTTGAGTTGATCTCCATTCTGGTTGTCATTAGAGGCAGAGAAAACCCAGACTACAGGGCGGGTGGCTCCGTACTCACCAGGTGGTGTCCCCAGAGCTTGTGACAATCTGGTTGTCATCCAGGAAACGACAACAGGACAGATAACCTATCAGAGCAGAGAAAGAAGGCTGTTTAGAGTAAGCAGATTATACAGTGAAATTCAACATAAGCTAGATAAGTCAACACACACAATTGAATGCTGCGGGTTTTGAGATGCTGATGTATGCCAGCGTAGCTGCATGAGCAGTTTGTCTTTGACTGGGGCTATGCAGTGCTGGGCCAGCAAAGCTAAAGCAGGTACACCTGACAGAGAACAACCCCCCTCCCCTTTACCTGTGTGTCCAGCTAGCTCACGGCTGACGCGCACGTTGCCTTCACGGGTCTTCAGGTTATAGATGGAGCAGATGTTGTCCAGGCCGCCACACGCCACATAGTTTCCAGAGGGCGCATAGGCACAGGTCATGACCCAGGAGGAGCGCAGAGGGATGGCATGCACCTGTCCAGGTAGCACTGACATCAACACCTACTCTGCAGCTCAATCTACAGCCACACTTACAGCTTACAAAGAAGAAATCATGTTTCTAGAATAAACCAAACCCAACCAGCTACCCACACCACCACAAGTGACCCAAAAACCACGATACAAAGTGATGTGAGACAGATGAATATTATTAAAACAATTCTGGAACAAAGGCTTGGGTGCTCAATGCTGAAACAAAGGCAGCATGCCTGTTTGCAACATCACCTCACCTTTCGCCCTGAGTGTCTGGAATGGAAGCCAATTTATAGGACAAACTAACAGCATGTTAATATATGCTGACGACTCTCCTATCAACTTACAGCTAATATGAAGCAAGTTCTTCATGAACAAACCCAATAGCATATACAGGTAGTCATACCTTATTGGTGGTGTAGCTGTCCCAGATGATGAGCTTTCCATCCTGGGAGGCACTGACAAGAAGCCTGGGAGGCAGAGATGTAATTACAATCATCTGATAGGGTGATGCAGGTCTGAACATTAGACAGGACACAATGCTGGCCTGGTAATTATAAGCAGACACTTTGTCCCATTCACCACTATATGGCTGTATACAGTTTTCTTATTGATATGAGAAAAGTCTGAGAGCAAAGACTGAATTCAAACTGACAATATTCTTCTGGGTGCCATTTTAGTCAGATTCTACATAAAAGACATTTCTTTCAAAAAACTTAATGATTTCATTTCCATTACCATTTTGAAAAAGGATACAATCAAAATGAAACGAGAAAAAACCCGTCCATACCCAGTTTTTTAACTGCCTAGTGATCAGTGATCTTTTACCTTCCACATTAGTATAAAATATTTTAAGACATGCATCATAGTTGTATATTTGTGCAATTTATTTATTTTTTTGCATTAGCTACATAGCACTGAGACGATATAGTGCGGACACTGGATGCCAAATATAGATCCGCAAAATAACAAGGTTCATGTTATGCTGAAAACTGAGCACAGATGTTACTATGAATTGTTTTAGCGATACACGCTGGTTTTGTGAAACGTATTACAACGTGAAACTGCTGCTTTTGTGCTATAACACAACGTTTCTTGTTAAAACACAAACGTGTCATAATGAATATCAGGTGAGCACGAGAAGATTTCCCACAATGCAACTAACTTTAGCAAAACAAGTTATTTTGCTGCTACTAACGCTAAAGTGAGCATGGGTACCACCTAATGCCAGTGTTAGCATAAGCATCGGTGACGCTGTGGGCCACACACAAACTGCAGGTGAACCAGAGCAAAGGAACAAACCTACATCATCTGGCTGGGACCCAGTGTCTCGCACTGCTGAGCAGCTCAATCTGCAGTTTGCACCAATTTGAGTTTATTATAGTTTTATCATTTGGTATTTCCTTATATGAATTTTACCTTTTTGTTTATATATATATACACACGTTTACATAAATATTTTTTTTTAAGATTATTTGTTCTAGCTTCTTTGTGAAGTAATTGGAAGCACTGATAGTTATGTACCATAAATACATTTTATTAATACTCTCCTTGTTTTACTTGACCTTTACATGGAAATTACCAACCAAAAGTCTTGTGTTGTGCAAGAAATAAAAATTTTAGAGCATGTGCATAAAACCTCCATCATCCACTGGCCACCATGCCTGAAAATTTTTCTAGGGGAAACACTGGACGCCTTTTACAATCGCCACATCTGAAATTTTTTGTCATTTTGAAATTCACATTTTTCTTTGTTATAGTGTAAAGCACATGATATTACTCAGCCATTTTTAACATTTCTTGCAGTCAACACTTAGAATGACACAGCTGTAGTTCATTAATTGCATATTAATAAACTTAAATCTTAAATTTAAGGCACAGAAATTGGGTTTTGCCCCCAGGATTATAAAACATCCAAAAATCTTATTGTAGTTATGAATAAAATCAGATAATGAACCAAATTTCTCATCTTTTTAATAGCATAATAAAGACACCATTAAATTTTTAAAGGTATGCCAACTTTCTAATTGACTTTCATAGCACGATCATAAGATGATATATACATGTGAGAATGTGTCAGTCAATTTGCTTGAAACGCATTTGTAGTTTGCTAACAATATATTTAAATGGCATAATGTTTTCTACACATTTTTACCTTTAAAAAAAAAAAAAAAAACCATAATGTTTATTCAACAACTTGCACAATTATTTTTGCCAGGAAGGCGTACAGTTTGCTTCACACCGAGCTCTGCTGTATACGCTTTCTTTTTCAGCCTTATCCTGCACCCTTCCTGTTACCCGCTGACAGGTAAACGCTCTCTAGTGGAGAGTCCTCAGCAGCTGGTATAAAGGCCTCACCTGGAGTCACTGCCCCAGTGCATGGCATAGATTTTGGCCAGGTGACCCCTCAGGGTCCGCCGAGTGCGCATCTGAATTCGGCCAACTGGATCAACATTCGCCGTGATCTGGAAAATAAAACACCATCAGCCTGTGCTTTGCTGCAGAATGACAGGGGGGAACTGAAGGGAAGCTCAGCTCTAACTTCCTGTAGGAGGCATTTCTGGGCCTCAAGTATGAACACTGGACCACTGCAGTCTACAACACATTTAAAGTCTTTGACCTCCCAGAACCACCATCCAGAAATGTGGTCTTAACTAGCAAAATCTGCAGAGGAGATCCTCACCTGGGACAACGTGGCATCTGCACAGGCTTTCCTGGCATCCTGTACATAAAACACAAGAGATTGTCACTTTAACGGCCCCTTCTCAGACATGGCTGAGTGTTTGGACTGAGACAGCATGCGCGCACACAAATGCATGCACACGTCACTCACTCGGATCTGGTTCTTGAGCTGCTCGGCCTCCTGACGCAACTGGTCCAGTTCACTCATCTTCCTTTAAACGGTGGGCTTCACTCCGGCCGGCGGGACACTGGCAGATCTGCAGTCAGAGGGAAACACGCTTAGCCCCACACCATGCCCTCATGAGCCCGCCTGGGCTGACAGTACAGCATTTCACCCAAACTCAGTTAGATGATCAGATGTTGAGCTAACAGTGGTGTTGATGCAAACCTATGGAAAAAGGCAGGTACTGAGTGATAACAATTCATTTACAAGCATCCCAATAAGCCATCGCTCACAGATATGACACCAACCAAAATACTCAAGTTACTTAAATCAAATTCACAAACGTGAGTGAAACAACGTACAGCAAAGAACCAATCCATTAAATGCTTAAAGGTCATTCTTCCCATCAGAAGCCTTAAAGTTGACGGAAACAAAAATGTGTTTAGGAGATATCTGTACAAGGCCACCTCTGGCAGAAGACATCAATGTTCTTTGTAAACGTACAGATAACTTTGCAGTTTATAGATGTGACCTGATCTGATTAAGGTTTAAGCAAATAGTGCTAGGAATGACTTTTACCAGCGAACTGGGGGCGGGGCTTTAGACAGGTACACCCACGTGGCTCATATGACCATGACAGGACAACATTAAAACAATGCAACAGAGAAAATGCTTCAGTTTCCTGCAGCACCACCAACCTCTACAGCAATCAAGCGATTCTAACTGTATTGGCTACGACCAAGTGAATGTGACACCCATATCACCCAAATACTGGTAAACCAACAATACAGGCAGGCCAAATTACCTGCAACTGCCATGTGATTGTTCTCTCACAATCTGTACTTTCTCCTTATTCCTCTTTAAAAAGGCTATCCACCAGATCTTACTAATTTCTTTTGTCGTGTTTACTGTAGTGGAAAGGTAACAAATATTTTCTACAAGTAATATTACATTTTCACTTTCTACGATGAGCCATTCCATGTACAGAACATGATACTAACAGTTAAAGTTGCTTTTTTTGTGACAGACAAGCACAAGTCCAGTGACCACAAACCACAAAGACCACCTAAGACACAGTTTAACATGGATATCAGAGACCCATTGTCTGGGCTCAACTGATTGTAGTTCAGCCTCAGGCCACCTCTCCTATTTACATGTTTCTGTTTGGGTTGTGAAAGTAACCCTGGCAGAAAGTCCAACGTACATGAGAAGTGCATCCCATTGCACACACATAGGCATTACACCAAATGGGAACCTGAACTGCTGCACTGCAGAGCAAGCCAAAGAAAAACCGCGTATACAGACTGGGCGCTACTAGAGATTTTAGGCCCCATGAAATATCAGGTTATATTCTAAATTTTTAAGAGTCCCTGCCAGTAACAAGCCCATGAAATTGTCCTAGGTTCCATCCCTCTACAACAGGGGTGGGCAATCATGGTCCTGGAAGGCCGCAGTGGGTACAGGTTTTTGTTTCAGCCAATTCATTCAATTTAATAGGTAATTAATTTAAATTACATCATTACATTTCTTCATTCGTCTTGATCACTTGCATTTGTCTGTGCTTAATTGTCTTAATTTATAGAGAAAATAAGTCACACAGAAGAAAGGTAAGAGGTGCCAATGGCAATGCTTAATCAGGAGCAGTGACTTAATTATTCACAAAAAATGTAA
>JABJVR010000103.1:7233826-7283792 GCA_025773905.1 Chitala chitala | reverse complement strand
ACATTCGAATAGTAAAATATCAATTCGAATAGTAAAAAGTTAAACGAATATTTGTTATTCGAATATTCGTCTGCATCCCTAGTATGAACCAAAACACAAATCAAGACAGTGCCTAGTTAGATGGATGTCTGTGCTCCTGGGACTAAAGTCTGGACCATCTGAGCAAGCACACAGACACTTTGATTAGGTCAAAGCTCATATGCTTACCTTTAAACTCATCAGGTGCATCACTGTAATCAATTTCTGACTGGGAATTACGGGCAACAATCTCCTCCACTTTCTCTGATAGCAGCTTAAATTTCTCAATGGCAATGGTTGATTTAATACCAGCCTTCCTCATCTTAGAGATGACCTCTTCAAAGAGCTCACGGCTATATGACCGCTGTAGGAGGAGTAAGAGAGAGATAAACAGCTAATGTCAGATACTACATGTTTAAATCCATTCACTGTTAAATTGTTTTAATTGCACTTTCACACACTGCTGAGAGGTATAGAAGATGTGAGACTCACCTGATCATCAGCGATGGCCTTGGCAAATCGAGCGCAGTCCAGCTGCAAGTAAATGTCAGTTAGCTGATCCAGCAGCTTCTTGGGCTCAAACCCATACTTCTCCGGATTCTCCACCTTTAGGTCTCGACACTTGGGGCCGCAAAGCTGTTGAAGGTTAAAGTTCAGCATGGCAGCCAGTCGGGGGCCCAGTTCCTATGAAAGTAGATACAGTGGACTGTGTCAAAGTGCAACAAGGTAGCAACGATTTACCACACTGTTCCAGAGCACTTCTCCAAAGTGAACCATGCCAGACTATAGTGATGCCCCAGGGTAGGTACACTGTGCCACAGGACAGCTTTCTTGGTCATCAGTACCTCACCTCTGTTCACCCCTGAAGATTCTAAGAACACACAAATGTGGGAAGCAGACCACTGTGGGTAGGAGGTAGTGGGAAACTTACGGGCCGGAGGAACGGCTTCTGCACTTGCTTGGTGAGCAGGTGAAACATGTCCACGGTCTCGGTGGCCAGTGCCAGGTAGGAGCGAGATACACGCTCGTCCTGCGTCAGCTGAGACTGTCGGCTCTGCTGCTGCTCCTGCAGGGTGGGGGTGGGTGGCAAGACAAACCTCATCTGAGTGTCAGCACAGAGACACATCTCCAACAAGCTTCTATTCAAAAAACCACAGTTCAAGAAGAGGGTTAAAGTAACAAATTCACATTATTCATTAGACAGTCAATCTATGTAATATTACTCAATGTGTGATCTTGTAGTTCACAAAACGAACACATCACTCATCTATATGGTCACTAGATTTTACCACAGTGATCATATTGTTGTTTAAGGATTTAATCAATTGGTTTTTCTGACGCTGAATAATCTTACCATTTTATATGGCTGGACATTTGTTGAATCCATTCAGTTCAAGTGTGTATCTGGGGATAACCTAACCATGTGCTGGTGCTGTTTCATCCACACAATATCATGTTCTCCTGTCCCACCCTGTCTCCAAATGTTGAGTGCATGTCTGCTTCATACACCCACCCTTGGCAGCTGCTCCCACTGCTCCTTGTTCTTCATCTCCTCCTGTACTTCATGGATGCGCTTCAGAGACTCCAGGCTCTCATCCAGCAGAAAGGTAGTGTCATTGATCAGCATGTTGATGTAACGCACAAACTGCTTCCCAGAGCTGCAGGTGAGAGGATGGGTAGTGAGCACACAGCCCACTGAGACACAAACCCCCCCACCCAATTGAACAACAACCCTGGCAGGATCCACCCTCACTTGAACTCCTCCAGGAAGGTTCCATGGTGACCCATGTTCTGCCACAGACTCTTAAAGATGGTGCTGATGTGGTAACGGATGGTGAACTTGTCATAAAACTCGCTGGTAGCGCCTGTGTGCTCCACGTCTAGAGGAAGGAAAACCGCCACGTTCTTATTGCTGCTAGCATCCAAACTTACATGGCTGTGTAAACATGAGAACTCTAAAGACAGGGTGTAAATCCCACTTCCCTGTGAGCTGCTGTAACAAGAGAATTTCCCCACTGTGGGATCAATAAAGTTCGATCTAATCTAATCTAAATGTAGGAGGATGCAAATAATTCAACGTGAGGTTACATATATTATTATTACTATTATTATGGAGGAATTTACTCCATCTGAATAAAGCAAAACCTTCTCTATCCTTCTGAAAGTGGCTCTCCAGCAATCCCCTCACCTGTGTAGAACTTCATGAGGGCAGGCACCAGGTGTTTGACAGCCAGCGGGTGGTTCTCCATCATCTCCGCAAAGCGCTGAGTGCGAGGCTGCACGGCTGGATTAGTAACAAACAGCACCTCCACCAGTTTGGCAATCAGGTAGGGGTTGCGGATGTAATTCTGGCTGCAGATGAACACCACCAGGAAGGTGACCACGTCCTGTGTGCAGGGCTCATACAGCACCTGGGGGCAGTACCTGTAACAGGTGTGGAGGACTGTCTGTACACTACCATAACACTACTGTGCTATGCTAGTAGTGTTCTCAGCAAACCTCTAAAGACAGCATACACATTAACTCTTCCTAAGAAAGACCAATGTCCTCATCACTCCTGAGTATAAAAAGTTGTATTTAAACACCATATCCTCTATATTAATCTGAATAGTTTTTCTATCAATTTCCCAAAAATCAAAATTTACAGTGGAACCTTGGATTGCGAGTAACTTGCTTTACGAGTGCTTTGCAAGATGAGCAAAATTTTTAAATAAAGTTTAACTTGGTTAACGAGCGATAACTTGCAAGATGAGCATTTTCATATCAAGTATGTTTTTTTTATATCATATCATACTTCAAATGAGCTTTCGGAGGTGTGCAAAATGTGGGAAACAGTACAACATTTTGTAGAAAAGCACCACTTGAATAAAACTGTAGCAGTGCGAACGACAAATCTGTTTAACGACAATGCAATGTCACATTTCCACAAAATCCTCAAACGGAGGCAAAAGCGAGTGTCACTGGAGAGGTTCATGTTAAACACGAACGAAAGGAAAGACATTCCAGTGAGTCAAAAGATGACCGTGAATCCAAAAAGCGTAAGTTATGTGAAATCAGTAGTGTTAGTGAAAGTCATTCAAGAAAAAGAACTCCCAAGATTCAAGTTCCAGATGTTCTCATGGAAGGAGATTCTCCTTCCAAGCAATAACCCTCCTCCTCCTCTCCTCCCTTTCATCTCCCTCATGCCAGCCACGACTCTTTTCAAAGGTAATTGCAAGTTAATTTGTTTTATTTTTACTTTATACTGTGTATTAATCATTATTTGTTTTCAATATTAGGGACAATAATTTGTACATAAAATACCATAAAAAATTATTTTTATATGAATATTTTTGGGTGTGTGGAACGGACCATCCGACTTTACATTATTTCCATATGAGAAAATTCGCTTTGATATACAAGCATTTTGGATTATGAGCACTTTCCCAGAACGAATTACGCTCGCAATCCAAAGTTCCACTGGATTTGAAAAGTAGAACATCTGCTGACATTCCAATATCCTTAAAAGTACTTATTTACACTCAGTAACTATTATAACTATTTACATTCAGTCAAGCAACAGAAATGTTGGGAAATTTGTGTATCACAAGATCAGTTGGAAAGAAAACATAGAAGTAGAATTGCAGACGTACTTAAATTCTAAATAATTTCTGATTTCTTGAACGCATCAGACATCTAATAAATTTATACATTTATCAATTTCAAATACACTGCACATAGTATACTCTCACACATGCCCTGTCAACGTAAAATCAAAAGACACACCACTAACACAGGTACACATCTGTGGTAACCTGCACAAATGTGTGAGTACATGACAAAAACATAGCAACCGCACGAATGGAATAATCTATTAATTGTGTAGTGACTGTTAAACCAGGCACCAGACAAATGTGCTTATCTGTTGGTCTAACTTACTGCACAATAAAAAGCAGGAACTCAGCCACATCCTCAATGTAGAACTCTGGCAGCGCCGCAAAACCCCTGGGAACCTCAGTGTTCAACGGCAGGCTTACGCTGTGGATGGAGAAGCCGTTAGCACCACTACTGCTAATACAAGCACAGAACACATTAGCATCACTGCTGCCAATACAAGCACAGAACTCGTTAGCATCACTGCTGCCTACACATAAGAGTTGCAAAGCTACATTTCAAAACATAGATAATTAAATTTGGTAAATTAATTACTTTTGGACTATTAAAGAGAAATGCAGATTTCTTCAATTTCTTGATTTCCAAAAAACACAATGAAGTACCTATAGAACAAAATCCAAAAAATTACATTATGAATGTGCCTCAAAAAAGGAGGTAAAGACAGAACAGCAGATGACTAGGGGATCAGCCAGCCTTTTGAAACACCAAAGAGGAATCAAAGCTTTTCTGAAAGGTCATAGAAACAGCAATATGGATGAAGAGGGGGAAATGAACTGCTGAAATGTGTAAAGTGAAAACACTTGATCAAATTTGACAAGACTCTTTCAAGCAATTCACAAGAGTCTCATCCTGTAGTTTTGTATGTAAATTTAACCTTACTATTCTGTTTGCACTCTCTAACGCTATATTTACTGGATTCGTGTTATTTGTTAGCATACTGGATTACATTATACAATAATAATTAATGAGAAAAACAACATATGGCTGGTACTGTACATGGTAAATATGCATTCATATATTTTAGTTCTGATTCTGATAGTTATTATACCTGTTCCAAGTGAGGTAATCACTCTTTGGATGTTAGGGGCTGGCATTTCTTATCTTTGTGAGCACATTCACCTCTTCGTTAGAGATATTCTGGCTGGTACTTTCAAAGTGTGCAGTGACTTAGACTCTTACCTTACAGCACCGCTATCACCACCATTAATGCTGAAGCATGAAACGCTCACTGAGCACTCTAATAGGAACACTTCAACATCTGTATATTCATGCAATTATCTAATGAACCACTCATGTGGCAGCAGTACAATGCATAAAATCAAGCAGATATGGGTCAGAAGCTTCAGTTAATGTTCAAATCAAATGCTAGCATGGGGAAAAAATTTCAGTGATTTTTCCTTGGCCTGACTGTTAGTGCCAGACGCGCTGGTTTGAGTATTTCTGTCCCTGCTGATCATCTGCGATTTTCAAGCACAACAGTCTCTAAAGTTTACTCAGAATGGTATGAAGAACAAAACATCAGCTGAGGGCAGTTCTGCGGATGGAAATGTGTTATTGATGAGAGGCCAGAGAAGAATGCCCAGACTGGTTTAAGCTAAAGGCTACAGAATCTCAGAATCCATAACACGTTGAACCTTTAGGTGGATGGGCTACAATAGTAAAAGACCATGTTGGGTTCCACTCCTGGTAGTCAACAACAGAAAGCTAAGGTTGAGGTAGACACAGGCTCATCAAATCTGGATAGTTAAAGACTGAGAGAACGCAGCCTGGTCTGATGAACCTTGATTTCTGCTGAAGCACACAGATTTTGGGGTCAGAAATTAGTGCAAAAGCATGAATTTGTGAACCCAACCTCCCCTATGGTAACAGTACAGGCTGGTGGTGGTGGTGTAATGGTTTGGGGAATGTTTTCTTGACACACTTTGGGTCCGTTATAAACAGTCAACCATGGCTTGAACGCCACAACCTATTTGAGTATAGCTGCTGACCATGTGTTTCCTTTTGTGGTCACAACTTACTCATCTTCTAATAGCTTTGTCCAGCAACATAATGCACCATGTCACAAAGCAAAAGTAGATTCAAACTGATTCATGAACGTGACGAGTTCAGTGATCTTCAGCCTTCCCCGTCACCAGATCTGAATCCAATAAGACACCTTTGGGAGAATCACAGCACGAATGTGCAGCTGACAAATCTACAGAAACTACATGATGCAATCATGTGTACACGGACCACAGTCTCACACAGGAACGCAGGAATGTTTACAATATCTTTTGAATGCATGCACCAAAAAAATTAAAACAAACAAAAAAATTAAAAAAATTAAGGGTAAGCAAAGGGAAGCCCTATTCAGTTTTAGTATAGTGTTCCTAACAAAGTGGTTGGTGAGTGTAGGAACTGTTAGCAAGCTGCAATTTGTGTGTTCTGGGATGGTCACTCACTGTGGGTAGGCGGGGTCAACAATTCGCAGGAGAAGCTGGATCACCATGCTGTAGAACTGCAAGCACCTGCGCAGGAGATTCTCATCGAGCAATCCTGCGTCTGCACAGGCTTTACATCGCACCAGTTTCTGGCCATCAAAAAAAATGCAATAAACAGCTGGCAGGGGCTAATATACACAGTAACACCTACATTCTTGACTACAACAATAAACATAACATAAAGTTTAGCAAAATTTCATTTTTGTGTGAAATAGCCATAAAAACAATTTATATGTTTATGTAATCATTTGGGGAGGAAGGGTATTTATATATATATATATATATATATATAGAGAGAGAGAGAGAGTTTTGAACTTTTTTTGTAGACACTGCACATTACACATGTATAAAATTAAATTTTCCTTATCAGAAGAAAATGTATCTACAAACAGTATTGTGTCATGAAGCAATGCAGATAAGTGACTAATTTTTAATAGCTACAGGTTCAGTTCTGTAGCTACTTAACACCTCTAGAAGAACTGTATTTTTGAAGAGCACACGGCAGCAAGGCAGACAGGGCATCCTGACCCACCTTCAGTTGGGCCTTGCACCGCTTCAGCATCTCCCTGTGCCTGGGGGCCAGTGGAGAGTCTTTCCACTGAGTCTCGCTGTTCTTCAGCTCCTCAACCGTCCTGTAAAACACACACACACCAGTTATACCAAAATGCATGCACACACTACAAAAAGAATCTCTTTCCATTTCATATACCCAAACTGCAGGGGTTTTACGTTATTGATCTCTTTCTCATATATGCTTACATATAAAATTTCACCATTTCTGTACTGATGACATTCAGTTTAATTTCTGCTCCGTGCATATTGGTTTTAATGACCATTATCTACATTTTAACCTCTCCTAGACAGATGATCTTCTCATCCTTACCTGTATATCATCCTACTATAAACTCAAAATAGCAAAATTACTATATTTATAACCAGCAGGGGGAGCCAAGCTTACCTGTTCAGCTCTCGAATGGCCCGTAGTCGGCGGATGTATCGTCGACAGCCAGGCAGGATGGACAGGTGGTGGGTGTGGAGAGTCAAGAAAAAGCACTCTGTGGGAAACTTAGGCTCAGGGAACCTTGATGGGTCATGGTCTGGTACAAACAGAGAAAAAGCCATTAAGTCTGTGTACAGTACAGACTGGCAAGGCTGTGTAGCACAAGAACCCACTGTGCAAACTGCCAGTGATAATCATCTGAAATAACCCACTTCTAGCTCTTCATCCTAGTCTAGATGTGCTGACGCTCACACCACCCAATACAGAACAGGACATGCAAAAATACAGACTTTCAATGTAATATACAGAACATTTACAAATTAATTGACTTCTTTCATTTACATCATAAACCACTTAATCCAGAATTTGAGTCTTACATGAGAAGGGAAAAAAAAAAACCCAAAAGTACACACTGGTCATTCTTGCAGCAAAATCAATACTATTCAACCAACCACGTGGTGTTATATTTAAGAACTGTAGCTACATTCTAATGACAAATCACGTTGCTGCTCTTGCTCCAATAATAATAATAATAACAATAATAATAATAATAATAATAATAATAATAATGATAATAATACTAACACATTTTATTAATAATGCACTTTACATTTGAACCAAATCTCAAAGTGCTACAATGTTATCAAACAGTAAAAAAGAACAGAGAAACATTACAAAAAAAAAATACAAAACAACCAAGTAGCCTAAAAATAGTTTTTTAAATGCTCTTATAAGCAATACAACTAAAAACAGTCAAGCAGTCTAACTAGGATACGCTTTCATAAACAAAAAGGTTTGAAGTCCTTTTTTAAAAGCATCCACCGTCTGCGGAGCCCTGAGGTGGTCTGGCAGGGTATTGCACAGACAGAGAGCAGCTGCCAGCTCCCTGTTCCAAACTCCTCTACGCAAATAGGATCCCTGAATGTGACGAAATCCCCTACATGGAAGGTCAAGGTAGGCACAGATGACACGACTCATTGATCAAGAATGACTATAATACTAAAATATGGGACCTGGAGCAGCCACAAATACAACAATTTCGCATTCTCACTCAAAACATGTAATTTATGTTGGAAAAATGGGATGCATCCTGTAAAAAAGACAGTTGACACCTTTGCTAGCCTTACCATTATAACTCAATACGTTAATGCTTAGCCACTGGTAATGGGTGTAGGAGCTACTGGTGAGACACATGATGATCATGTATCGTTACTGGTTGCTACTGTATCCATGATATGCATCTGAGAGTTATCCCAAGAATTGTGATTCACCACTATACAGGTAGTCCCCGACTTATGATGGAGATGCATTCCGATGACCCCATCGTAACATGAAAATATCGAAAGTTCAAACAAAATAAATACACGCTCTAAAAGAAAAAAAAAATGCACTCTAACAGAAACAACTGAACCCTGTCGATCGCTGGTAAGAGTAAGACCTCTCACAAGGCGGGAGATGCATACATCCCGGCAGCGTCCATGCGTATTATAACACATACAGTGGTATCTCTGGTCACGACCATAATTCGTTCCAAAACTCTGGTCGCGACCCGAGTTGGTTGTGATGCGAACCTAATTTCCCCATTGGATTGTATGTAAATATGATTAATCCATTCCAGAATCCTACAAACTGTAAATATATATATTTTTTAAAGATTTTTAAGCACAAATATAGTTTATTAAACCATAGAATGCACAGTGTAATAGTAAACTAAATGTAAAAACCTTGAATAACACTGAAAACCTTGAACAACAGTGAAAACTAACATTGTACGAGTCCGTTCTGGACCCCTACAAACCGTTTTTTTTTTTTTTTTTTTTTTTTTTAGTTTTAAGCACAGAAAAAATAAATCAAAGTTTGAAAAATGCTTAATTATACAAAATAATACACAGTTTAATAGTAAAATATAAATCTAAAAACCTAGTGGTGGACCAAACTTCACCAAAAACTGATCTAATTTGACTTGTCTTTTCCTGCGCATCAAAACTTTACGGAAATGAGACAACGTGATCGTTCATCGCGTTCAACACTCTGTTCGTACCAGTTTTGTCGGGTGGTTCATCTCAAAGAAATCCTGGCAAAATGAATGCAAAGACGAGAAATACAGCACAAAGAGCTCACAGCGAATGAACGCACGTCTGACCGAAACCAATTACAGTACAAGGCGAGACTGAGAAATCGGTCACGCTCGTGGGTTACCGCGGCTGTGTTTGTTCGTCACCCGATTATGCGTTCGTGACCAGATGCAAAACTCTGGGACCATCTGTATTTATTGATGGAACAAACTGCCAACTACCTGTCATGCCATCCTTGTATGTTCACAGGCAGGTACAGAACTACAACAAAAACAATTCAAAGTAAAGCAAAGCAATTTCAGCCTGCATAGCATCTGTGCACTGTGTGTATACTGCACACATTTAGCAACATCTGTCTCAGTGGACCTCAGTTAATTCAGATGTACAGTTATTGATGAATGTAATAAATGTTCATTTGCACTTGGAAGCTTTTGAAACTTAATTAGAAAGCACTTTTGCTATAATGAGTTTCTTTTATATGCATTTTGCGTACATTTACAAAGGTCATTGTTATAGTGTTACAAGCTGTGTTTTGTAAAGACAGAATTGCTCATTAAATGGTTAACATTATTATATACATGCCAATTTGGTTGGTTTGCAAATACAGGAATGTGTCCATTTACAGCCACATGTGGGACCAGCCAGAAAGCTTGTGGTCAGACTTGCTACAAGTAAACACTCATTGAAGATGGGTCAGACCACTAATAGATGTAAAAGTGAGTTACTTGACAATACTATATAAACATGTACTGCAGTGTTTTCATAATTTCTAAGGTTTTATTCTCTTTTAAAATAAAGTTTTAATATATTTTTAAATTCAGGCCTAAAAGCACTCAAGTGTGGGATTTTAACTTTTTGTAAATGAACTGGGTGAATACCTGGTGCTGTCTGCAATGCTACTCTATTTTTGTGAAAAAGTTCTTATTTTCCAGGATAGAAACCTCCAGTTTTAGACTATTTCACTCTGTGAATAGTTTCCTATTGCATCTGAGAACAAGAGGGTCCAAAAATGTAAACTCTGTCAGATGTTCTTAGTCATCCTGGAGAAATTCATTAAAAATTTCAACTGTACCAAAAATTTCATCTGTGCCAAGTGTGATAAAACTAAAGTACATGAAGAATGGATTGATGTACACACAAAACTGTCAAGTGACAGTTAAACACTGTCCTAATTGAGACTTCAAAAAAAGGGGGCTTGGAAAAAAAAAATAATAGGCCATGCCCATAAATACTAATGTTTCTATATTGATCGGCTATAACTGGGCGGTTACCTGTAAACAAAAAAATTGTGATTATATCATGATTCTAACCAAAAATATTGTGACACTTTTGCCCTCTTCGCCCACCTCTAGCAGAAGCCCTCCCATCAGTGTGTTAGCACGCTCAGGCACACTCACACATCTCGGCCAACCAGCTCTTCAGCTCCTCCATGGAGGCCTTGAGCCGCGTCTCCTCACTGCTGACAGTCAGACGGCACCGCGGGTGGTAGATGTACGAGGGATCCACCGTCTCCAGCTTGATCTTCGTGCTCAGCTGCTGCAGCACCCACAGGAAGTTGAGCATGAAGCCATCCGTGGACACCAGCTTGTCATCCGTCTGGGGACGCAGTGCAGAGAAGGGACAAATGAGGAACAGACCATGGTTCACAGAGACAGCACTCTCTTGCAGTGTCACAGTTGAGAAAGGAGCAGGGTCCTTGCCAGGGCTTGTGGGACATAAGATGGTGTGACCTGGCAGTGTGATCTACCTGCATTTGAGCCTTTCTGACATTACGATTGACCAGGGCTGCCATGTAGGTAAGAGCTGCTTCTCTGGTTTCTCCATTCAGCAGGATGTTGTGAAGAATCTTAAAGAGATCGGCCTGAGAAATAACGAGAATGGTGTTACAAAACGTTTAAATTTATAAACACCTATAAGTGCAGAAAAAGGACCTCAGAAGACCACAGAAAAAGCAACAAGGTTAATGATTTTAACACTCGTTTTATAGACTGTAAGGTGAGGGGAAACTACAGGAAGATGTGTATAGAACAGGACAGAGGCCTCCAGCTCAATGAGCAGAGGAGCTCCAAGTTAGAGTGCCAGGAGACAGACAAAGGAAACATGTGGAGGTGTGTGCTGAGAACAGGAGACCTACTCGGGCCAGCTCCAGATAGTGCTGCAGAGACTGACTCACGACGCGCGTGTTCTCCAGGGTGATGGCAGGCCCTGAGAAGTACTTGTCTGCTACTCTGGTCTACAGAAACATAAAAAGGTACGCATCACTATCAGTAAGCTGATTGATTTGATGCCAAGTCTGACACAAGGTGTGCCGGTAATACTTCAGCTTTTTGTTTGACAGCATCCAGTATACCCAGAAAACACAAACCACACGCAGATATAAAGCATTTCAGATTTAAGAGGATACATATACTCACGTCGTCCTCAGCAAACACGGACAGGCTGAAGAAGGCTCCTAAATAGGACAGCCTCTGCATCTCTCTGCCTGTGGCAGGGCTGACAGGTTCTGGACACCACAGTGTCATAGTGGTCATCTGGAGTCAACATATAGACAAACACAGAGTCACACAATTTCTTAACAAACACAACAATTTCTGTTATCTGAGCATCCTTCATATGTGTATGGATGCAGAGCAATATATAGATTTATAGTGTCAGTCCCAATACACACAAACACAATTATATTTAATGAATCTTTCAATAACTACAGTTTTCCAGAGTTTTTGTCTGTGTACATATTTTCAACAGACAGCCAAGTTGCAGGGTCGAGGGAGGGTAACGGACTCACTACAACTCACTACAAATGAAAAGAGGCCCATAAAAGAGGCCCATATCTCTACATTACTTACCAAATTGCACACAGGGTGGGTCTTCCCAAACTTTATTTCACACAGCTCTGCCAAAGCCTGAAGGTCATAAAACCACAAACATTTATCCATTCCTATTTATGAAGTCACACGATGCACATGGACCAATTAGTTTGTCTTGTAAGAGAGGACCCTTACCATTAAGGGATATTTAAAACCATCACTATCAAATGAGCTTTCCTTCATAGCCTGGGAGAGCCCCTCAAGGATAGGGATAAAAATCTGTAAAATGGAAGAGTAGTTAGGATAGATGGTCATAAACTGGACATTTGACCACAGGAGACAATCTTTGGACACTGTCATGGAACCATTATAATGTAGCATCAAATATCAAAGGTCAGGTTGAAGGGCAAAGATTTGTATAGGGACTGCCCAGAGTACTTTATTGTCCCTAAAAATATTTTACCAATCTCCAAGCTTTTTTCCAAGTTAAAAGGGTTGGGGGCTGATTTGGTCTTTTCCAATGCTGAAATGCACTTGGCCAGGGTATTCTGTTAGCTAAAAAAATTATGCTCGTTTGCCAAAAATATTTATTGTAAATAAAGTTGGCCAAAGGATATGAAAAGGCTTAACAAGTTTCCATTAAAAAAAAAAAAAAAGGTTTAGAAAATTTCAACAGGAACTAATTCTTAAACGTGACAAACATCATCTAATTTACTCTAATTTATAAAAATGGCAGCTGTGACACTGACCCAGTGGCTGTATGCACACTGCCATTTGATTCTCACCTGCCTGAACACCTCCTCCTCTTGGTGAGTCATGCGGACCAGCTCCTGGATGAAGCCATACGGAAGGTTCCGGCACAACATGTACGGGACCAGCAGGGGATGCTGCAACATGGATCTGAGTGCAAGGAGATGACACAGGGTAAGTTAGGGCAGGGAGCAATTGGAGGGACACTAATAATGACTGATACTTGTGCTCTACATGTAAACCCCACCCCTCTACAAACTGGCAAAGCTTCTGATTCGTGGCCCGTGTTGTCACTAACCGTGGTTGCGTCAGGGCTCCCTGCAGCACCAATGCAGCATGAGAGATGCACTGGGACCGAATGTTGCTGAGCAGCTGGCTGACGAGTGGCTGGCTGCACACCTGTCGAACACACCCCATCAATGCCAGGTTCTACTCAGCAGGAAGTGCACCACCTACTTCTCATTTACATGCATGTTATACCTACTGAAAAAATCCATTTAAAAAAAAGTATACCATTTTTTATTTGTTTCTGTCACTTTTGGGAGTTTACATTAAAATATGCAAATGTGATGCAATGTAGACTCACTTAAGTGTGTAAAATTTTGGACCCCATCACCCGTATTGTATGAAGTCAATAATGTACTTTACAAAAAGCTGATAAGTACCTTTGGGGCTTTCCTCTCCTCCATGCCCACACTGTCAAAGCGCTCGATGAGGTAGTTCAGCATCTCTGTCTCCTTGCAGGCTTCGATGGTGAACCGGTCACTTGTTGGGTCTGAGGCCACACTCCCTCCAGAGGCACCGAGGCTAAAGGAAATTATCCTGTTACCATTCACAGTCAGGAACCCCTCCAGTGGCCAAGTATGTCTCTCACAACGAGGAACCGTCCCTTCCACCCAGCAGCCGTGTACATTACCCAAAGTGAGGAAATCTCCCCTACCCCCTTCTCCCAACACCCAGGTACATCTTCCACAGTGGGGAACCCCCGCAACACCCGGGTACGTCTTCCACAGTGGGGAACCCCCCCACCCAGCAGCTGGATACATTTCCCACAATGAGGAATCTCCAGACATGTTGCCCACAGTAAGAACCCTTAACTATGACATACTACATTCTAGTTGTATTGTGACCCAACAGATAAAGGCACACCAACAGTTTTGACACAAGAAAAATTCTACATGTAAAGTTAATTAAATTATTTGGCCACATTGTCATTATTGATTTTGCACTGGAAACAAAAACAGTATGCGCTAAGCATCTCTCTCTCTCTCTCTCTCTCTCTCTCACACACACACACACACACACACACACACACACACACACACACACACACACACACTCCATGATACTGCTGGACTGTTAGCTCTACAGTCCTGTAGCATAGCAGAAATTGGCCACGATGTTCACGAGTCAAATTTGCAGTTAGTCACACTGTAACACAGGTTTATACTGACAAGTTAATAACACTTGTTAAAAAGTGCTGACACACAACTTTTGCTACACCATTTTACAGGACCCTGCCCAAAAGATATTTTTCAACGTACTTTCTGAGACAAAAATCTGAAAATCCCTGCGTATTTAACTATACAGCCATTTGCCTACAAGGATTTGGCCATAAGCAAACTAGAAACACACGAGTGAACTATAGTTTCAACACAAATATCCAACCTTCTACAAGAAGTCTGATTCTGACAGAACCACTCATGGTGAAGAGTTACTTTTGTCATTTAGAAAAATGTGCTAGTTGGATTAATTACTCAACTAGTATTGGTCTACTGTTCAGGCAGACATACCAAAACACAAAATAACTCATGATCTTACAGTGAAAAGCCACTCTTTTCTGCTTCCTGTTGTACATGTCTAAGGCAGCTTATGGACAGGGACACAGTGGAATTACAGGTGGAATCTGCAGCAGCAGCAAGGCCAACACAGGGGTTACAATTAAGGCTGCAACATGGGATCAGCAACATGCGCTCCACACCAGTGATACCTGGACCCAAATGTCACCCTAGCAAACTCGTCCTCCTCATCCTCCTCCAGCTCTTCCTCGCTGCTGTCCTCAGAACGGTCAGAAAGGGCGAAGAACAGGAGGGAAAGGGGGTTGTCATAGAAACTGGGTCACCGTTGGGGTGGGGTGGGGGGTGAAACGGAAAAGCGGAATGAAATACCAACACTAATATCAGCAAGAAGTTGTAAGCAAAAAAACAAAAGTACAGAAAGATGGTACCAGTAACGCCACTCCTTCAACAATGCGGCTCACTTTAAACTTGAGACACAGAAACACGCACAACCTTATAGAGCTTTGGAACGTTACATTACTGGCCTGCAGCTGGCAACACACCATACATGCTCAGTTACACACTGCCATACTCGCTACTGAACAAGTAACTAACTTTAAATGGCCACAAGCAGTGTCAATCCATGACAGCATTTTCAGTGGGCTAAGCAGACATAAGTGTTAAGAAAGAGAAAGACAGACAGACTGCATTCCCTCAAAATCTGAGCCAATGTTATGACTGCAAGACAGGCAGGCAGGGGAAAGGACTAAAATAGAGTCCCTCAGAATGAGGTCAGGAGAATGAAGACAAACACAGTCTGTGACATGCAGCTTCTGTTTTCCAGTCACACCAGCGACTTTAAAGAAAGCAGTCTGTAACTGATTTAATTATTAGCTAAACTGCAAATTTACAACATCCATTATAAAAAAAAGGATAACCAATGGCTATTTTCCTGTGGTTTAATTCAGAAATATTTATGCAGCAAAATGCAAAAAAATGTTCAAACTACAGCATTTGAACTTGCTGTTTAGTCAACTGGCCTTTATACATACTTGAGAGGTCTACAGAGTTTTACCTATTTCTGTGTTGTTTACCTTTTTGTATAAATGGCTCATATGTTGTAGACAACAATGTGTACCTATTGAAAGCCACAGCAAAGACTGGTAGCTTTTTATGTGTTGTACAAGCAAAACAAAAACAATCAGAAAACATTAGGGTGTATTAAAACAAACAGACATGCATGGGGAGCACCGTCACAGGCTTAAAAAAAAAAAAAAAAAAAAAAAAAAGACAAAACCCAACTCAGGACCCACACAGCTTGCTTGGTACCTAGGCAGGGCCTGGGTGGTTTGTGGGCTCCTCTGGGTCACGGTGCTTGGTGAGCTGTGCAGCAGGGGGAGGAACATGGCCCTGTGGGCGTGAGGTGACTGGGAGCGGGCAGGGCCCACTGAGGTCCCCCCAGGGCTGGGGCTAGGAGATGAGACAGGACTCCAAGTGGAGTAGGGGCGGTACCTCGGACTGATTGGCCGAGACACGGAGGATGGGCCCGGAGCAGTGGGAGTAGGGGAGAGGGGCTGAGCTGACAAAGGTGAGGCAGAGGGTGTGGTCGCAAGAGTAGCAGGGGGTGATGGCAAAGTCTGAAGGGGCCTCCAGGCCGGACTCAGTGTCTGAGGATGCGGACTGCATCCATACAGACTGAAAACAATATCACAAAACGCGTTTCAACAGTTTTATTTCACAGCAGACAAAGAGCGTGTTTAAAAACATCTCTGTATGTGCATCTCCCCATTTGTGTACAAGGCTATGTACCTGTATGCACACAAGAATTTCCTTGTAAACGTGTAAGTATTTATGTCTGCATGTTTCGTGTGCAAACACTCACCTGCAGGGGGAGCTGGCACCAAAGGAGCCTAGGGGGGTGAGCATGGGGCTGGCCGCCTGGCAGGGAGGCGTGGTCAGTGTCAGGTGACGATCAGGGGACCTGGCAGCAGCAATGGGTAGAGACGTGGCTGTCAGGCTGGCGAAGGGGTTGTCATCCCTTGACTGGGTGGACATCATTAGGACCTCCATCAGAATCTGCCCAATCAGGTCCTTGAAGTCAGAGAAAACTGGAATGGGGGAGGGTAAATGACAGGTTAACCACTAGAGTACAATCATTTACCCACTAGGGTAATGCTCACACACTTTCAAATACTGTTGCATTCTCTAAGACATCTTAACTGCATACATACCAAGCCAACTATAAGATATAACGACATTACACAGCAGGCTTAGTACAACATTCACCATTATAAGGATAAATCAGATAATAAAGCTGCCATTAACAGGTCTTGAAAAACATTTAGTGCAGGGCTCGCAAAATTGCTAGCCTGACGTCCCGGGGCTATTGTGTCATCCAGTCGGGCTACCAAAATGTATTTCCACCCTGCCCGTTGGGCTATTTTATAGGAAGGAAAAACATATTTCAATGCTTTTGCATTCCCTCACAAATTTGGTCAGGTAATTATGTTGTATTTAATTTTCGGGCATTGGGGAGCCACTGTAAATATATGGGGTATTGAAGTCGTGTTTGAATGCGCGCTCGCTTTTTCACTTTCAATTTGCGATCGCACGAACTGTGTATAGTGAGCAGCAGTACTGATTTGTCAGACACCTGGAACATAAAACCCAAACAAGAACAAAGAGAAGAAAAGTGGAGACCGATGCACAGGAGGAGAAAGCTGATGAAGGAGATGCCATGCCCTCAAGGTCAAGTGGCATTTTCTTATCTATGACTTCAGCTGATATTTCAGATTCAGAATCTGACAGACTGAATTATGTTCTATATTCTTACAAGGTTATAGAAATTTCAGTTCAGTTAGAACCAAATATTTATAATTGTAATTTGATTATTTTATATTATTTGTGTTTTTAAAATGTTTTTGATTCATGTTTTGTCTCCTTTACAATATTCTACATTAAAAATAATGTATTTTTTTTATTCTGGCTACTTAAATTCATTTCGGGCTACCAAAATCTGAAGAGTGCCTGCCTGAAGGGCTACCAGGGTTTTTAAAATTTGCAAGCCCTGTAGTGGCAGCACAAGGGCATGTACATTCTTTAAGTACACACCTTTAAAAGAAATATAAAAATATCTGACACACACTCATTGTGTTTAGTTGCCTAACACTATATAGATTATTACACTGCAAAAATATAGATGATTACCTGATTTTTTTAATCAGGTGAGAAAATGCTAGGACCCTAGTGCTGCTGATTCAGCAATTTTTTATAACTTCAGATATATACACAGCAAATAACATAAGCCAGTGTACCTCACTGTAACACAGACACTGTATAAAACAAAGGCTCCACACGTAACCGTGCATAACGGCCCTACCCTGTTTCGGGTTCTGGTGGAACTCGGCGGCGAGTGACGGGAGGAAGATGACATCACGGCTGCGATCCTTCCAGGACACCCGCAGGATCTTACAGATGAGCTGCAAGGCCTGCTCTTCTGTGACATCAGGGCTGAGAGCCGAGTCCTTCATGTCGTGTGCATGCAGACAGATGAACACAGACTCATACTAAGGCCAGAGTTTCTGCACACTCGCCACACTAAACTATCCAATACACTACCAACCTAATGTAAACATGTGGTTGCACCAACAACATTCAAGAGCACATATGGGCATGTCTCCACACAGTTCCCATAGACACAAACGCTCTAACTAAAAACGAAGGGTATAGACAGCCCTTTGCTGAGGCATTCTCTCAGGTGACATGACACAACCTCACCTTATCCGTGAGGTTCCTTTTCTCCCTGCGATCAGTCTCCTCCACCTCCATGTTTTCTATGCCTGAGTCCACATCCACCTGTGACAAACTAGCATAAGGAAACACGAGTTGGTGTTAATGAGGATTCCTCCAGACTGAGGAGTGTCCAGGCTGTCAATTTGTCTTCCTTGACTAAACATAAATAGGCTGAAGCAGACTGCAATGTTCCAGTGCCTTAAAACTATGACACTTTTGCTCTGACCTGCTATATATTTACTATATATTACTATATATTTTTTGTGACAATAACTTTACTGGAGTAAAGTTGCCAAGAGGTAAATTAAAAGTGCAGACCAAGTGTTCCCAGTAATCTTTTGTAAATCCAACAGATGCTTTTCAGCAATACAGTGTGCTGCCAAATGACTAACACAAAATGCCATTTCACCCGAACACGCAATTTCACTGGCAAGTGGTGGCGACCAGTACGGTTGCTTCCTGACTTCTCTCACCTCTTCTCACAAGCCGCTGTATCGATGTCCATGCTCTGAGAACGAGACAGAGTCTGTGACTGCATCTCCAGACTGTTGGAAGGGGAGCTGGACAGCGAGCTGACGCCCTCACTGCTCTGGCTGCGGTATGGCACCCCTGAGGACAAGAGAGGACAGTACAGGCCGGTTGAGTGTTCACTCATAATTTAAATGTTGCCAACGTAGGGTATTAGACTGTCAATGTTTAGGTGCAGCAATGCAAAAGGGAAGATCTTGTATTCCCTAGAGACCACAACTAATGAGTGGATTCAGGTCCAACTTAGGACCAACCTCCTGTTTAATAAAGTCCACAGATTCTGTCACCACAGTTCTGCACTAAAAAGCGCTAAAATGTTCAAAAACTGTGTTATTTAAATGGCTTGAAACGACAATTTCTCCAGTCTGTCATTAAACACTGGAATAATGTATAAACCTCATGCAGTTCGTTGTTGCACTATGTGGTCAACACCACCTAGCTACCAAGTCCAAGGTATTTGTTGAAAACAGCGAAAAAGTTCAGTCTTTGAAATTTCTTGTTCTGTTCTGCATTTATGAGCACAAAAAAATTACATAACTGCTGTCTTGTAAAAATATTCCGACTGAATAGAGCCATTTCAGGCTGCCTGAGTACGAGTTTTGACCTGCACTGGTTGCTGCAAGAAAACCTACCTGTGGCCCCAATAGGAGACGTTGCAGGAGTCATGCCATGGACGCTGAGCCCCAAGGCCTGTGAAGGCACGTGGGGAGGGCCAGGTGGGGTTTCCCTCTGGGGGGAAGTCAAAGGGGTGCTGAGGGGAGTGGTGGGCTGGGAAGTCTGCCCCCCCGCCAACCGGGCTAAGCGCCTTCTCCGAATCTGCAGCACAGATACAGCTATGAGACCAGGGCCAATCAAAATGCTTTTAACAATATGCCACACAGACAACAAAAACACCAGTCAAAATACAGTGAGGCCTAACAATCACTATGACACAGTATAAACAGAAAGGGCAAACACTGAGTGTATTATGGTACAATCAGAAAAGGGCAAGCATTCAGTGTACAGCACTACAAACAGAAAAGGCAAGTATTCAGTGTATAATGGTAAACATAGTACTACAACTTAGTCTTACCATTCAATCACAGTGAAAGTTGCAGAAAGACACGTAATGATGGGGAAAAAACTAAATACCACAATTTTACAATTAATTTGAACAGCCATTTTTGTATTTAGTTTTAAATGTAATGATACTGCTACAATGGTTTTTAAATTCAGTAATGTAATATGTTCATTTCAGATTGGCATTTCAGCAGTATTTTGCCGTGCCTGTTTCCTTGGCGTTTTTTCATGTATAACCCCAATTCCAAAAAAGTTGGGATGCTGTGTCTACATAAAAACAGAATGCAATGATTTTGCAAATCTCATAAACCCATATTTTACTCACAATAAAACATGGAAAACAAATCAAAATGTTTAAACTGAGAGAACATATTTTAAAGAAAAAATAAGGTCATTCTGAAATTGATGGCAGCAACACGACCCAAAAAAGTTGGGACAGGGCCATGTTTACCATGGTGTAGCACCCCCTCTTCTTTTAACAGTCTGTAAACATCTGAGAACACAAGAGACCAGTTACTGGAGTTTTGGGAGATGAATTTTGTCCCATTCTTGCCTGATATAGGATTCTAGCGGCTCAACAGTCCTGGGTCTTTGTCATATTTTTTGTTTCAAGATGCGTGAAACATTTTCAATTGGTGACAGGTCTGGACTGCAGGCAGGCCAGTTCAACAACCGGACTTTTCTACTACAAAGCCACGCTGTTGCCATAAATGCAGTATGCGGTTTAGCATCGTCCTAATGAAATAAATAAGGCCTTGCCTCAAAACATGAGATATTGTCTGGATGGGAGCATATGCTACTCTAAATTCTGGATAGATCTTTCAACATTTATGGTACCTATCCAGATGTACGAGCTGCTCATTCCATAGGCACTAATGCACTCCCATACCATCAGAGATGCAGGCTTTTAAACTGGGCACTGATAACAAGCTAGAATATGTCCCTTTCCTCTTTGGTCTAGAGGTGCCCATGGTTTCCAAAAAGAATGTCAAATTATGATTTGACCACAGAACAGTTTACCACAGACCATAGTAATTTAGCTTCGGCCCAGAGAAGACAGCAGCGTTTCTGGATCATGTTCATATTTAGCTTTTTCTTTGCATGATAAAGATTTAACTTCCATTTTTGAATGACAAAGCACTGTCCCTTGTGCTCAGATATTTCTTGAGATTCTCTGAATGTTTTGATGATATTATGTATTGTACATGATAATATATTCAAAGTCTTTGCAATTTTACGTTGAGCAACATTATTCTGAAATTGTTCAACAATTTGTAGATGCAGCTTTTCACAAATTGGTGAGCCTCTGCCCATCTTTACCTCTGAGAGACTCTGGCTGTGTCTGAAATTCCTCCCTACTCACTATACAGTGCTCGCCATTTTCTAGTGGTATCCCAATGTTTAGTGAGTAACTGTATCCATTATATAGTGCACTCAAAATATCCCACAATGCATCATAAAAAATAGTGTACAACCAATGGGCACTAACCCAGCACTATATACCACAATGCATTGCACAAAAAAAAAAAAAGTAATAATGCATTGCACCGAAAAAAGAAAATTCGGTGAAAAATGGCAGAGAAGCAGGAGGAGTTCTACAAGGTGATTATGTTGAGAAAAGTTATTTCGGTGGAGCACTGCTTTTGTAAACAGGCTCGAGGTTTTTTTGCACCACAAATCAGATCTATTAAAACTGCGCAAATCACAATGCAAACTTGCACAAAATACATATTTATTGGTAATATTTAGTATTTATATAGTATTAGTATTAATATATTTACGATATAATTACACAATAATAATTAGGTGGGGATTGAGTGAGAAGGGAGTGATTTTGGACACAGCCTCTGATTCTCTAGGATACTCTTTTTATACCCAATCATGTTACTCACCTGTTGCCACTTAATCTAATTAGTTAAAAAATGTTCTTTAGGTCTTACTTGTTAGTACCACTTTACAGCATTTTCTGGCCTCTGTCCCAATTTTTTTGGGACATGTTGCAGCCATCAATTTCAACATTATTTTTTCCTCAAAATGGTACTTTTTTCAGTTTAAACTTTTGGTTTCTATTGTGAATAAAACATGGGTTTATGAGATTTGCAAATAATTTCATTCAGTTTTATTTAGATTTTACACAGATTCCCTACTTTTTGGAATTGGGGTTGTATTCTAGAGAGATTTTGGAATCACCTGAATGCACAAAAGAACATGCATTCCATTGTGGGCAGAAGTGTGGGGAAAACGTACACGCATACAAACAAAATAAGTTTTAAATAAGGCGACACATGGCTGATCATTTTTAGTCTGCTCGCTGTACAGTAACCTGAGTCCTACTGCATTCCACTGGCTGTTAAACGGTAACTGACTGAACATTCATTTTGATAACAATCCTTAACAGAGAGGCTAGTCCCATAAATACCACTTTGTGGTTATAGGTGTTCCAGTACAAAAACACATTTATACTTTTGTTAATCCCACTGACTTCATAGATAGTTTGTACAATCAACCAGACAGAAAACTTAAGCAATATTGATAATGCAATTGCCTGTGTTTGTCAGAAAGATGGGAAGAGACTGGATGCTCACATGACCCCTGTTGATGAGAAGGGGTCAGGTACAAAAACAGTACATCAATCTCAAGCAATACTGTACGTCAGAACCGATCACGTACAAAACTCATATTGTGTCTATTCTAAATGCATAACAATTTAATATTTGGACTACCTTTTCTCGTGTTTTTGGAAAGGCAATACAAGAGTTTTCGATAACACACAGCCTATACTGAAGTACTTCCTTGATAAAGCATGACTGTCCCTGCAATCCCACTGCTTTGCTTAACAGATTTACACTCACACTTAATTTACAACCTGCTCAGAGCTTCTAAATATCAAAAGTCAGCAGTTGGTAGGTTGAATACTTAATAAATAAAATAAAAAAAACCAGTGACTATTCTTTTCTAAGCATTTAGCACTACTGAGTCCATAAAACAGTACTGGTAGCTTTCTTAACTCAAAGTAGTTAGTGGGGATATGGCAATACATGTACTTCATATAACATATCGTAATAAAGCAGAACCGCAGACAATCCTGTGTAAAACCTCATACTATCAATGTTTATTTTGACTTTGTTCCCCTCTGTTAAATTAATGCTGATTCTGTATTATACTTCAGGATCTGCAACAGATGCCCATTCATATAAAAAGCAAAAGGATACAGACACCCTGTACACCAAACACCATGTTTTATTTCCATCCTAGAGATAACTGAAAGCTAGTTCTGAATGCTGGCATCCAGGAACTTGAAGGAGTTTAATAAATAACCACAACAGGCTGATAGCAGTGTTCAATCAAGGTGCCCTGCAACAGGAGAGACTTCTGTCTCAGCAAGACCAGCAAGAAAGGTGTAATTTAGCTAATCAAAGGAAAACTCTCAGAAGTCATTTACTGGGAGTTTGTGAATTTAGGATATCTGCTGACACAATGCAGGTGACAATTACTTCAAATTTTTTTTAAGCACAGAATAACAACATACAAAACACAATTGTGAAATTTAGATATAAAACAGCTAAGCGTTCATAAGCTAATATCATTAAGATGAAAAAATGACAGTAAATATTAGGCTTAATCATCGTAATTACATTTCCCTTTCCTGTTAGTTTATTTTGTTTTTTTTTTTTTTAATGGTGTTAAAAAAGCATTTCTCTTTACTTGGGCCTTTTTATTACTTAAAAATGTTTTTTTTTTTTTTTTTTTTTTTTTGCCTCACATCATGTTTGAATACAACCATTAAACTTTGGAATCCTCTACCTTCAATAATTATACATAGCAATGTTTCCGAAAGGTAAAGGTATTACAAGACTAGAAATGTCATATTTCACAGAAGTATGATTTGGTAGACTATGTAAAAAATCGTTATGGAAACAGCAGATAAAAATGATTCCAAGAAAGCAATGCAAAAAAAAAAAAACATTTTTGGGAGGTCTGTAACCTCATTTCCTCTATAACTGTACATGAGTAAAACCTCAGATAAAACGTTTGTCTGGGGTTCTTATAACCCACAATAAAATATTATAATTCTAATATCTGCTTACGTACTTTCTGCAATATATTGATAATTTTTCATGAAAATCATTTTAAACCGATGTCTAACCAAACAGCATTATTTCTACACAGAGAAAGGCTGAACGTAAACAGATTTCACAATACGTGACCAAGCACAATCTAAACAGCGGACGATCCTGTGTACAACCATGCGTGTTTCATACGTTTCACATACAAAACAGGTAAATGAGCAGGAAACGTGAAATGACAACTAAAGACCTGACACTTGGGCAACAGCTGCAGTACAATAAAGCAGTGAGGAAGACTATCAGTGGCTACAAGGTAGCTCGAGAGACACATTTAGGTAGCAAGCAAGCAAATATACATCTAAAATGAATTTAAATATTGAAATTCTGAACGTAAATTTTAAAGCTAACATATCTTACCTCATCGGCACTCAACTCTTCCATATCTTTTTTGTTGGCTAGCTAATTTCAATTTCACTTTTGTACCTAGCTAACCTTTTTTTCCAAATTTAGTACGACCAAAACTGCATAGTCTTATGTGTACAAGAAATTTCTGAAACTCTTGTCTCCTTTGTTTTACAAACCTTTAAAAATTATACAGTTGTTACGTTTGTATTTTAACTATTTCTAATCTGAATCTCTAATGAAACAAACACAAAGTATTATTCATCAAAACAACCACGCCGCCATTTTGGAAGTAGAATCACGTGATCTGAGTCTTGTCTGCTGCGAGTTGGCAAATTGGACGAACCAATCAGCGAACATCTTCAGGAAAGTACGCAGCACGCGCAGCAACAGTGTAATAGGCGGAGCTCGAGCTGAGGCACCCCAGTACTGTAGTAAGTGTTCAGATGCGTTGTAGTTATGGCGAAACCCCTGTGTACGGTAATTCATTATAAATTGCAAGTCCCGAATTTGCTGCATTTGATTTCACATATTGTGGTTGCAAAATGTTTTAATGGTGTGAAATTGACTGTAGTGTATAAATATTTTGAAAATGTAACTGGTAAGCTGCTTTTTTATAACCAAGCGTGATTTACAGTTAGCAGTTTAGGTTTTAAAACAGTTGGATGTTTTATTGGAGTTATTGAGGTTAAGGTACTTTCTGATACCTACGTTTATAAAAGCTTGCCCTTCTTGATAAAAGTCTATTGTTAATTACCAGAATAGGTGGTGCTGCCAAGGAGGACATCTTCTGTTTTATTTATCTTTCCCTGTTACCTTTGACTTTAAGGTTGGTGGAAAACTGGTTGTGTGGTTCTCACACCTGCAATGTGTGAAAGCTGCCTGTCTCCATGGCAACATGCATATAAAAGAGTCAGATGAGAATGAGAGCCAGTTGGGTTCACTTGAGCAGGAAAGCTTCTTTCACTTTGGACAGTTATTTGACATTACACACTGACTTATAAATATTATTGCTTCAATATGTCAAGAGCTAATGAGAGGCAGAATATGGACAGAACCCCTATAGAAGTCTTACCCCAGGCAATAGCTGCTTATCTTCCAATTTGTTCTGCAAAACCAGAATAGAATATAATGAATAAATTGTGTTGGTTGCTTGTGAAGCACAACGCTTTTCTGGATTTGATCAAGTCACCCACCTTAAACTCCATTAAATATCACTATCTTAACTTTGGTTCTATGAATATCAAATACCCAGGGTACAGGTACATCTAAGTAAATGAAGAAAGAGGGGAAATGCAGCATCCTCTTACCAACTGTAGGTGCAACCATCCTTTTCGATAACACATTTAGCAGCTGCTTCTAACTGTAAGGTACAACTGTCTTCTCCCAAAAGACTGAACAAGTACAGCGTAATGCCTCAGTACAAACATACAAAGGCTTTATTTACACATTTTTAAACCTGAGAACAATAACAGTAATATGACTTGGTGCCCTGTCCAAGACAACATACACAAGTCTTAAGTGTTTTGTTGCTCCTACCAATGTATATTAGCACAAAACAGTCAGAAAAATTAACAATGGGGAAACCAACGTTTTCTCTGTTAAAGTGTGACAGTCCAATATGCACTCTGAGCTGTGCATAGTTAAAACAACTAAAAACAAGTTGTAAAATTGTATACATGACAATGTATACAATTTTATACATGACAATGTATACAATTGTAAAATGTCATAGTAGCTGTTATAATAGTTTAATGGCTTGTTTAATTTTGCTTCTCTTTTGTACTTTGCCCACAGGTACATAAGCAATGAGATCAGGCACTTTTTCTGTAGACTTGTTTACAGACTTGACCTTCGCAGTGTAGCTCCTACAAGAGAAAGAGTTCAATAAATTGAGAACACAGAACAGTGTTTTAGAGACCTTTAATGTTCTATGGATTCTACAGAACTGAATGAACCTGAATGCCCAGGCAAACCCCCAGTTTATTAAGTACAAGCCTTCTTCAGATCAGATACAATCCTCTTTACAGAAGGCACAGATGACACCATTTGATGAGTGTCATTCTCTGTAACCAGGTGATAGTGCTCTTAAACCAGGACAGAGACCTCCTTACCAGGTGAAGCTCGTTTCCCTCTATCCAGTGAGTCCAGCCACGGCTCTTCTTTTCACCCTTCTGCAAACACACCAGCTTGTCACTGTCCCAGTTCACCATCGTCTGGTGGCAGAGCAAAGATACACTTATAACAACAGGCTTACCTGATGACCTTCTAAGTGCAGCCAATATCAAATTGTGCAAATGGATCCAAAGATATACAGTTGTTACTCCTAAGTTTCAAAATAGTGTCATGGTTTGTTCCTCATGAGTCAGTTTTGCAGCATATAAATTAAGAAAATATATCATCTTAACTTTAGGTTCTCAAATTATCATCCATGTCCAACATTTGTGAAACTGCATGTCAGGCAATGTCAGACAGCACTGACTCAACAAGCAAGAAGTTAGAAGTTGGTTCTAATGGCCACCAAGACCTACTGATTCCACAGTAAATAATGATGTATATTCACAGAGCGTCAGCTGACTGCTACTTGTGAGTTAAAAATATACATTACAGAAATGATAGACTCATTAGTGTTCCAAAGGACAGTCATGATGTGAGTCAGCTACAATAAACATTAAGAAGTACCTGCCAGAATGAGGAAGAATCTTGTTAACTAGATGATATACTCTTCAAGAAAGAATGCATCTAATGTACTTGACATAGGCATCGGTTATGAATTAACACCATTCTGTTCTCAACAATGCTACTATGTGCTGGTAACCATTTAGATATAATTAATATTCTATTTTCAAATTTTTGGTATGTATTAATTAGTATAAAAACTAATGGAAAATGTACAAAGACCACAACTTATTATCTATTTTAACTGTAGTTAATACTGGGGAGTAGAGTTCTTGTGAACTTTTACTAAAGCAAAATGAAATTATATAAAGCTTTTTAATAAAATGTAAATGAGTCATAATAAAGTTGGGGAAAAAAAAACTGAAAATAACCAGTTGCTGAGTTTTGAAGGTTGTGAGTAGAAAGGAAGAAAACTACATTGTGATGTCAGAGGGCAACTCATGTTTGCATGTGTTTTGGGGAGGCCAGTGGCTGCCTTTGTCACCTGGCACTTCCTGTTGTCCAGGCCTTGAGTGACCTCCTCACACTCCTGTCCTACTTTGAAGGAGAAGCTGTAGTTCCTGAAAGAAGTGATCGTCTTGATAGTGAAGGAGTCCCCATCCTGTTCTATCACCTTCCGTGGCTTCAGCATGTTAGCGATCTTCCGTGTGGCAAAATCAATGCCTGCAGAGACATCAACAGCACTGAAAGGGCCCTGCCTGCAGTGGGGTTAATGTGAGAAACTCCATACATCCTACTTGTTTATTTATTTCTTCATTTTTACTCTAAATGGATTCAAGGATGACGTAGAATTTCACACTTTCAGTTTTTTATTAACTAGTTATTGTTACTGACAAAGTTGAAGACAAGGTAATCAAAGTTTTTTTTACATATTTCACAATTTGTCATGACATATTTAAACAGGTCCATCACTTTGTACCAGACTCTTCTATGGTTTGTCTTCTCATATTGTCCAATGAATTAATATAAACTTTTCTGAATTGCTTTTGTGCAGGTAAACTGTAATGTATGTCCCATGCTATGGACATCCAAACCCTGTACTTTCCTGCATAAGGTAAGGATAACTCTGAACAGCGAGGGACTGGGACTTGAAAACAGCCCTTTAGTTTTCAAATCCCAGTCTGGTACAGGGGAGTATGGATATAGGGTGATGCAAACCATTTATAAATGCTTCTGAATTTTGTTGTCCAGGGGGGCCTCTACAAACCATTTATGTTGAAAATAAGGAAAATAACAGGCATATGCATGCTTTAAACTTATTGTGTGCTTTATGGTAACTACAATTGACAGCCGTCCACACGCTAAATTGAATGGCTGTTGTGGTATTTGACAGGATGTTCAGATTACCAGTACGCCTATGACTATGAATATAAAGGTAAGCAACGGTCATGGTTGCACAGTTGGTTGGATATAGTGACAGGCTACATAAAGCAGCAGCTTTGATTAGACGTCCTGGAATTAACTGTTAACTGCTCACTCCCTCTTGTGCTTGAAGAGATTACTGCAGGCGTAATGATGAGAGTTTTTGTCATGTTACTGTACTAGAATTATGTTCTTTTCAGTTAAATTAGCTGTTCCAGTTCAGGTTTTGGAATTCACTTCTAACAAGAATATGTTTTTTATTGTCTTAGATTATATTTTTGTTAGCCTTCCATTTTGGAAGCCATCACAAAAATAGTCTCATCAATTCAGTAAAAGTGTGAATAAATGGAACCCATATAATTATTATGACCACACGTGTAAGGCAGAGAACTGGGTTCGGAGCATTTTGCCTTAATGTGACTGCACAAAAAACACTGGTTTATTATTTCGACTTTGTTCATTCCATATACTGTAGCACCAAGGGGCAAACAGTATATGAGCCAACCACAAGGGCCACCAAGCCATCTCCATTACCAGGATTTCCTGAATGGGATGGGGGATAACCTTTGTCCCCGTTATACTGTAATTGTCCAGGTACATCAAAAGCTGGAACGCCTTGTTCCTTAAATATCTCCAGTGTAAACATCCAAATTATGTAGCCTATTGTTTCACACTGGGTTCCTTTAGCCAAGACCTTCATCCTCATCTCACTTAACCTTTCATCCAAAATGAAGTCTCTTTGCAGTAGTACTAACGCCTTTCCCCCTTTATGTAATACAAAGCGACTATATTAATTACTACATGTGCATATACACTGCATAAAAGCAACCATTGGTCTATTATATATTGAAACTAACCTCATTTAACCATTTGAATGGGCTAATGTAAATGTTTACATTCAAATAAAATTGTCAGCCTTATTTTTAAGATTAGTCTTTCGTGAGTTTCACCAGTTTAATTGTTGGGTAACAACATATTTTTTTAGAATGAGACATAAAATACACTATTAGAAAATGATTTGGGGACAATTTTTCTTAAGGGCTTTAATTTATACAAAACAGGAAATGCTGTAAAATACGGTAGGCAGTTATTACTGTCAAAACACAAATAAAAAACGATGCATCTTCCTACAACCCTACATTAAAGTTCTTTTAATTTTAAATTTTTTTATATGCTAGTCAGCAAAGATATTAAAACCAATATCACTTTGATTGTAAAGAGATACTGGGAAAGTGAAAAACGGAGATTTTCAATAGATTGTCATTATCATAGTTCAGGATCAGAGAGAATATTAATTGTGAACGCAGTGCCATGATATAAACAGAATACAATGTGCAGTATTAGCAAGCCTGCAACATACTCACCAAGTGCAACCATGTAACCTTCAAAGTTGACATTGCTGACTAGGTCCCACGTTCCGCTGTAATCGGCAGGCATGGTGAATATTAAATTTAAGCAGATTTAATAAGTATTCTTAAGAATGGCAACGAAAAGTCAGTTTTATTTCATGTGAACCCAGTTGACGTCCTTGGAGTGAATAAAAAGTGGGCGTAGGTTGGGCTGCTAGTCTTCCGGAATTAAATTCGCCTCTGTATTGTATTTGGAAATTTGGAGTATGGGTGAACAACTAGTCATAGCGTTATGAGGGCAAAAGTGAGGGAAGGTTTCACACGTGCTTAGCTTCAACAAGTGGTTAGGTGGCTATTTTGGACACCTTCTCTGAAATGTAGGTAAGGGAGGTGCTTAATATGAAGTTGATACATGAAAAGTGTAAACATTTGACAAATCGGACTAGTACATTGCGCAAAACTATCTCTGCAAAGATTTTGTTGTTCAGTAATTTATGTTATTTTCTGTTGTTTTAATTAAACAGCGGAAAGTGGTAGGGAAAAAATGAGAAATGTTGACTGTCCTTTAAAGGATTTCAAACATAGTTCACCTAATCAGTCATTCTTAATTTAACGAGCATAATATGTTCTTTAAAACATTCATAATATTCATCTTATGTTTAGAGTAAATAACAATATACAAACTTTCATCGTTGTTAGTTATTTTCATGGTATAGAAAGTGTAATATGTTCTTGTATGTTTTGTATTTGTAACCTGAATTAAATTGCGATTTCGGCGTTATTACGAACAATCTTTTATTAGGACACAAAAAACTGTGCAACTGTCATTACCAGTGAAACATTTCACATCGTTTAAATGACTCAACATCCTTCATCTGAATTTACATAACACAGATGACGTTAAAAGAATTTATTGACAAATACTTTATGAATCTTCTGTATCTAGACAAAGATAGAGAGTTAGTTCTATAATTTCGGACCTGCTGTAGAATGTGGTACGATTACCACAACACAGATCTTAAATGAAACAACATATTTTATTTTTCTGCATGAAAAAACTGAGTGATTTTGCGTATAATAAAGTTAGCTACGTATTTATTACCTCTAACCCAGATTACTGTAGCCTAACCAAATTTGGCTACACTTCCGGGTGAAAGAGAACGCAGCTGCAATAGTTCTTACGTCAACAAAATTGCGCAAATGTATTAATACTCTAAACTGACGTCAAATTAAGAAACAATGTTCCACCTGCTTGCTTCCGTGGTGTACAACTCCTATTCCAAAAAAGTTGGGACGTTTTGTAACATGTAAATAACCACTAAGTGCAATTATGTACAAATAGTTCTTTTGATTGACTGTAAAAGTTTCTCTGCAGATCATTATTGCCTGCATGTGTGCATGAATCTGATGAGGAGTTTTTTTTTTTTTTTTTTTTTTTTAATACGGGGCGTAGGTTATATTCTCCTCTCTCTGAAGTGACAGGACGTTTTAATATATATATTTACAGTTGGTGGGTGAAGCTGTTAGTAGTAGTCTTCCTTGTTGGTTGGTTTCTCTAACCTCTATCTTTCTCTCTGTATTCCATGATGAATTACTTTTGAATCTTCAGTTGTTTTATTTTCTTTTATTTTTTTTCCAGGACAGAATGGCAACCATTGACATGCCAGACCTCTAGGCTGAGATATTCAGCACACTGGTGCCACAGGAGATGTACTGGCAGGTGGAGAGGAAACAGATGTAAGAAAGGTGGAACAAGGAGAACAACAAGGAACAGGATAATGTGGAAGGAGGAAGACAGGAAATACAGAACATGTATGTCCATGACTTTAACAAATAAAATTAGAATTCGAAAAGGAGCTGCACACATTTGAAATGGGTGGAGAATGGGGCTTTAGGGCTAAAATTAATAACATGACATCTTATAACAAGAATACTGTAGATACCAGGATTGTTCCATATTAAGATGATCTACTCCCCCTTCTGTGTTCTCCAGTTAGTATAATTTCTTAATTAACATTTTATGATTGAATAACCTTTTAAGTAGGTAGTTGGCTGGAAGGTAGTACAGTATATGGCACAGGGCAGGGCATACACTGAAGCAGTGATGCTAACCAATTTCAAGACACTTAAACATGCAAATACAGAAGACAATTTAAAAACCCTAGTACATTTGTTCTGCATTATCTTTGGGAGGAAATTGAACTGCCTACAATAAACCAACACATGCATAGGGTATACAGGCAAATCACATATATAGCACTGAGAAACCTGGTGCTAGGAGGCAACAGTGCTACCCGCTTTGTTACTAACCTGCCAATACGCCTGTGATTCACTTTCAAGACAGACACTGGCAAGTGTTTGGTCAGGTAATTTTCAAACAATCAATAAGCAATGGCATAAAACTTGTTTTAAAATTCTAGAGTTGGTATCCCAGCAGCGACAAAGCCATCAATCCAGAGTTTACGTTATCTTTTTAAAAACTCCTTAAATTGCATTTGATTTTGTGGTTTCATGTAATTCTTTCTACGAGAAAAGTGAATTGTAAACAATATCGCTTCCTCTATTTTTCACCATAAGAGGTCACTATCTGCTATGTTTTCACAGCATTATTCGCTAAGGAGGGGAAGGTTGCGAAAACCCCTACGTGTCCCACAAGGACAGATGACTTTGGCCAAAGGTCACAGCAATGTGCTGGAATAATATGCAGGACTGTCTACTGAGTCTAGATTAGTGAGGGTCATCCCACCTACTTATACTTAATTAAGTAAAGAGCAGCAGTTCAGCAGTATACAGCACTGCACCTACATCCATTTATTTAACTGAAATTCTAACATCTTAATGATCAGTAATTTTCAATGACAAATAGAAAACTGTGTAAATGCTAAGATTAGTAATGTATATGAGGTTCTAGAAACATGTCATTATCGCCAAAATTAGTGCCCTAGATAATCTTGTGTGTTTACTGTAGAATACCAACATGACATTCATAAATCCATGCCATCTGTGAGACCCATTCAAAACTAACCTTTTGGTAGGTCACTGCACCATAATCTTGCTGTTTTATTTCTATGTAGTACCACACTGTACCCAGACAGCTTCTGTAAGATGAGACAGCTGAGCGGATTTGCTTACCTGTGCAATATAAGATCACCTCCCTCAAGCCTTCAGTCGCTGGCTCTTAGCTCATAAACGTCTCATTGCGCTTCGAACTTGTCAAGATACAGGCAACAGGTAAATGTTTATTTATTCATTGCATGCATGTATTTATATTCAAAATAGCTATCAACTAATTTGACATAAACTGGGTTGCACATTCATTAACATTGTTTGACTTTTCAGTAAGGCTAGGGTAGGTTGTAGGAAGCTGTCAATTACAGTATTTAATTTTGACAAATTATGATGGTACAGATGATATCATGGTAAGGAATTTTTCTCTCACAGCATATCGTTGCATTTTTTGTAAATTTTTTTTTTTTTTGCCTAATTAGGATTAAATTAATTGAAGCTTTTAATTATATTGTTTTAGTAATATGTTAAAATAAACATTATTTAATCACAGCAAGTTACAGAGAACTGCCTATGTGACAGTACTGAATTTACATCCTGAAGATTTGCTAGGAAGTGCAGACTATAATTTTACTCTAACTGTGGAGTCATAGTGTATATGGAAAATATGTGTTAGCAAAATAACCTCAAGCCAAATTCTTTCTTTAAGAGGAAATTCAAAAGCAACAGGTGGCAAACTTCAAATAACTGTCCAGATTTTTGTACAAACCATGCGTATCTTAAATACTGTATGTTCCTGTCAGAAATGTATTTATCAGAGGACAGATTTGCTTCATGTTTGGACAGAAACTGAACTTGGGCACCAGGACACGCAGCTTGTCGCCATGCATGATGTACTTATTGCCTGGATGTGGAGTAACTGAGCCACAGACAAGCTTAAAATATTATTAAAATAATCCTGATAGGGCAGTTTACTTCAGCAAAGGATTAGTTCTTATCTGAGAATGTAAACCTAATGAGTATGTTCCGCTGGGGACCTCAGTGAACTGAAAACAATATTCCCTAAACAATGAAATGAAACTAATTTATATTAAGAGAACCAAACTCTCCAAGAATGGTGTCAGCACTGGAAGTTGTTGACTGGATTGATTCGATCTCTTGTCTCATAATTTGGCTTGGAAAACAAAGGTGAGAAGATGAAGAGGTAAATGTCAATATTTGACAGGAACCTCCAGGCAAGCTTGAGGCATTATGGGTCGCAAGGAGGCGCACTTCATTGAGAGGAAAAGCGCAGGTGACATACGAGAGGTGTTTGATTTTGTGGAGATCCTGGGATCGTAAGTACTGTTTCCTTTGGGCCTCACAAAATTGGAGACATTCCAAAGGCACGTGCAGAGCGGTGCTGATGTAGAGCATTAATGATTAACCATTTGTTTGCAATCCAGGGGAGCCTTCTCTGAGGTATACACAGTGAAGGAAAAGAAGACAGGAAAACAGTATGCACTGAAGTGTGTGAGTAAGAAACATGTGCATGCCAGCAAGATGGAAAATGAGATTGCTGTTCTCAGAAGGTATGTTTGAGTTGGCCTGGAAGGCATCATGGATTTCTTTATTCTTGAGACTGTTGTATTCAAGCTTGCATTAGAGCTGCAAGCAATTCTCATTATAACGTGTTGTTCGATAAGCAATTACAGCAGCATAGTGGACAAGAACAAACAACTGTATTTAATTGCAAGTATTGTAATAATTGCTTTTATTCTACTATTCTGTCTGTTTGAAAACTGCTGAGGGCAACAGTGATGTCTGCTGTCTTTGTGTTATTAATGTTTCAGGATCAAACATGAGAACATTATTGGCCTGGAAGATTTTTATGAAAGTCCTACTCATTACTACCTTGTCATGCAGTTGTAAGTGCTAGAAAAACATTTCTTTTTCCCATTGCCACAGAAACATGCTAATGGTTTATATTATGCTCCTCTAAAATACACATGGTTTCATTCTGTAATGTGTTCCTTTAACAGGGATATGTGAATGCTTTATTTCTGTATTATACAACAAGAGTTATGCTCTGAATTATTTGTCATCACAAAAGAAAGACTTTATCCCTTGTTGTAGTTAACCATGAAGTTAATAGTTATTAATTACTGATTTTCAAATTCCAGATAGGTATATGACATACAGACTGTAGTGTTCAAAACGCAGTTGTCTATTTTAATTCTTTAATATGTTCACATTAATATGTAGTATGAAGCTGACCACATGTTTCAACTGTTGTTTTTGCCTGGGTGCTTCATGCAGTGTTTCCGGTGGTGAGCTGTTTGACAGAATCCTGAAGCATGGCGTGTACACAGAAAATGACGCCAGCCATGTGATTCGACAGGTGCTCCAGGCTGTCAGTTACCTGCACCGGAACAATATTGTTCACCGTGACCTGAAGGTGCACTGCTGTCATAGCCACATACGCACACAAAACCATCACAGATACCCGTCAGCTGCCTTATAACCTTTCTCTGACACAGAGCTGGATATCAGCAGTATGGAATCAAAGTTAATTAGCTTTGGTGTATGACAACTGCAATTGTTGTTGGTATGACAACTGCAATTGTCTGCAAAATGAGGTAGGCTGAGGCGAGGTCCAAATGCAAAGAGGGAGATTTAATGAGGAAGAGGGCAAAAACAAAGTACAAAAAGGGTTCCAGAAGGGTCCAAACAGGGTAAGGCATAAACATAGTGCTATGGTTTCAACACCAGAAGATTCACAACTAAGCTACAGTACAAGTCAACAACATACTGGCACAAAAGGACGGTTTAAATAGGGACCTTAACAAGACACAACTTGGAGAGACTAATCCACTTAGAACTAGAACTAGACACAAAGGAGGAAACAGCGACATCTATAGGACAAGGGAGGAACAACAGACACAGACTTGACAAACTGTAGTTCAGGATGTGTCTTTTGTATGGTTTAATCCATCTCAGCAGTTTTTATCAATTGTTCCTCCACCACTAGGATGTTTATTTTAACCCCTGTCTACTTTTTGTGTAATTTTTTTCTTTGGTTCTAATGTGTACTCAACTGCAATGGCCTTTTCCTTTGTGTTCAATGGCCTTTTCATTTGTTCTCAAACTATTACTAGGAATACAAAAATTATTAGCATTGACATAACTGCAGGTCCTAAAAGCTTTGCACATCTTTTCTGAAGAAATTCAGCCTGACAACATTTTGATCCCATTGTTTGTTGTTGGACAGCCTGAGAACCTGCTATTCTACAGCCAGGAAGAAAACGCGAAGATCATGATCAGCGATTTTGGTCTGTCCAAAATCGAGGGCGTTGGAGTCATGTGCACGGCGTGCGGTACTCCAGGATATGTGGGTAAAGACAAGCTTTGGAACGCCTGAGCAAAGGGATGTGAAGAAATTTGTACTAAATAAAAAAAGTTACATGTTTATGTTTTGATGTCCAACCCTGTAGCTCCTGAAGTTCTTGCCCAGAAGCCTTACAGCAAATCTGTAGACTGTTGGTCTGTTGGAGTGATCACATACATCCTGTGAGTAATAAAGCACCAGTTTTATGACATTTTCCAGTTTAGCTGCACACTTGGCCACATCTGTGTTGACTGCCACCATAGCCATTAGCATGGGTTTTCTGCAATAGCTATTATTCTTTGTACCATGTACTGCCACGTTTGGGTAACACCTTCCTATCATTGCCCTTAAGATATGCCTTAAAGTTGGTAAGAATAACTACAGGAACTGATCTAAAGTGGTGGACGTTTAGTAACTAGGCCCAATTCATATTAGAATTCAGTTTTTGCAGTTAATGGTCAGACATAACATTTTCAATGTGGGCAGCAGTGTCACAGTGGGTAGAGCTGTTGTCTCACCCTCCAGGGTTCGATTCTGGCTCTAGGCACTGCGTGTGTGGACTTTGTGTGTTGTCCCTGTGCTTGTGTGGTTTTCCTCTGGGTTCTCTGATTTCCTCCCACAGCCCAAAAACATGTTGGTTAGGTGGACTGGACAGCCTAAAAACTGCCCTTAGTGTGTGTTTGTGTGTGTTCTGTGATGGGTTAGCATCATATTCAGGGTGTTTTGCCCTAGGCTTCCTTGAATAGACATCAGGCCATTGAACGTTTATTGAATAAGTGGTTGGGTAATGGATGGATGTTAGGAAAATTTCTCTATCTTCAATAACTCTCAGGACACCGATGGAGATGGTTCAAGCAAGAAAATGTTTAATGCTCATATGAGGGAGAGTCCTCAGAATCAGCCAAGCAACTCTCAAAGTTAAAATAATAGTACATAGTTTTTATAGACAGTTGCGCTAGTTTTTGCGTGCAATGAGGGGGGCGTTCACACAGGTGCCACTTGGGCAGATAAGCCTTAAGGCCGTATATTCTGCAAGCACAGGCATCAGGTTCAATAACATATCTACAGCATGAAGCCATGTCAACACTAAACATATTAATTCACAAAAGGCTTAACGCTTAATTTTTCTAACAATGGATAAATGGATAGATTTTCAATTGTTATTATGTTGCAGAACCCCTTTCTCTCCTTTGTAAAGGAAATTCCTAATTATTAACCTTTAAGAAATTAATTACAGACTGTTGTCTTATTGGCTAGTAGGGAATGAAGTGAGTGCTGAATCATAATTATGTCCTGCTATATTTACGGATGGTATTTGTCAGCTGGTTTTTGTGGTTGTCTGCTTAATAAGACATGTACAGGTTCTGGTGTAGTACTTGTAAGAGTGGATCTCTGGAATAATTTTCTTTCCATTTCTTTGTAGACTGTGTGGATACCCACCCTTTTTTGAGGACAACCAGTTTAAGCTTTTTACTAAGATAATGAAAGCCGAATATGAATTTGACTCACCTTTCTGGGATAACATTTCTGCATCTGGTGAGTTAGAAATCAATCAGCAGCTCCATATGAAGAACTGAAAACAGAAGCTGGCCAAAGAACATAGTTGTTTAGTTATTTCCCATTGAATCCTCCTGGGTTTTGGTGTTTTGCAGCTAAAGACTTCATTCGTAACATGATGCAAAAAAACTCCAAGCTGCGCTACACATCAGAACAAGCGCTTAGACACCCCTGGTGAGTGTGACATCGTTTTGACACCTGTAGTGTCCATTACAGCACAAACACTTCTGGTCAGACTACAGCTCATACTGACTTGTTTCCCTTAATTTGCTGTAACGTGCCCTGAGTATAAATGGAAATCTAAGTGTTGGCTGTGTTCATTCTCTCTGGAACAGGATCATGGGAAACACAGCTAAGAGTCAAGACATCTATCGCTCTGTCAGTGAGCAGATGCAGAAGTCCTCTTCCATGTGCAAATGGAAAGTGAGTGGTGCTCCCAGACTCCTCCAGGTGCCAGTGGCTATACAGGGAGAGGACATGGCTCATAATGTGGGGCAGAGCAGAAGGACATGTCCTAAAATGCTTTGGAGGCATATTAACTTATAGATGACATTAAATTCTAAATGGTAACAAAACAAAAATTTCTCTAGTAGTAAAACTATAAGCTCATTTAAACACAAGTACTCCTTAAAAGAATAAAGCAAGAAACAGAAAACTTCACTATTGTTTGAGTGAACTTACTGAACAATTTTGACAGTGCTAAAGTAATTTTGCGGTTAAAGCAGTTATGCTACAAAGCTATATAATACAGAAATGAATGCTTACCATTTGGCGTGTGTTGCAGCAAGTGTTAAATTCGACATTACCTGCTGACCACCTAAAGAAGCTCCAGCTGGCCTTCGCTGGACCCCATGTTCCGAAGCAACAAGATGTTTTACCTGACATCCAAATGTATGAACAGTGCTTCCCTAGTACTGAGAGCAAGTTGTCTAATGCCAGCCTGGAACACAAAGGAAACCTGGCATGTGGTAAAAAGACCAAATGTCGACCCAGGCCTAGCAAGTCCAGGAACCATGTCCAACTGCTGAGAAATAACCTGAGTGAGCCCATAATCCTGCCTGCCTCAAGATCACATGCCTCCCACTCTGCCAACACCAAAGCCAGCAGGTACTTAACCTATTCTCTGTACAAACCTGTTCTTTGAATTCCTCTTTATTTCTTGCATCTTTTTTCCTCATTTGGCTCGAAGCTTTGTATTTGCTGTGTAATGTACTGTAAGCCTTGGGTAGGGCCTAAACCTGAGTTGCACTTCCTGTGTTGTAGGCACACAGACTCGGGCAGGGATGTCCCCCATCCACAGGCAACAGTGTGCTCTGTCATGTGAGGCCACTGCTGGAGAGCCGTCTGGGAAAAGTCAGAACAAAGAGAGCGCTTACCTGCATTTGGCCAGCTCTTTCTGACTCCAGGTGGCCAGCATCAGCATCCAGAACCACGGCAAAGCAGTGTGTGACCAGAACCCTTCAGCCTGTGTTTTAGAAAAACAGAACTCGTTAATTTGCTGTGCCTTTGTTTTAAATGAAACTCTAAAATTACTCAGGGTAAAGGAACTCAAGAGGCAGGGCTGCAATATCATTTAGAGACTGGGACCGTTTAATAAATTAAAAGAATAAAAGATAAATAAATGTCCTACAAAGTAATAAATTCTTAAATAAAGGACCCGTTAAATAAATGGACCACAGAATTGTGGTAGCAGGTGCATACTAAAACAAGATGTTTTTTCAAGTAGCACTCAGAGTTGAGGCAGATGTTCTCATGACAACATATGGAAAATAATTTTTTTGTCCTATAATTTAGAACCCACCTAAGAGGTTGCAGTAATAACTAAGGGTAAACGTAGATTAGTCTGTTACAAGTTAACACCTCTTCTTATGTCTGTCTGTCTGTTTCCCTCTTTCCCTCCCTGTTACAGACTGAGCTGTTCACAGGCTGCTGATTAAGGTGATTTCTGTGCTCACTCTGCAGCACAACAGACATGTGTTAGGCAGGGCACATAATGTCCAAGGTGGGGCTCTTTGTCTTTGGTCACACTGGTGCTGTGCTGCAGTTTGTGGCTGTCCAGTTACACCTTCATCACTCTGTGCTTTTAAATTATATCCCAATGAATCACAACACTGTTAAAGCTATATTTTATATTATGCTTGGGCCAATTCCACAGATTTCTTATGAGCCTGAAGGTTACACATGGTGTTATTGCATACGTTATCTGGCTGTCTGACCTTTCACGGGTGTGTAGTTATGACAGACATGGATCAAACACAGTAAAAGTCTGTCACAGCATCCGGGGACAAAAGAACTTTGCAAACATGTTTTTAAAGTGTAGATCTGTCAGTCCAGCATGGATATCAGTTTTCACAGAAAATTTAAAGGATGAAAAGGAGATCAAGTCTAGTTGGTAAAATTTTCTTTTTAAGGTAGTATACTGCAATAAGGAGGCATGCATGTAGGTTGCTAGAATGCTTTCACTTGTACAGTCACTAAGGTGAATTGGAATATATAAATAACTGGTATTTTAAAGAATTATAATTGATTTCCAGCTGTATATTTTTCAGAAATTTCCTTGCTCGTTGTAGGTACTTGGTAGAGAACAGTATGCTTGTACTGAACACAGTAGATTTGCTGAGCACCGCTGTCTGTGTCAGCGTTAGGAAACAAACATGAAGACAAATGGAAATGTGCTGCGAGAAGGGGTTAAACAACAGTACTTTACTAATGCCTGTTTTTTGCACTACAAATAAATAAACACTTAATACTTGCTAAGTGTTTCCTTCCTGGCCTGTATAATGTGGAGCTCCTTGCTGTCATTCAGGCGTGATGTTTGTCCAGCAGTTTGTGGGCCAATCTCTTCTCAGACGGTCTACTTATTCACATTAGTATGACTCAGTGAGGAGCATTGCTGTTAATCCTGTCTACGGCTTTTAAGTGGAGTCACACGTGTGCCTGTTAAAATCCCTCAAAGCCTTTAAATCGTGTGTGTGTGTGTGTGTGTGTGTGTGTGTGTGTGTGTGCGTGCCAGTGACCCAGGGACACTAAACCCTCAGAACTCAATATTTCAAATGACAACACTATTATAGACCTTGGGCAGGCACATGTACCCTTGGTTTTGCAAGAAAGGTATATTAACAGTTTTTTGTACTAGATCATGATCACCATTGTTCTAATTGAATTGAAAACTAGCTAACCGGAAATGTATGAAATTGTGGCTAACAGCTGCTTGTAAACCTGAGCACTATAAAAATGAAGGTTCACACAACTGTTTACAAAACATATTTATTGCACCCATGTGAAACATATCTGGACACACAAGGACCATATTTTATTTTTACTAATGGACCCACAGTTGTGAGCAAAGTCAAAAAAGTTGTGTATAACCAAAAAAGTGAGAGCACATCTTTCTCATCTGACTTGTTAGCATGACCTGCATATAAAATGTATCTGACATCATGTCATCACGTTCAAATAGCAGTGCTCATACAGAAACGCGTTACAGTTGCAATAAATAAAACATGGAGGGAGATTCTTGCAGATTGAGAACCAAATATGATCACTGGCAGTGGCTCAGCAAATGGGCCCTGTTGCGGATGTTGGTCAAGATGTCCTGTGCTTGATGTTCCAGCCCAACTAGCTCCTGGGTCTTCTGGAACACCTGCTCTGTGGCAATCTGCAAAGATGCCTCCTGGTCTGGATATAAAAGCGGGGAGAAGGAGTCACTAAGCACCATGCACATACTGCTAGTGTCTCAGGTTTTCTAAAGCGGCCATACACAGTACATTTATAGCATGTATCCCATGATGCTCAGTAGCTATTCCCCAGTAACCATTACAAAAAAATACATACCAGTTAAAGACTGCATCATTCCAGTAGTTTCCTGAATGAGAGCAGAGGCTTCCCCCTGTAGTTTCTTCAGTTTCTCTGCAGAAACCCCTTGAATATCACCTCCACTTGCCTCCTTGAACTTTTCTTGCAGCATCTTCAACTGCGCCTCTAAGGCTGGTATGCCCTGCTCACACATGAAGAGCAATAACAGCTCATTTTTTTCAGAAAGTTGTGACCAGAGAGGCCATGTCTTCATATTAAACAGAGGTCCTTTTCTGTTTTCTAATACCCCTAATGGCATTCCAACACAGAGCACCAAATTCCCTCCCTGCTCACATCAACGCTGCTTCGTCATTGGCTCACCTCAGAGGCAGACGTAGCCTCCTGTTGGGCAACCTCGCCCTGATCCTGTGCTTGATTGGCTAGCTGGATGCTGCTATCTACCAGTGTCTTCAGATTGTTCAGTTGCGGCTGCATGGATTTCACTATGCCCTCCACTTCCTCCATTGTCCTTCCAATGGGGTGCAACTCTGCATCAACCTGTAGGTTCATGTAAAAGCATCCAACTGAAACAGCCTTGCACAAACCTGCAGAGCTTATATTATGAATACATCACATTTTACTAACTCAGGATAATAAATAAATCACCAAGGGAGAGGATCCCCTGTAAGTCTAATAAGTGTATCGGTATAGATGCAGCTGACCTAAAAATCTTACAAATACTAGTTGCATCAAAATGGAAGTGTGCTTATTACCTTTGCAATATTCACTTTGGCCTGATCTACTGCATCCAGGCCATCCTGAATCTTAGTCTCCAGATCATTCAGCATGTCTTCTGCATTGGAGACACGTTCCTTCACAGCATCCACTTTGCCCCCCACCTCCATGGCATCATCCCTGCCAACATGCAGCACCATTAACAGATAAGGTTAGAATAATGTTCAAACAAACACAACTGAAAACCAGACAAGTCATGCACATCACCACCCACCACAACAGTAACTTCTGTGTCTTTGGATAATATACAGATAGGTGGCAAATTAAAGGAAAAACCTGAATAAATGAGTAGAGAAACAAGAAATGCCGATGCTTCCACACGGATGCACTACATGGTATAATTGAGCACTGAACAGCCAATAATGGTCTGTGGCATGTATAACAATGCAGAGCAGGCCCAGTTGGTTTTGATTTTGGATCAAGATGACAAGGGAAAAAGATCTAAGTGACTCACTGTTGGTGTGTGGATGGCAGGAACTTCAGTCACAAAGACTGTTCAGCTGGCTAGTGTTTTAATAGGAACACTGACTAAAATGACACCTGTATTTAGATCTATGGGAAAGATCTGTAAATCAGGTTGGACATTATAGTCGACAGTGCACATTTGATGCTTGTGCATTAGTGTGACATGTAAGGTAAAACAGAAGAGTAATTATTCCTCAGGTGACTGAGAATGTCAGTGCAGGATGTGATCAGACTGTGTGAGCAAAATCAGTCCGTTGACAATTTATTTATATTGTATTTCCTTTAATTTGTCTCCTGTCTGTGTTTCCCATGTGTTCTTGGGTCATATAGAACATGTTCCCCTCTCCTAGAGCAGCTGATCTGCTGTAATACCTGGCAGTTCGGGCCTCCATCAGCAGCCGTCGGGCACGGTCCAGCTGTGGACCAGCACTGTCCAGGATGGCGGAGCTGTCAGGCAGGTTGGCAGCAAGACGGTGAATCTCTTCCACCTTCTGCTTCAGAGTGGTCATGCTAAGGGGCAGCTTGGTGTTGAGAACACCCTCACTGATGGCCTGAATGACAGCTGGATCAGAGGCCGGATCTGGAATAGTGCACACAGAGGTCTGACTACCCACCGACATGCAAACAGAGAAACACACATGGAGGGCCGACTACCCGCTGACATGCAAAAAGATAAATGCATAGAAATCTACATTGTGCTATGTGGTGGCAAATTGAATAATTCTTATACATTTTTTTTCTACTATTTTTTTTTCTACTATTTTACTTGAAGTCTTTCTTCTCACAGACTAATACAAGAATAATTTTGCCAACTTTTGCATAATTACTGAATCTAGTAGAGCAAGCTGTAAAATTTGTTAACCTAAGAACTTCATGTATTTACTTTGTCAGGTGGAATATCAGTCACTTTTTACATCACTTGTGCAAGTGTGTAATTCTGCATCAATTCTGCCACATGGGAAACATACCTGACAGGAAGTCCTTTAACTTTTTGACAAAGTCTCGAGTATTCTGCATGTCTGCCTCTATGTTGTCTCTGGCTTTTTTGATCTGAGTGGCAAGTTTATCAGCTGTCAACCTCACATGATTAGCTGAATCCTGTGTTTTCTGTATCTGTAAAAAAGGGGAAGCCATCAATCACCCAGACATTTATGTTATTTTAGCTCTAGAGCAAACTACATGCAAACATGTATACTTTAGTGGAGTTCTACTATCACACCTGGACTATAATTGCAAAGTTCTTGCACGCCAGTTTTTCTTGAAAAGATGGTTTGAAATCAGAGGAATCTGTTAAGTTCAAACAATTTCACTTCAGTGAAAAACTGAATATTGGTTGTGTTTTATGCACGTGTACTTTGTGTGACTTTGTGTGACTGTGGATTCATTTCACTCATTTGGTGGCATGCAGTGACGTAACCATGACAACCTCCAGGATCTGTGCCATACCTGACTTTCAGCCTCTGTGATTTTGGTGTTGAAGTCCTGCAGCCTGTTTGTCACTTCCTTGGAGTCCTCAAAGGCCTTTTTGGCTAAGGGCAGAGCCCCAAAGCAGCCCTCTTCCTGACGACAGGAGGTGGAGTCAGGGCACAGCTGTCCATCACATTGCTGGGGTGTGCAAGGGGTGAAACGCCTGCTCCCACACACCTGCAGGAAATCAGCAATGTGCGTTATAACACTCACCTCAATGAGCTTGCAAAATTTAGCTGTAGTTGTTATTCTGTCAAGCACAAGGGGTTAAAATCATTTAGCCAAGCTTGCCAATTTGTATACAAGCAAATATTATTTATATAACAATTACTAAAAATTTCTTTGAGACTATTGGCTCAGTTTATTTATAACAGAATATCATCTGTGTTAGGGTCATTTCAGCAGAGAGTTGGAATAATTTGTCAGGGTTTTACTCCTTCCTCTCTGATCAAAGGTGTAACAGGCCCTCACCTGACGAGCCACAGGTGTGAGATTGGGCCCTGAGGCCAGGTCTTGGTCCAGCCGCTTCAGATTCCCGGTATTGGTTTGCTGGATGCGGCCCTCCAGAGACAGTGTGTCTGCCCTTGCTCCAGCAGCTCCCTTCACCAGCTCCATGCTCGCCTCCACAGCCTTCATGGCATCTGTGGAGTTCTTGTAAGCAGCCTGGATGGTGGAGATGGGTCCTGTGGGGACACACTCTCAGGTTAGCATCCAGGCATGTTGGACACACCGTCCCAGTGCCGAGCCCACATCCAGCTTGCTATTCTATCAAGCTCGTGACCCCAATGATAATATGAAAAAGAATAGTCATTATAACTGACGTAGTATGTAGAAATGCATAGAGTGTTGAACAAGTTGCCTTGGTTACAATAACAGTAGTCAGTTTCCAACTTCCTGTCCTTGAAAGGGCCACAAGTGGCCTGAAGCCTATCCATGACAGCACAAGGCACCAGACAGCGTCTACTCTCTAACTCACAGCATTGAAAGGTGAGGTAACAGGAGTGCTTACCGAGTCACCTCATAGCACTCATAAATTTATTTTAAACCTCATCTCCCTGTGGTGGGTTGCTGCCCCACCCTGGGTGTCCCCTGCCCTCTGCCCTATGTGTCCTGGGATGGGTTCCAGGCTTCCCCACGACTCTTAACAGGATGAAGCAGTATAGAAGATGACTGACTGACTGACCTCATCTCCCTTTGTTCCAGTGTTTTAAAATCAGAACTATATGAAAATGTAATTTACTGACTGGATCCTCTCTCTACCGGACTATGACTTTCTTCAAGCTATTTGTTATTCCTCATCTCTTGCTAAAATGCACATTGGAGTGCATATGCACACGTATCTAGGGATATCATACCTAGGGTAAAGAACATCACATCAAAGGGTAGGCAACTCTTACCTTCATAGCTCTTGGAAGTGTTGGTCCACATAGCATTCTTTTTGTCATTGTAGTGTAGTAATAAGGTCTGTAGGGTTAAACTTAGATCTTCCAGTTCACGGGCTAATGCCTGACCTTCATCTGCTGGGAACGAGGCAGGATTCAGTCTTCTTGCTAGATCTCTACAGGGGGATGACAGGGTGGGGTGTCCCGACATGGGCATTTATGTGAGAGAAAACCACAGCAAGCTGTACAGGGAATCTTGGCATTGGTCACATTATACAGTAAATGCATTGATTTCAGAGTCCTTGTCTTTCTGGATTTGTGTCTATATAATGCTGTTTGTGTACCTTAGACGGTGCAGTTCAGCAAGCGCCTTGGTCATACGGTTGGTATACTCAGGCGGCATATGTGCAGATTTCTGGATCTGGGTGAGTGTGGCCTCCAAAGCTGTGATGCGACGGTCAAGGTCAGGCATGGTGACTCTAGGCAGGCCAGAGGCCTGGGAGGACAGTCGCTGAAGGCTAGCGTGCAGGTTCTGCAGCTCTTGGTCAAGGGTGAAGAAGCAGGCAGGGCAACGGGGGCAAAGAGGGAATCTGTCGCATTGCCCACGGGCACAGGTATCACAGCGAGAGCCCGTCACACCCGAAAGACATCTACATGCCCCTGAGTGCTTGTCACAGCTGGCTGTTCCTTTCTGCTCACACTTGCAGGCTGTGAACACAAGACAGCGATACTGGTGTAATTAATACGTTTAGATTTTTTAGTAATTTAATTTTCATTCAGAACACCTTATATGAAGATGCTCAGATACAGATATCTTGTGTACACGTACGTAGGCATCCTGTCCGCGGGTCCCCATAGGTATGTTCAGGACATTCTGCGCAGGTTCGGCCTTGAAACCCCGGCTTGCACTGGCATTGACCTGTCAACTGGAGAACCAATGTACAAACTTAGTGACCTGGCACGTGGTCAGCGACATGGCATATGCAGCGACAAGTACATAATGACATGGTGCACAAACTGTGATGTAGCATTAGCCACATGGCACAGAACTAGGGAAGCGGTATGGAGCAACACCTAGATACAGCTATTCCAAACTGTCACCAGCAGGGACAAACTCTGATGCTAGCCTTGTTCCTAAAGACAGCAAACAGCAAAATCCTCTGAACTTAGCTGTCATTTATTTAGTTAGTAGGCGTTTTTGTAACCCAAATGAATGCAGAAGCAAGAGAAAGCCTGAATTTGAAAGTGAAGTATAAAAGTTACCTCCTCTACCACAATCTAACAATGGGAGAAAACGATGAAAACCAGCCCTTTAAAAACAGAAACACATCTTAATACAGGTGGGACAGAGGTGTCACCTGGTCACAGGTGGTGCTGTAGGAATTTCTGGGGTCACAGTTGCAGGGCTCACATCCCCCAGGGGAGCGCAGGTTCCAGTAATTAGGGGCACAGCGGTCACAGGCTTGGCCCAGAACGTTGGGTGGACATCGACAACGTCCTGTTACGGGGTCACAGGGACCATTGGACTGGGAGCCACAGGAGCACGCTGATCACAAGCAGAAACACACGTGAAATGTGAAGGTGAATACAGAGATGAACACAGAAACAGGCACATTCACAGGTGTGCATTTGGGGTGTGCTCACTCACAGTTACAACACAGGGGGTCGTCTGCGCTCAGTCCACAGTAACTGGCCCTGCCTGACACTTTTTACTATGGTTCAGATAAAATAAGGTACTTCACATAGAAAAGCTACCTCCACAAAGTATTAACTATCTACCATATTAAAGAACCATGGGGAAAAGCACCACTGGCCATACTGTCATCATTTGGAAGAACAATGTAGTATACATAAAAACCTGCTTTGTATGCTACACAATTCAGCTGTGGAAAAAGTAGCTGTAAGATAGAAGTGGTTTTAGCAAATGACAGCGATTCTAAACATGGTGGAGTGGTACTTACGTAGACAAGCATCAGGCTGGTCCATGGTACTCCTGGGGTTGCGGTAGTATCCGGTAGCGCAGCGGTCACAGTGGAGACCGGCAGTGTTGTGGAGACAGCCTTCGCACACACCTCCACTGCGCCGCCCACTCAACTCAAAGAGCTCTGGATCAAATCTGCAGCGATGTGCATGGTTGTGGCATTTGCATTCTGTGGACACAGTCCAGAAGTAAAATTAAATAGTAGTCAGATGTACCCAAGGCTCATGGTGGCAGTAATGCCATAATTGATTAGTAAGTTGATGGCGAATGTTTCAAGAGTTCATCCACAGTGTTATTTCTCAGTAATATTACTGGACAAACATTATGAATTGTCACAAAAGCTGGACTGGTACAATCTGCTACTGTCTGCTGTTGCAGGGACGGGGCCTACGTTTGCAGGCATGAGTCTGGCCATCTTCTGCTGGTCTCCATGGGAGGTCATTGTAGAGGTCATTACACCGCTCACAGTTTACCCCTGCGGTGTTGTGCTGGCATTCACACACTGCACTCATCTACAAACACACACAGGACTGTTATGAACTACAGTATAAGGTCAATTAGTACAGTACACCACAGCCTTTGTGCAGTCTTGCTGATGTTCATGTACATTTTGTTTCACCTGTCTTGGACCTTTGCATTGATTTACCTTTGTTGTGAGTGAGAGAGCTGTGTCAGTTATTTGTGCATCCTCCATGATGTTCCTGTGACATTTCTTTGTGTGTTACATGTACAGGGTGCTTTGTTGTGCGTACACTTTTCTGGATCCTACCTCTACAGAGGATATCTGGTTAGGGTTTTCAGGACGGCAGCGGTTGGCATGTCCATGACAGAAGCAGCTGCCCATCACACGCATCTCCTTGATTGCATAGAAGAGGCTAGGTGAGCGTCCATGTGTGTGGGGAACAGAACCCAGCTGGGTGAGCCGTACACGCAGGTTGGTGAAACCTGAAATTGCTGGGAAACGAAAGAAAGTGGGGCATTACATGGCCACCTGCCTCAAGTTTCATTATTCAAATATCATATCCTATATTCAAACTGTACTATATGAACTGGCATACTCAAGGACGTGTCAGTACAGAGTCACTGGTATATTTGAGATGTTTTCAGCTCACAATGTTTTTTTATTATTAAGAGTGTCATGTCTCATGTTCTCTGAAATCCAAAAGGCTTCCTGTTTTCTGGACTCTGAAATGTGTCTATTCAAGCAACCTTCTCATTATTCCAGCCAAACTGGAAGATTCTAGAATCATCTCTTGCTGACAACTTGTTGAGCATTTCCTCTTGGTCTTACGGCATTCGTGTCATAGTATTATGGGTAACAATAATTGATTTGTACACATCCTGTCTTTGAAACATGGCTCTATGTATCCCATTAGTTCTCTGGGGTTCTTTATTTTCCTGAAAAAATCCCACTTTGCTGTATTAATTACTTAATGACACAATGAAAGACAAAGTTTGTAGAAATTTGCATTACACCAACTTTCAAAAAGCAATGAAGTGAGCCTGTTGGAAGAGTAGGATCCTCAAGTCTTCCCGGTATTTAAAGAAAAATAAATGAATGTAACTGATGCTGCAGCCCCCTTACCTACAATGCTGTATAGCTACATTAAGAACGGTTCTACATTTATGACATTCTTAGTATACATTTGTTTATCATCATATTCATAAGCCTGGTGTTAATCCTGTGAGCCAAAACATGGTGCAAATATAAAAGAAAATGATTTGCTCTCCATCTGTGTCTATCTTTGACCTCCTGTGTGCAGGTCGAAGAGAAACACTCCAACAAGCTGTCTGGACATGTATAGCAAAGTTTGTCCTTATCTATACATGCACATAAATGGAGGCGTTCTTGTATGTGCTCAAGGAAGGAAAACGCATTCTCTTACACCCTCCTTGTCCAGGCTTTATGAAGGTTGGGTCTTACCTTCCATCTTTTGACTCTGAGGGCTACTGATTGCGGAGAACTGGCGTAGGGGGCTGAAGTGGATCTGTCCAAAGGTGAGGATCAGAGATCAAAGGTCAGTCTGGGATCTAACTTTTCAACACTACTCACATCATAGGGGTAACAGGAAGTGTAACACTTGGGGAAAAGTTCAATCAGTAACAGTACAGGGTGAACTTCTAACAATTTTGAAGTTGAACTATTAACCTGGGCACTTTAAATGAATGTCTGAATGTTATGAATATTGATTTGTAGAAAAAGACACGATATGTACAATTATTAAAATAAAACAAATCTCTAATACAATACTAGTACGCACACCCATTACTGCAATCCAGCCATCCATCCATTATCTTAACCGCTTATTCCTGGTGAGGGTCGCGGGGAAGCCTGGAGCCCATCCCAGAGC
>JABJVR010000103.1:7205921-7224429 GCA_025773905.1 Chitala chitala | reverse complement strand
ATTGGCTGATTAGCAATTTGTGTTACCAAGCAATTGAACAGGTGTACCTAATAAAGTGGCCGGTGAGTGTATACCAGTAACCTAACAGAATTCTCGCATCAACTTAATCAAGATTGCAAAATTGAACCATTTTTCTGATTTCTGTAGGAAAAAATTAATCAGAGTGTTTGAAAGCAGTGAATAGACTTAGTGGTTAAGGCTGTTTTCGATTCCTGTGAATCCTGTACTTATTTCCCATCGCAAGCATTTCTTTACAAACAGTACATTTGCAAAATATAGCATCATTGTTAACATCACAGACATACACAAAAATAATAAGCTAAATTATTCCTTCCTGATTGTTTTAAAGAAAAGAGTGGTGTGATGGCTATTAGGGCAGCACTGTTACACCACACCTCTAAAACTATTGTTTCAAATGTCACTTTTAATACTGTGGTTGGAGTCTGCATGTTTTCCCCTGGTTTCCTGCAGTGGTCAAAAGTCAGATGGATAAGAAACTTGAAATTTGGGGTAAAAGCTGCTTCTCAGTTTATTAATTCTTGCTTGTATTGTTCTGAACCTTTTGCCACATCCAGCAATTCAATCAGAGAGTAGCCAGGGTGTGTACTATCTCTTCTTATACTGTCTGCCTTATTCCTAATCCTGGTGGCATAGGTATAGTGCAGCTGTGGGAACTCCATCCCAGTGATGTGCTGTGCTGCTTTCACCACTCAGTGCAGGTCTCTTCTCTCATGGTAATGCAGCTGGCATACAACACCGTGGCACTTTTTGTCAGGATCGAATCAGCTGTACTCCTGTAGAAATTCACTAGCAGTCTGTTGTGAAGTCTGGCCTTCTTCAGCTCCTTGAGGAAAAAGAGCCTTTTTTTAAACAGCTGGGAGGAGTTGTCAGTCCACGTCAGCTGTTTAGATATGATGACTCCAAAAAACTTTAGGTTTTCCACCATTTGTACTGTCTCGCCATGTATGTGGAGTGGATGTCCAGTGATGTCCATGTTTATATGATTAATGGACCAATTAGCACCAACTAAATTATGCCTGCTCCCCATCCAGAGCAGAGACCCCTCAAAATAGTTTTGTGCCTGTAACAACTGTTCTTGTATTGTCATTTTAGCTGGTAAGTACTTGGGAACTTGCTAGACTGAGATAAGTTTTTGGATGTGTGTCAGTGACATTAATGGATTCAATAGTAGATTATGAAGAGCCATAATGTGTTTGTCCCCAAAAATCAAACACAAAAATTAAAACACGATTATCTTGTGGCAGAAAGGGACAGACTGACATCTGAGACCCTACTGTTCAGGTGGTACATCAGATGTGCTGTTACTTTGCTCAGGCATGTGCATTTGGGAATATGGCCAAGATTGTCTCTGTCAAAATGGCCTCCCACTATGTTATGCTTCTAAAATGTAATTAGGCATTCAGTGTCCCTGAAATGAAAGACATCTGTTATAGAGCAAGCTTTGCTGCATACCACACGTCCTCACAGTTTTCAAATACTGTTATCTTCCGCACTTAATCTATCATTGCGGTTCTTAAACTAGGTAACAATCTGAGTAACAATCGTCAGGATCTTTTTAAAATGATCTGCGTTGTTTCACTGCTGACCTTCAAAAAACAGCCTCCTCTTCAGCCATCAGAACAAGGCTGTATGTTTGATATGGAAATGAGTTTTTTGAGTTTCTGACAGTTGCATGGGAGAGAGCTGGGGATCAGAGGCACGGGAGCTCAGAGACACTGGCTCTTGTTCTTTCAGGTGAGAAGGATTGCCAGCTTCCCCGCGGTGACGCTTATTATTGGGCAGGTGGCAACAAGGCCACGGAATGAGGGAAGTGAATAACACGTTAGCGTGAAAAAGCACATTGAGTGAAAAAAGGATACTGCTGGCAGCACAGACCTTCGAGTGGGAGTTCTGTACTCTTTGCCCATCATTATCACGGGTGTGTTGTGTGTTGACGGGCAAAAAAATGGGCTCATAAATCTGTTCTAACTGGAAAGAACCTCATATAATTTATCTCACAAAGAGCTCACATTTGCACGAACCTTGCCGACTCCTGTGTTCAAGTCTGCATTATGATTCACTTCTCACTTTTCTGTTTCTTCTTGTCTTCAAGGTTCATTTCTGAGCTGTAGGTCTATAGCTTTCCAAAGCTGCCTATGAGATTTATCTTCTGTGTATGGCCATGGGAAGTGACATACTGTTGTGAACAAAGTGCTAATACTTCATTGTTTAGTTATTTTTTTTATGAGTAGCTTTGCTTGTTTTGGCAGCTGTGATGAGGCTGCTATTCTGAGTAGACGGGTACATTCATAACCAGCTGGCCTGCCGTCTCTCCCACGCAGGTTTGCGGATTTGTGGGTCTCTACTACAATGTCATCATTGGCTGGAGCATCTTCTACTTCTTCCAGTCCTTCCAGTACCCCCTGCCCTGGAGCGAGTGTCCCATCAGGAGGAATGGAACACAAGCCAGTAAGTGGATGGAAGATCTACACGTGCCCTAGTGCTTGCTTTCCATTTTACAGTCAGATTTTGTTCACTTAGCAGATGCTTTTTCCAGAGTGGGGCAATGGGTAATGGAATATTCTCAGGACATCAATGTGAGGCATTAATAAAAGACAGTTAACAGTATTAGCCTTATGGAGTGGTACCCTCAAATTCATTATTTACTTGTATCAGGGGAGTTATTTCTCTGGTGTGGTGAATAAAAAACTAAAATAAAACAGAAATTAGGTAGGTAAAAAAATGAAATTTTACTAACTGCCAATAATAAAAATAAATATATATATTTTTTTATTGTACTGCTAATTGTAATGCCTTATTTTAAAAACCTTTCATAATTTTATTGTCAGACCCAAAAATGATGAGTTGAAATTAGCCATGTTTTCATGGAAAGTTAACTTCTCAAGGCAGCTGGTGACAGGGTTGTTCTCCCTGGTTTCATGTATATACTAATGCTGCTGGAAGTCCACTTCGACACATTTCCTGTCCTTCTTGTATGTAACACCCTGACTCTGTGGATTTAACTCGCACCGACCACTCAAGCAAACTCACTTACCTCATTTCCCTGCTGTGTACAGTCGTTGAGCCTGAATGCGAAAAGAGTTCTGCTACCACCTACTTCTGGTACCGGCAGACGCTCAACATCACCAGCACCATTGCCGACAGCGGAGGCCTCAACTGGAGGATGACCTTGTCACTGCTGGCCGCCTGGTTTATTGTCTGCCTGGCTGTCATCAAGGGCATCCAGTCCTCAGGCAAGGTAGGCAAAGTGGATTCGTGTCAAGGAGACCATGCCCAGATAATCACAGTGCACACTGCAGGGTATACAGTACCTTCCTGCTAATGTACTGTGCAGTACTCAGTGTCATTTATCAGAAAAGAGTATGGAGCCTACAGTCTTCACAAAAAATCGAAGATATGTGAGCAGTTGTGGTTTGCATTCCACTTGTTATCAGCATAAGAGTGCTGACAACACTGTTCTGGTGTTTATATTGCTGAGTGTAAAATCTAGAATAACTTGTTTTTATACATAGTTTTACTTTAAACTGCTCTTTATGCTGCAGGTATGGCTCAGATCCCATGTAAAATAATGACTTTGACATGAAATAAACTGTATTGCATCAGCAATAAAAAAATACCCCCAACAAAAGTGATCATTGTAAAGGCAGACTGAACATACAATGATGATATCACATGTGCACTGAGAGATGCCATGCAGAGGCAGTTTGAAGTTAGAATAGCAGAGCTTGCAGAAGCACATTTCCACAAGCATTATGCTAATTTGACATTGTTCACAGCTCAACCACTGTGGCGTGAATCACAGTGGCGTGAAAATGGAGTTCAGTGGGAACTCTCATTAGGCTATTGCACTTAAAAAAGACACTTGTACAACATATATCTTTTGCAGTACCAGAATCTAGTGATATTACCAGTTGGACTACTTAAACACTATCCTGCTTTATGTACGTAGCCGGTTGGCTCGATGGGTAGGACATCAGGCTGAGCTATAGAAATCTCCCTGTTCAAATCCCACCCCAATCACCAGGTGTGTTCCTGAGCAAGGCACTCTATGCTAACCCCCTGGACACTGAAAAATGGCTGCCTACTGTTCCCCACAGGTTAAATGCAGAGAACAAATTTCTCTGTTGTGTGATTAATTAAAAAAAGTTATTATAATAATTGTTAGGTGCTCTATGATGTATAAATCCAGTATATTAAAATGTTAATTATAATACATTAAATGTAATCTTTATAAGTAAGTGCTAAGTAGCATGTTTAATACTATCACTGATAAGTCACCACGGTGACAAGAGCATCCATGTCTCCTTATCCCAGGTGATGTACTTCAGCTCGCTCTTCCCCTATGTGGTACTGTTCTGCTTCCTGGTGCGTGGTCTGTTGCTGAGGGGGGCTGTGGATGGAATTGCTCATATGTTCACACCTAAGGTGAGACCAACAAAACAGAGCACATAACTGTCTACAGATGAGCAAGCAACCAGTCATAGCACACAGGTGCCCTATGTGAGAAAAACCAGTTAGAGTATATCAATAACCCCATATAAGTGTAGTGTATCAAAACATGTAACTTTGTCTTTATCCATTGGTCAGAACAACCATGCAAAATAATTGGTTGCTTTCTAATTCTGCATTTGGTGATTGTTTTAGTTTCACAACCTTAATTATTTTATAAATTAGAGCTCTTTATTGTTTTATGTGGGCTGACTACAATATAATTAGTTCACTCTACAAATTGTGTCTACACATCACACGTGTATATGAAGTATTCTTTTTAATACAGATTATGTTCACAGACGCTTAATATGCCATAATGTCGCCCTCTAGTGGTTACTTGTGATTATATACTACAACATGTGCATCTCTAGCTATGTCTGGCAAAATGATAAACTACACCCAAGCAGTATGTAATTTGTCAAACTAATTTTGAGATGCAAAAGATAATATTGAAGCTTCCAAAAATAATTTTTCAGGAACTAAAAAATATTTAAAAGTGAAGAGGACAGCACTCCAGTTACCATAAGTTTGAATGAGAAGAAATAAGCACCAACATTTCAGGGCAAAGTCCTTCTTCAGTTTGCACAACACCTCCTTGACTTTTTTATTATTATTAGGTAAATTTTTTGTGGATTCATCACCTTTACCTATTTAACTCTTTGACTGAGCCCAGCTTTATACTCTTCTGCATATTAAAAAATATTTATAATGAAAGGGCGCTTTGACATTAGGACCCCCATATCTACTGATCCGATATCTGCTGATCCACTTTACGCAGAAAAAAATAATAAAAATTTAAATTACAAAACATGTGGTTCACAACTTTTAAACCACATGTCAATCAAGTGCGTACTGTACAGGCAACCGTAAACACAATGAACAGGGCACACTGAGCAATGCTCCATTGTTTTGGTAATGGCATAAGCCACCAGGGACTGCACAAAGTGGTTGTGGGAAAACAGTAGCGGTAAGTAGACAATAATGAGCAAAGAAGTTATATTTACAAGTGAGTCAATACAAAGTCATGGACATACAATAGTGCACACAATGGCTAATACACAAATGAACGATCAAAGAGGAAGGCAGGATGGGGAGGAAAATGATGCCATGAAGCAAAGAAAGAAATAATCTAGAAAATAAATATTCACCACTGACTAACTACACCAAGACCATAAAACAAAACCTACATCTAATGATGCTAACATGACTCAAAACACAAAAAAAAAAAAAATACAAAGAGGCATTTATTTATAAACCTAATGTGCTAGACAACAAAAATAACCCTATGTGTAATGTGAATGTGGATAGTGCCCCTAACCTGTCCCCAAATCCCACACTAAAACATTACAAACACATTGAGTATTTACAAAAAGACACAAAGGGGAAATTAATCACAACAAACCCCTCTCTCATTTGTAACACCAAAATATATCTCTTATAACTCTCTCAACAAAAAAACCAACTCACATCTTCCAGGAAATCGCTTTTATACTCTTTTTAATTCTTTGAACCAGAGACTTTCTGGCTTGTTAGAGTGTAGCATTCAGTCTGATTATTTTATTGAAGTATGCTGGGGCTCGATTATCCTGAGCTGCAGCAACGCAGCTGGGGCGCTCACTGTGGCCTTGCCACCTGCAATGTCTATCTCCCCCAGCTGGAGAAGATGCTGGAGCCGCAGGTATGGCGGGAGGCTGCCACGCAGGTCTTCTTTGCCCTGGGCCTGGGCTTTGGCGGGGTCATCGCCTTCTCCAGCTACAACAAGCAGGACAACAACTGCCACTTTGATGCAGCGCTGGTCTCCATCATTAACTTCATCACCTCGGTGCTGGCCACGCTGGTCGTGTTTGCTGTGCTGGGCTTCAAGGCAAACATCATGAATGAGAAATGCGTCATCGAGTGAGTGTTCTAAGCTCTGGTCTCCCCTGCTGAGCTGTGGCAGTGTATCAGACTAATCTTAAAACATCCATTGAAGGTATACATTAGTTCCAGACTTCACTGACCATTACATGACCTTGATAAGTGTATAGTAATTCCAGACTTCATAGACCATTACGGGGAGCTACTAAGCAGTCACCAATTCCAGAGATCATGTGCTCTAGTGTCTGATTTAGATTATTTTACAGTTTATGTTTTTGAATACACTTCTCTTAGCACTGTTGCTGTAGTGAAGATATCAGTAAACAGCCCAAAAATTTTAAACAAATCAAATGCAACTGTTAATTTATAGTAGCTGAACTGTTGATATGCTACGTGTTAATTTAACGGAATCTAATTTTATTTACTCCTTTAGCATTAAAGACTTAAAAGCAATAAAGACTGTACGATCTGAAAGCAAATGAAAGTGAAAGAAATGAGGACACAGGCTGAAATGTTGCTTTAATAGGCTAATTAGTTTGTTATATTATTAAACGTTAATGGACAGGGAGGTCTAAATGGGAAACAAGTTTTTAAGACAACAAGGAAAAACACACTTGTTCTCCTCATATTTAATGATGCTCATTGTCTTTCTTAGCAGTGCAATGTTCAGCAAGGAAGATCAGACAGTGCAGACTTTTCTTTAGCAACCCCTCACCCCCTGTTCCATTACTGCAGGAACGCTGAAAAGATCCTGGGGTACCTCAACTCCAACGTGCTGAGCCACGACCTCATCCCACCACACGTCAACTTCTCCCACCTGACGAGCTCAGACTACGCCGAGATGTACGGCGTCATCAAGACCGTGCGGGAGGGCAGTTTCACTCAGCTGGGTCTTGACCCCTGCCTGCTTGAGGATGAGCTCAATAAGGTGAGTCCCAGCAGCCTGCAGGGGATGAGCTCAACGAGGTGAGTCTCAGTAGCCTGCTGCAATATGAGCTCAACAAGGTGAGTCCCAGCAGCCTGCAGGGGATGAGCTCAACGAGGTGAGTCACAGCAGCCTGCAGGGGATGAGCTCAACGAGGTGAGTCCCAGCAGCCTGCAGGGGATGAGCTCAACGAGGTGAGTCCCTGGAACTTGCTGGGATATGAGCTCAACGAGTTGAGACCCAGGAACCCGCAGGGGATATAGACGTGTAGCTTGTTATTTTACCGTCCATACCTAAGAGTGTGAAATTTGTGGACATGTTTAATAGATAACTGAATTTTGGTAGCACTCTGATCGTGAAATAAAAACTATAGTAAAATTTGACCTGTAGCTCATTAACTGTAACTGTCTGTGTCTTCTGTTTCTATGTACATATACATACAGATTGTCAAACCCCCTTCACACCCCCCATTCCTCTTGTCCTTCTCTTTGCCTGTATATACAGCCTGTCACAGTGCTCTCTCTGTCCTTACTTTCTGTAAATATATGTCTTGGCACCTCATATATATATATATGGGAGCATGAAATTGTCCAAAATGTCTTGGTATGATGATGCCTTAAGAGTCCCCTTCACTGGAACTAAGGGGCCAAGCCCAACCCCTGAAAAACAACCCCACCAAACTTTACACTTGACACAATGCAGTCAGGCAAGTACCGTTCTCCTGGCAACCGCCAAACCCAGACACCTCCATTGGATTGACAGACTGAGAAGTGTGATTTGTCACTCCAGAGAACATATCTCCACTGCTGTAGACTCCGGTGGTGACATGCTTTAGACCACTGCATCCAACGCTTTGCATTGCACTTGGTGATATAAGGTTTGGATACAGCTGCTTGGCCATGGAAACCCATTCCATGAAGCTCTCTACACACTGTTGTTATGCTAATCTGAAGGGCACACAAAGTTTGGAGGTCTGTAGCTATTGACTGTGCAGACAGTTGGCGACTTCTGCGCACTGTGTGCTTCAGCATGTACTGACCCTGTTCTGTCATTTTACGTGGCCTACCACCTCATGGCTGAGTTACTGTTGTTTCCAGTTGCTTCTGCTTTGTTTTAATACCACTAGCAGTTGACTGTGGACTTTTTAGTAGTGAGGAAATTTCACTGATGGTCTTATTGCACAGGTGGCAAGCTATCATGGTACTACACTCAAATTCACTGAGCTCCTAAAAGCAACCCATTCTTTCCGAATTGTTTGTAGAAGCAGTCTGCATGCCTAGGTGCTTGATTTTATACACATGTGGCCATGGAGGTGATTGGAACACCTGAATCCAATAATTTGGAGGGGTGTCCCAATACTTTTGGCAATATAGTGTATGTATGTATGTCGCTTTGTGTAGATTATTTGTGCTATCACACCTCTGCTCTCGTGCAGTTAATTCTCTGTCTGCATAGAGCTGGTGAATTGTCTGTCCTGGGTAATTTTTTGTGTGATTTGGCTTCAGATGAACCATTTAATCATTGATCATTGTTTTGTCTTCTTCTGCACAGAGCTGATTAACTTTTCCTGTCATAGGAAATACTTTGCTCAGCTGTTTTATAGTCAAGCAGTTCATTTTCAGTCAATTTCAGTCCATTTTGTTATAGATTTCTTCCTTTTGTAGGAGTCTGCTTTCTAGAGCACAATAGGATATAAGAGTTGGAGTAAGAGCTAAGGAGCACCCACATTCCTGTCCTGCTCTCTTCATTATAGGCAGTCCAGGGGACAGGGTTGGCCTTCATTGCCTTCACAGAGGCCATGACACACTTCCCAGCCTCACCCTTCTGGTCTGTCATGTTCTTCTTCATGCTCATCAACCTGGGCCTGGGTAGTATGATCGGTACCATGGAGGGCATCACCACACCTATCCTAGACACCTTCAAGCTGCGCAAGGAGGTCTTTACAGGTAAAGGCTTTTCATGCTCTCCACATTGTCATTGTTATCAGACACACCATAGGTTAATTTGTTCATAACCCTTAAAAGTAATGTACAACTGTGAGGAATAAATAATTCCAAAGCCTTCAGCATCCCTCTCTATTATTTGCTCTCTCACACTCACTCTCTCTCTCTCTCTCTCTCTCTCTCTCTCTCTCTCTCGCTCTCTCTCTTTCTGCCAGTGTGCTGCTGCATTGCTGCCTTCTTTTTTGGCCTGCTCTTCGTTCAGCGGTCAGGAAACTACTTTGTCACAATGTTTGATGATTACTCTGCTGGGTTGCCACTCACCATTGTGGTCATCCTTGAGAACATCTCCGTGGCTTGGATCTATGGGACCAAGAGGTATGGGGACAATCACACCATTTGTGACACCCTGTAAAACATATGCATTTATGGAATTCTTCAACCTATTAACCCTTTCATGCAAAGTGGTCACTACAGTGGATAGATGTTTAAAAGCTGTGTTAAAAATTGAAACACATGCAGTCCACCTGAGAGGACATGTGAAGAAATCCTTGAAAAATGCATAGTCAAAAAAATGAAAAAATGTTTTCTTTTCATGCCCTAAGAGTTATAAAAACACTGAGGAAAATACCTTGCTGTGGCTTTCATAATTCATGCATTAAAGGGTTAATTTCTGTCAATAGGTAAGTTTCTGTTCTCTGTTCTCAGCTGAATTTATTTAAATCAGTAAATATATGGCCACGGTGCTAGTCTCATGAAGGATGAAGAGAGTCAGGCTTTGTAATGTGACTATCCTGAGATGGAATCCATTGAAAACACATTTATACAACACGGGCTGTGAGGACACCAACCAAACATCAGTCCAGTTAGGGAGAGTTCTGAAATAGAACAGAGAAAGCTATAAAAAAAAACCCTGAATTAATTTGAAAGTGCAGTACCCAAAACCACCAGAGTGTGCGTTACACAACTGGAATATGGTATCAGCTTTCAGGACAAAAATATTTTGCATATGTTTCACGGCAGTCACATGATCATGTTTTACATTTAATTCTTTCTACTGCTCAGGTTCATGCAGGATCTGGAGGATATGCTAGGCTTCCGACCTTACCGCTTCTACTTCTATATGTGGAAGTATGTGTCCCCACTGTGCCTCATCATACTCATCTTAGCCACCGTCATCGAGATGGCCATCAGTCCACTGGGGTACAGCGCCTGGGTGCAGGACCTGGTTAGTAGGTTTCCAGCTACTAGTGCAAATGGAAACGTGTGACCTGAGGGCTGTGATAATGGCTCTAGTCTTGCTTACTGAGATAACTGGAGGAAGAAACAGACCGTGCAAATCGTTACTCTGATGACATGATTGAAAGCTAAATGAATAACAACAGGCTTGCTTGTTTTAAGTCTGTAGATGTACATGCTTAATTTAAAGTGCCTTTTTGACTGTCACATCTGTTACCAGAAGAAAGACCTGTTGCCCCTAATTGCATTCCACCTTTTACTTTGCATATGGGTTTCACCACATGAACAATCTTATGCTGTCTTGCAGGCTGCAGAACGATTCCAGAGCTACCCGCCTTGGGCTGTGGCCATGTGCTTTGCACTCATTGTGGTGGCCATGTTGCCGCTGCCAGTGGTCTTCATCGCCCGACAGTTCAACCTGATTTCTGACGGTTCTAACAAGCTGTCTGTCTCCTACAAGAAGGGCATGATGAAGGACATGTCCAACCTGGACGACCAAGATGAGACACGCTTCATCCTCAGCAAAAACCCGAGTGAGACGCCGTCACCCATGCCCACTCACCGCTCGTACCTGGGGCCATACAGTACCTCCCCCATGGAGATGACCAATAGCTCTCCCAGCAGCCGATACGGGACCGGCTACCAGATGGCCACCACACCTGAGTCTGAGCTATGATCCCCAGCCAACCTCCAATCCTCCAGCAGTCCGCCATGCCCCTCAGAGAGATCAGCCTGGGCCGGTGCAGTGTTCTCCCACCTCAACCTCCTTACACTCCAGTCCCTACCCCTGGCCCATTGCATGTCCTTTTGCTCTTCCCAAAGACAGGAGGCATAAAGAGGCTGAAGGCGATAGGCCTGGGATTTATAAATTATCAACGTTCCTCTGCTGCTCCTGCCAGTAGGTTCGCAAATGACCCAGATGATTTTGGTGACATAGGAGGTCACATGTGTCCTTCCCAAGGGAGGAGAGAAGAAGCAGGCACCAGCTGGAGTGGAGCTCAGTGGGTGTTGAGGGGCTGAAGCCTTCCTTCCTTCCCTCAGGTCTCTGTAGAGTTTGTGTTGGTTGAGGTGTCATAAACACTGCAACACCCAATCCTAAACCCACTCAGCATGGTGGGCTATGGGAAGGGGCTACAAGGGGAAAATCAAGGCAGAACTAATAACATTTCAGTCCTTGTTTGTTTCCCTGCAGAAAAGATGTACAGTATAATAGGTAGGTAGGTACCTGTAAGGTTTGTAAAATAGTAAATTAGAGCTCAGCTGTTTATTTACTTATTTATTTATTTATTGTTCTCTCTAATTCAGGAAAGTTTGGTTGCATTGCCTTATCATGCTGAGCTTTTCAGAGCCTGTTAGTTTCAATATCATTGCCATTGGCACACAAAGAAAGAAATGTTACCTTAATTCTTTCGAATGACACACGGCTCAGATGTGGCAGTCTCCCATTTGCCACGCTGGCCTCTCTGAAGGGGTTTGGTTCTAGATGTTTCTTGTGTCCATCATTTTGTAGCCATTTTGCAGCTGCAGCTGTGGCCTTGGGTTTGCAGCTAGATCACAGCACACGAACGTGAACAGCACATAAGCTCAGGAAGAGCTCCTGAAGAAACCAGATCTCTATTCATAAAGCATTAACCACATTGTAGAGTTGATGTGAACTACCAGCAGCCCATGCTTTGTAGAAAATACCGCTCATGAAACAGCTCACAATTTAGCACCTTTGTGACATAATGTGAATTATTATAGCTTTGTGGTTTTGATCAGTAGGCCAAGCACTCACTGTAATAATGTAATAATAACCTTATAAAATAAGTAAATGTCAGTAGAATAACCTTAGTACACATACATAGAAAAAATGTAGATTAACAATAAGATGTGCCTGCAAAAGACTGGTAATGCTTTATGAAAATAGACTAAACTGCCCTGTTGCTCTTGGGCCGCATGAGAGGCCTATGGGTGTGTAGATTTTACACAGAAGTATGACAGTGTGGATTTGATGATGCAGCAATATGCTTCATTTAAATGGACCACATGATAGTTTTATTAAATGTACATGGCCTTTCAGCAGGTCCACACTGTGGCCAGATTCCCTGGGTGACAGTCTGCGTGGAATTGGAAACACTGGCCTCTTTGTCCATAGGCTGGACAAAAAGAGGTGAACATCTGAAATTTTTAGTTTTTTAAAACAGACATTTAAATGATCACTTGGATATCTCTTTCCCTAGAATGCCAGTTTGCCCATGCACAGGTTCAACGTTTAGGGGCTGATTAGATTCATAATCTCTTTCACAGTTTTGTAGATGAGTGTTGCTATGTGGAAGGCAGGTCATGTGATAATCTTGTGTGTTTTTGGGGTGTGTAGTGAAGCCTGCTAACGGAACTGTCACAAGTTGGGAGCAATCATTCAAACATGCTAAGTGTGCCTATAGGACACGACATGCTTCTGTTTATATGTTGTAGCGTTTTGTGCAAGTGCATAAAAACCAACTGGTCTGTGAAATGTTAGGGAGGGCAGATCAAGGGATAGCCATATACTTTCAAAATGTCTCATTTTTAAAACATTGTTATGCACACTGTGTATAATTTATATTGCTATTTTTACACTAAGACCAAAGCTTACAGTTTTTCGCCTAAAAAGTGGGGAAAGTGTCTACAGTGGGGATCACAATAAAGTTGGGCCTGAATAATTTTGAAACATAAAAACATAACATTTTTCTGAAGAAATTGCAGGCATCATAAAATTAGTCAAATTTCATAACATTGCCGCCATTCAAACTGCCTGCGTTATTGTTGCATCGTTACTCTGGTGTTTCTTGTACATTTACAAACTTTTTTACTGAAACAGGTTTTAAAAAGCACTTTGTTGTGTTCAATTTATGTTTCTTAGCAGCCAAGACACTAAGGGGAGTAAATGGTATCAGGGCTTAGGTAAAGGCTAAGGTGATAAGGTTATATCACTTGGACTGATGCCATGTTAAATGTTCATAAGTATTAAAAACCTTCCAGAGTTGTCCAATGCTTGCTGTACATTTACTTGCTATCAGTCACAACACACTTGCCGGTATATCCAATTAGATATATGTATTATAAACCAGTTTTCTGTAGCGTTAATTATTTTATGGCATATTGGTAACGATTCATATATTGGTAAATTAGCGTTAAATTTTAAAGCATTTGTTTCAACACTCACTACAATTTAACATGTTACAAATATACAGTATACATGTACTGTATATACTCACCCAAATATTGATTTTTTTTTTTTTTTACATAAGATTTTCAGATGTTATAAAGTCATTTTGTCATAAAGTCGCAAGCGTTTGAATGAATTACCAACTTTATTGAAGTCCTCATGGTATATTACTTAAGAGTCTATATAACTGGGGGAAACATGCCACTCCCCATCCCTAACCCCTGTAATCTGCACCCCTGAGTAAAGACTATGTAGCCTCATTTGTAAATGGATGATAGTTTACATATACCTGGCCATTTTACAGTCAGAGTGTAGTGCATGCTGAAGTTAGTTTATGTATCTGGACCATTAAATAGAGCTGCTAACTGCTCTTGAAGGCCTTTACCCTGAAGCTCCACACAAAGAACACATGTCACATAAAGCAGTGTTTCACTGCTGCATGCACTGATCCTTTCGCCATGACCCGACAACCGTGACCCTTCGGCCATGACAGATCGGGCATGATCTATCAGGCGTGACCTTTCGGCCATAACCCATTGACGGTGACACATCGGTCGTGACCTATCAGCACATTTCACTAAACGCAGAGCTGTTGGGCGTGTCCACCCTGCCAGCTTCACCCATCTTGTGACTCAGGAGCATGATTTGGCCAATCCTGTCTGTGTTATGTAATGCCCCAACCATGAATTAACACTACACCCCACACACTTGTGTCTCGTACTTCCTGAGCTAGACATTCCTGTTTGTAGTGATAGCACTCTCTTCATTTTATCCATTTCTAATTCCTGTGTGTGTCTTCCATTACAAGTTCCTGCTATTAGTGATGTTTGTGTGACACGTCTATATCCCTTGGTGTTAGTGGTGTTTATATCATATATACTGTACTTATATGTTGTGCCTTAATTCTCTCATTAGGAGGTCTTGTGTGTCACACCCCAAACCCCTGGAGTTAGTGCTGCTTGTTGTTACATCCTTTAACATCTTTGCTAGCACATGTGGTGTGTTGTGCTGCATTGCTTCATGTAAAGTGCACAGCTTGCAGAGTTCTTGCACCCATGGTTACTGGAAAATTGACAGCATCGGTCCCATGGCTAGAGAAAGACAGGCACAAATGAAGCACACCGTGTCTTGGGAAACCACACGGAACACCAGGCATGATGTCACAGTAGTGCACAATAGTGGCAGTGCTCCTTAATGGCATGGACCTGACCATGCCTTACTTGTACTTGGGAGTACATCAAGGCAGAGTACAGAAAGCAATGCCCTAAACAAGCACAAGGAAAATGTATTGCACAACACACCAAATTGTTAGGTGGGTCAATCACAGATGTAGCACTGCCTAAATATTTTTAATTAAAAAACACCCTCTGTAGAGTTAGGTGGAAATTAATCAAACAGCAATTAAACCATGTGTAGCTAGTAATTTTTGCATATGTTATTGTCACAATTTTTAACTGGTTGTGCACGAGGGTGTTCCAAGACAATAGAACCATGCCTCCCTCAGCTGTCTAACCTTGATTACTATGGTATTATTGATGATTAAAGGATTTTACTAAATATTTTGATGTATCTATCCACATTGAATCTACACTGTGGACTAAATGACAAGTATGAGATGTGATGTTACACCCAGCAGCCTACAGACCGGCACTCACATGCCCGCATACTGAGATATGTGCTTATAATCACATGCAGCAGACTGTTTTTAATAGCCAACTCACTAAAATAGTCTTACATAATACAAGAAGACACTGGCAGGACCTGGAGGAAAGCAGGCAAAATGGCAGAGTTGTGTGTGGTTTGGTCAACATAGCACAGGGGCTGAGAGCATTAGTGTCTCAATGCTTTGGACCTCAGTGGGACATGCTTTTCTGTGCTTCCCAATTCATCAGTCAGCATGGTGTGTCACTGGCGCAGTCTAAGAGGCTGGCCTAATGTATGAGACATCTCTGATATACTTAATGCAATTTTATCTCTGCTGTCAGTAGGACATTTAATCCCAATAGTGAGAATCTTAACTCTTTGATGTAGGATGTTTAATCCTTTGAAATTACAGCAGCGGAATCTGAAAACCCTGCCAGAATTTTATTATTTCTGGCTCAAAAATATTGCCACAAAAATACAGCATAAATGTTAATTTATTATTTTGTCTTTGTTTTTACGTGACACTAGAAGCCATTGTTTAATTTATAAAATCGATACCTATATTTCTATTATTGTATAATGAATGTCTATAAATCAGTGTATATTCTGTTAAATTAACAAAGGTTATCTATGAAAGTGACATGGTTATTTTTCATTGTGCGTGCTGTAAATATGTCATTGTACATTGGAAAATACTTAAAATTTTTGTAGTGGTATTACCTTAATCCTTTGCTGGAGAAGAAGGTAGAGGGAGAGTAAAAACTGAAAGTGATTGTGTTTATGTAACAGTGGAAATCCTTCCACTTCCTGCGATGTGATGTGTTGTTCCTGTTTGACCTTGATCTTGTATTGGTGTGTGTAAACTTTTCACCACTGTGATTCCCTCTGACAATTATTCCTGTATGTACAACTCTAGTTATCTCAGTATACCGCTTTGATTATATATTGCTAGTGCCCCATTAGAGTTATTCAGTGTACCTGCTTAAGTTTCATGCTTGTTTAGTGATAAGAAATCTCCTTAATGCAGAGCCAGTGTCGGGCTACTTCCCTACCCACAATGCACTCTCAGTATTGTAGTCTTCAGGAACCTCAAACTGACATCCAAGTTTGAGCAATCACACACACTATGTGAACATTCACAGTTTTCATTTCAGGTGTATGGTAAGTGTGCAATAATTATAGTAACAGGAACAAAAGAGTTCCAAGATATTTTCTTTAAAAAATATAATTAAACAACAAAAAAATGAAAATGTGTATATACACGTTTCTGTGTCTTAACACTGCAGTCTGTATGCACAGTTGTTATGGGTGATATTACTGTTGGAAGTGAATGTAAATGCACTTTTAAAAAAATCTTTAGGTCTGTCTTAGTTCAGTGTGCTTATTATCTGGCTATTTAGTGGATTTTTTTATCTTATAAAAGCCAGACAGTGGTTCTGTCTCTCTGTAGAAGCAATATCATCCATATTTTATGAATCATAGTTGGATGGAGGCTGCACTCCCATCAAATGGCACAGATGCAGAAAGTACTAGATGTGGAGAGAGCACCCCACCACTGGCCAAAGCGCTGTAATGACCCCCGTGATGTGGTTGTGTATGCGTGCGAGTGTGTGTGTGTGTGTGTGTGTGTGTATTTTTCTGCTTAACATTTATAGCGCTGAGCCTCACCAAGCACACATTTCCAATAGTTTTGTACATGTCAGAAGCACATTGAAAAACCACATCTGTTGTAATAAGTTACCCTTAGCCCAGTTTTAATGAATGTACAGTATTTAAACTTTGTGTGTGGAACAATCTGAATAAAGAATTATGGATATAAACAGAAGTATCAATAAAGAAAACATTTGTTGTTCTTACCCTATATTCTCATGAAAGTTTTTTTTTCTTGAGTACTTTTTCCTTGTTTTGTTTTTTGTGAAATAGAAAGGACTACAATATTTCAACTGCACCATTCAATGTGGTGAGAGGGGCTACATCTAGGGTTAGGGTAACAAAAAGGAGAGAGGCTGGAGCTGTGTTGGGGTTACAAAAAGGAGAGGGGCTGGAGCTAGGGTTACTAAAAAGACAGGATGGAGCTAGCGTTTGGGTTGGGGCAACGAAACAGCAGCTAGGATTAGGGTTACAAAAATGACAGAACCTGGAGCTAGGGTTAAGGTTACAAAAAGAAGAGGCCCTGGAGATAGGGTTAGGGATACAGAAAGGAGAGGGGCTGAAGGTAGGGATAGGGTTACAAAAAGAAGAGGGCCTGGAGCTAGGGTAAGGGTTACAAAAAGGAGAGGGGTTGGAGGCAGGGTTAAGGTTACAAAAAGGAGAGGCACTGAAACTAGGGTCAAGGTTACCAAAAGCAGAGGGCCTGAAGGTAGGGTTAGTGTTACAAAAAGGAGAGTGCCTGGAGCTAGGATTAGAGTTACTAAATGGAGAGGAACTGGAGGTAATGTTGGGGTTACTAAAAAGAGACAGCCTGGAGCTAGGGTTAGGGTTATTAAAAGGAGGGCCTGGAGCTAGGGTTAGGGTTACAAAATGGAGAGGAGCTGGATGTAGGGTTAGGGTTGGGGCAACAAGAGGGCCTGAAGCTTGGGTTATGATTACAAAAAGAAGAGGGCCTGGAGTTAGGGTTAGGTTTTCAAAAAGGAGAGGGCCTGAAGCAAGAGTTAGGGTTACAAAAAGGAGAGGGGTTGGAGTTAAATTCAGGGTTGCAAAATGCAGAGGGCCTGGAGATAGGGTTAGCGTTGCGGCAACAATAGGGCCTGGAGCTAGGGTTAGAAAAAAAAAGGAGAGGGGCTGGAGGCAGCATTAGGGTTACAAAAAGGAGAGGGGCTGGAGGTAGGTTTAGGAATGCAAAAAGGAAAGGAGTTTGAGTTAGGTTTAAGGTTACAAAAAGCAGATGGTCTGAAGCTAGGGTTAGGTTAGGGGCAACAAAAGGGCCTGGAGCTTGGGTTAGGACTACAAAAAGGAGAGAGGCTGGAGGCAGCATTAGGGTTACAAAAAGGAGAGAGCCTGACGCTAGGGTTAGGGTTGGGGCGACAATAGGGCCTGGAGCTAGGGTTAGGGTTGGGGCAATAAAAGGGCCTGGAGCTTGGGTTAGGACTACAAAAAGGAGAGGGGCTAGAGGCAGCGTTAGAACTACAAAAAGGAGAGGGGCTGAAGCTAGGGTTCGGTTTGGGGCAATACTTGGGCCTGGAGCTAGGGTTAGGGTTACAA
>JABJVR010000103.1:7179160-7197218 GCA_025773905.1 Chitala chitala | reverse complement strand
TCTCTGTAAAGCGCTTTGAGGCATGCTGTTGCGAAAGGCACTATATAAAAATAAATTGAATTGAATTGAATTGAATTCTCATTTACAGTGTAAAAGTGCCACGGAATGCTGTACTTTATCAGATTCAGTGGCTCTGATGCAATAATAGGATATATCAAATGAACTGGAGATATGATTGCAATCATTTTTTTATTTCTATAATTTTATTTTTGTGTGATGTAAAAATATCATTGAAAGGTGTTCTTCAGGTATCTGGTTAACTGAAAGCACACTAATGACAGATTGCATTTCTTTTTTTTGATTAAATATTATTTCGTATGAATTACTTCAACCAAAAAATTAGGTTGTCAGAAGCACAATATCTAGACTCACAAGTAATTAAGACTTAAATTAATTTATTATACCTCATTGCGTTTCACAGAGAATGGTTTCAGTAAATTGCAAGTGATGTGCCCTGCACCTGTCATTCACTTATCTGTCCTTTAGGTGTCCCCATTGCTCCTGTTTTTCCTCTTTCCTTTTTGTTCAGCTCGTGTTCCTTTATCAAAGTCAAGTCAAAGTCAACTTTATTGTTAATTCTGCCCTTAGGTACCAGACATATGGAAGAATCGAAAAATAAAATGCAAACAAATATTCTGCACCTGCCTTGTGCACATTTAGCTTCCTATTTAAAACCTGTGTTGTTCTCATTTGATTGCCGAATGTTGCAGGTTCGTACTTGTATTGCTAATTGTATTACATTTGTAGGACTTCGTATACGTTTTGTGGCTGTGTCTTAGATCAGATCTATAGTCTTGTTTTTGCTATCATTATCCCTTCGTGTTAACATGTTCTTTGTCATTAAAGACCCTTCTGAGAGTAGACCTCAACTCTTCTTTTTTATTGATCCGGCCAGAGCCAGATCGTTACAAAAACTGCGTTTGAGTGTTTAATATGCCCCAAAGCTTTGTAACAATTTTTGTGCTAAAAACTTGCGCGAGTTTATTTATTGACGATTATTTGTTAATATATTGATTTCCGTAAAAGTTTAGATTTTATTTCTGCTTGAGTATGTGTTGTCTTATTTTTCTGTTGCAGAAAATCAGTTGTTCTGCTTGTGTGTTTAAGTAGTTTAGGTATCACGGTTTGCCTGGGATGTGGTTGTGTGGCCACGCCCCCTTGTTCTCTTGTCTTGTTTCCTCATTCTGTTGTCTGTCTCTGTCTAATGTGTTCAGCTGTTCGGCACTATTTAGATTGGGTGTTTTCACTGTGGTGTGGCCTGTTTATGTGTAGTTTAGCATCTCCTGGCTTTTTGCTTCCTTGCGTGCTTGGTGCATAGTTTGGCTTTGTGCTTGTTTGTAGTTTCCATGTGCCCTTTCCTGTCCCTGGTGTTTTTCCTTTTCTGTCTTTTAGAAGAATGTCTACTTTTGTATGTGTTGTATCTGGTTCTCATGGAAAAGTAATCTCTGCACATAGACCTGCCCTGCTTTGTTCTGACCTGTCTAGCCAACATGAAATTAGGGAATTTGTAGGGTTACACTTGTTTTACTCACAGAAAGCTTTTGTTACCTGGAATAAAGTATATTGTAACTGTTTTTGTTATTAATAAAACTCCCAAAGTAAGAGTCGTGACCCATTTTTAGCCATGGACTTCCTTGTGATGAGTCACCAAAGTAAAAAAAAAAAAAATGTGTATGCTATTTCACCCTAAAGTGGGTCCTAAGATTTTTTATTTGGGTTTCAAGATTAAGACAGTTAAGAAACCCTGCATTACCATGTAGTTTTCAGTATTTTAATCCATCTGTTTTTTGTTGTTGTATGAAAATGTATCTGCATGGTTTGAAATAATTTTCTGGTGAAAATGCTGGAGCAGCAAATCAATTTATAAAGTAAAAACAGTTTATACCACAATCAGTTACACTTGGTTAATAATTAGCTTGGTACTGAATGAGGCTAATGTAGAAGGAAATAACAGTCAAAGATCGCTTGGGTAGACCTACAAAATGGTGAATCCTGCTGCCCCCCCTTACGATATGATGTGAAGACCTCCCATACTTAGGTCTATATCCTACGTCAGTATATGGAAAAAACATATGTCTAATATAGTATACAATATAGTCGATAATTTCTGTTACAGATGACAGGGATTTTACTTAATTTTTTTCTCACCTTTAACTTAAATTTGTAAGCACCTAACACAACATTATGTGCATTGTTACATTTATTTATCAATACTTGTTACACTGCGCATATTAATTTTAGATTATTTTAACTTAAATATACAATATACAAATCTTACATAGATTACTCAAATAACATCCCACTACCAAGGCTGCCCTCTAGTGCTCAAAAGCATAAATCACATACAGCAAATGGAAAGTCTGATTCTTCAGAGTAAGGCAATGAGTTTCACTTGTATTATTATAACTTTTTTTGACAAGGCTCTTGTTTGTAAAATCTAACAGGCATAGATATTTGTTTTCCCCCCCATACTTATCTATGGATTAATCAATTTCACTTGGAATAGCATTTTGACATGAGCATATAATGATAGACTAAAAACAAACATAGCGGAGTCCACTTAAGTGGATCAGACAAGTGAATAATTCACTTATGTGGCCAGTGTATCCATGGCACTGTTGGTACCATGGGGTTTTTTCCCATTAATTTGAAATGAATGCAACTGGATTAAAGGGGTAAATCACTTTACTGGATAAAAATGTTCAGCCGTCTCATATATTTTAATACTAATGACGTTGGATAAGTGGATAGACACAAATTACAGTCATTATAAAATTTGTGACTAAACCCAATTTAGCATGACTTTGCTAGCTAGTGCCAGACTCTGAAGAACCTCTAGTGGTCATAAAGGTCACTAGGCACCCAACCATTACCCTGATTTAGGATTTTGTCAGTTATCTCCATACCCTAAACCCCATGGCTTTACTCTTGTCTTATCTCTGAGTAGTGAACAGTCACTGTAAACCACATTCAGTTACACTTGGTTAATAATTAGCCTGGTACTGAATGAGGCTAGTGTAGAACAAAATAACAGTCCAGAAAATAAAGATATAAGATACAGGAGCTGTTTTGAACAACTGGCAGAATACTAAGTATCCAGTCATAAAAAAACGAAAGAACTATACAGAACTAGCCATGGATGAAATGTGGAGGAGCCTCTATTAAGTTGGGTAAATTAAGCAATTAACAAACAGCTAACTGATAGTATGTATAAATATGTTTGGTTAACTGAATACTCTACATAACTAAATATTGTATGGCCAGTCCCAAGGCTTTCTGCTAAAGTGGATTCCACTGTAGTCTGTTGCGCAGGGCTGTGGCACAGAGGTATGAATTAATTTATGTGTATATATGTGTACATGTCCACATATATATGGTGACTCATTAAGAAGGACTTTAAAACAGTTGCTTATAGAATAAATGTACACATAAAATCTCTGATCTCCTGCTGATAAGCAGACATGTGGTCAAATACTTAGCCTAGGTCAACACTCTCACATAACCTGTCTTGCTGACTCACTATATCTTTTCTGCTTTCAATCCAACTTTGATACGTTAACATAACTTTGAATGTATGTGTACTTCATCTCGATTACCACTGTCATAACTTTAAATTAAGTATTTATATAACTTTTTTTTAATATTCTTTGAACGGAGATGAACAGATAGTATAGCAGTTTGAAAAGTACAACACAAATGTCTACAACATGTACATGTTCAAAACCAGTTTCTATATCATTTTACACTTCCTGGACAGCTCCTATGCACAAGAAAAAGGGTAAACGTAAAAAAAAAAACATGTACATCTTTCTTTACTGCTTCACATGTAATTAGGTTTCATCATCAACTCCACACAGTTGTTACAATTACAGTATAATAAATTACATCATCATATACAATTCCAAAAGCGAGGATCCACTGCACACGTAACAATTCCATTGCAATTAAATCACATGAGATGCAGTATGGACACCAAGGGTACTAAGTTTCAGTTCTTTTTCTGTATTTGTGTGCACAGTATATGCGTGTAGTGGGGTCAGACAGTGGAGTCTCTGAGAATGTTTGGGTGCTGAAGAATTATTCTGTTTTTTAGGTCAGGGTTAAAGATTTTCAGCAAAGTCATCTTCAGAACTGGAAAAAATGTCCTTTCTGCCTTTCATCTCAATGCAACATGCTGCAGAGTAAACCTGACCATGCTAGTAATACTGTGGCACGATATAATTTCATTCCTCATTATTTTTTACATCTTTCCATCATAAGTTAGTAGCAGGGTCTTTTTTCCTCCTCAAAACATTTTTATGAATCACCGTTTTTTCAGAATATTGTATTAGAGGTGAGATTAGTAATCTGGTCTAAACCAGCAAGACATTTATAAATTTTCTATTTTAGTTATAAAGGTGTTGGATTGTTTATGATCAAACACCCAGACAGACATCAGCTAGCATTGTTAATAAATATAACCAGAAAAGATACATGACACTGCCAAATAATTCTACAACCATTTTCAAATGTTCATTGAATTAAGGAGCATAATGTGGAGAAAAGTGTTGGCAGATACAGAGTAGGAGCTTTAACAAACCTCCTTTAACAAATCTTTGTTGTATGAGGAATTCACAGGGATTGATTCTTTAGAGAAACCCGATGACAGGTAAGAAAGAGCCATGCACTGTAGCCTGAATGTCCCTAAAGCAGCCTTTTTGCGCTGGACAATGGGAAGAGATGGAGGGAGAGATGAGACGACCATCTGGAAGATCTAGTGAGAAGAAGAGGGGTGATAGTCATAAGAGGAGCTAGCTACAAATGATGAAAAGAAATAATAAAATACAGTTCGCCAACAGGAGGTTTTCAGGAACTAATCAGGAAAGCCAGCAAGTCTGGATTCACTTAAAGGATGGGGGTGAATACAGGTGTGGTTGTGGAAATGGGTCATGTAATGTGAAATCCTGCAGTCTTTCTTTGGCTCAGTTTGTATAGGTGAAGAGAGGGCCTTTTCTCGAGACCCTCTGCTTTGGAGATCCTACCAGCATCACACTGTACAGGTTCTTGTCTTCTGTGTGCGGGTGCAGGCTGCCGTTCCCAGCTACCAGCTGTGTTTACTGGCTGTGCTGTTGTGATGCGCTCTGTATTTGCTCCAAACCACAAAGGGGGCTGCTGGTTCCCACCCATTAGAGTGAAGTGGTTCTGGTTTTGGCTATGTGTGCTTTTCAGCAATAACTTAGTTCTGTGAAATTACATTTCAGCGGCGTTCTGCCTCGTTCACTGGATGACTTCTGGGTATCATTATAAAATGCTAAATATGGGCTGTTGCATAAGACTAAAGATAAACCTCTAATAAACTAAGCAAGAAGATTTTACAAACCATGTGTATGTTGTGGAGATGCCTTTTAAAGCATTTGCTTTAACTATGGTTACAGGAGATCAGTCTGCAGTGTGGCCTTCAAATACGAATCTTCCTGCCAACCAGAAACACAGGCCAGATAATAAACAAGAACTGAAAAAAAAATGGATGCAGGTTGTATAGATGACTGAGGCAAAAGAAAATTGTAACACAGCAGCCTCTAAAGTGGAAAACAAAACACTGACAGAGTGCAAAACTCAGGCAGTACAGCTGACACTGCCAAGCTTTGACATACAGGAAAAAGTTCTCAGTAGAGCGCCCTCTGTTGTCATGGAGGTCAATTAAATTACTGGGGGGGGGGACACAGCATAGCGTTTTCACCTTTAAAAAAAAAAAAAAATTAAAAAATAAACGCTACACTGAATTAGCGATGCAACAGTGAAGACTGTACACGCATAGCATCCAGACTGCTACAACAAATGTCATCGAATATACACAGTGCACGTTGCATAGCTCATTCTGGCTATGCTAGCTCCATTGACTACATAACACTCACTGTTATAGGAGAACATACTGCTACATAAAAGTCATATCAGCTGCACAAAATTCATATTGAACACAGCTACACAAAATGCAAAACGTCTCCTGGCCCCACTTCAGTGGTGGCTTTTAGGTACACATATCACTTATGCTCCTTTTTTAATCCAGCCCTGGAGATAAATATATGGGGACTATACATTTATAGTCTTTTTTTAGTTACTAAGGTTGTGTTAGGTTTAAGACTGCTCGGCACATTTGTGTGGCAAGGGGGAGGTTGCTCATAAGTCTCTGGCTATATGCAGTGTGACTGGACAGTGCAGTCTGAGCTGCCCCCCAGCGGGGACTCCTTCTCGGCACAGCTGACTATATGATCTCGACGTAGTTGGCCGGGTACAGGCCGAGCTGCCCGTTGTCTAGGCGTCCTTTACACCATCCTTGCTCGTCCTCATCCTCCAGCTTTGTCAGCTCATCCCCTGCGGAGAGAAGAGGGAAGCTGTTCTCATTTTTTACACAACAGACAGACCCCTGTGGACTGGCTTGTCGAGGGGCTTAACGGAGAACCTCAATCAGAACTGCTTTCATTATCCGTACTCAGAATTCACCTTATTATGTTTTGTACTATTCCCTGAAAGAAACAGAGGATGTCTGCTTCATTTAAAGCTCATTTTTGACTGGCCCTCTGATCCCATAAATTTGTCGCAACAGCAGTTCTTTGATACATTATTCTCTTTCCTGTCCTTGCCTTAGTATAAACATTATGGGAAAAAAAAAAAAAAAAAAAAACTGTATATACAGTTTAAATGGAATTTTTTAGTGGTAAAACAATAGCCATATATGGGCCTAACATAAAAGCTCAATGGGACAACCAAATCTCCTGTAACCTTTCTGGCGTGACTTTTGAACAGGTGTGCTGGTTTCTGTCTAATTTGGGTATTTTGATCCGTCTTGTTTGTTTCCATGGTGGAAAAGACAGGTTTACCCACTGCTGACAGCTCACTGCAACAACACAGGGAGAACCACCCCTTCCACCTGACATCCAGCACAGGTGGGTAGGAGGAAGCTTCCCAAGCCTAAAGAGACAGTTTTGTGTTCTGAGATAATTCTGTTTTGACAGGAGTTAAAAACAACCAGGCAGTATGTTAGAGCCCCCGGATTTGTCTGATGCCCTAGTTTGTTACATTTAGGCAAGCCATTTGACTAACAATTTTTGGTATACACATGAAATTCAGAATATACTGCAAACAGTTTAAACTTACAGTAGTGTACAAAAATTGTGTATTATCTGCAAAAAGGTTTAGTGTTTTGCATGATTTGAGATGGTGCCCACCAGCTTTGAAGCTTAGCTCGTCTTGCTCTTGTCCATCATAGTCGTAGAGGGCCCGCACGCGCACGCCCTTGGCACTGCCCGATTCCTCTTCGAAGGGGTTGGCGCCTCCGTTGGTCTCGTTGCCCGAGTGGGAGGCAGGCTGTTCATCATCCGACCATTCAGCCGCGTAGGCCTGGTTCTTGTCATAGCTGCTCACACTGTGAGACACACATTAGCAACGTACAGTGCAATCAGATCCTGGAACATAACATTGACTTAAGTACAAAAGAAATGCTGAACTCAGATGTTTTACAGAGAGTGGTGAGGGAGTGGTGAAACTGAAAGTTATAAAAGCCATACATCATAGATTAGCCATAACATTATGACCAAATATTGAGTAGGTTCCCATTTTTCTGTCAAAACAGCCCTAGTCCATCACAGCATGGACTCCACTAGACTTCTAAAGGTATGCTGTGGTATCTGGCACCAAGCTGTTGGTATCAGATCTTTTAATCTTGTAAATTGGAAGCTGGACCCAAGATCCATGGATTTGGGCTTGTTTTTCCAGCATATCCTAAAGATGCATGATTGGATTGAGACAATTTGGAGGCCAAGTGAAGACTTTGAATTCACTTGAACTCAATGTTGTGTTCCTCAAGCCATTTTTTGCAGTGTTGCAGGATACATTATCCTGCTGAAGGAGGCCACTGCCATCAGGGAACACTGGTTCCATGAAGGGGTGTACTTGGTCAGTAACAATGTTTACATAAGTGGTACATTTCAAAGCAACATACACATGAATGGCAGGACCCAAAGTTTCCCAGCAGAACATTGCCCAAAGCATCACACTGCCTCGGCCGGCTTACCTTCTTCCCATAGCGCATCCTGGTGCCATCTCTTTCCCAGATTAGCAACACACACGCACCTAGCTATCCACAGGTAAAATGATACTTTATTCCTCAGACCAGGCCACCTTCTTCCATTGCTCCATAGTCCAGTTATGATGCTCATGCGCCCATTGTAGGCACTTTTGGCAGCGCACACAAGTCAGCATGGGCACCCTGACTGGTCTGCAGCTACGCAGCCCTATATGGCACAAATTGCAATACACCATGTGTTCTGACACCTTTCTATCCAAACCAGCATAAACTTTTTTGGCAATTTGAGCTGCAGTAGCGCTTCTATTGGATCGGAATACATGGGCCAGCCTTCGCTCCTCATGTGCATCAAAATAAAATTTGCTCAAATTCTTATGCTTGCCTATTTTGTCTGCTTCCAACACATCAACTTCAGGGACAAAATGTTCACTTGCTGCCTAATATATCCTACCTGTTTCCAGGTGTGACTGTAATGAGATAATCAATGTTATTCACTTCACCTGTCAGTGGTCATAATATTATGGCTGATTGGTGTATATAAACACATTAACTGCAGGTATAAATCACAAACAGCTATATCTGTTAGTATCGTTACAAAAAACTGCTGTAAGATCTGACGCAAAAGAATTTCAAAATTTATAAATGGTTTCAACACATGCAACAGATCTTAGTACACTGTAGAAAAGGTGACACTCCAACATAGGATGTATGCATGGTTGCACGCACTTGCACACACACACACACACACAATGATGCTTGGACTAGTTCTGAGTTTCCAGTCCATCTGACTTACATGTCTTGTGTGAGTAAATAAATCTGCACAGGAGAACATGCAGATATCACATGCACAGGCCTGTTCTATCTAGTTCGTCTCTTTTCTAGGTTCCTGTCTAGTGCACATGGGATCTCTATGCTTATTCCTTAGTCTTGTTTCTACTCTCTCAGTGTTTGCACCTGGAGGTTTTATTAGGTTAATACTCTGTTCTATTTAACCAGCTTCCCTCATCTACTGGCTGGTTATTGTAGGTTTGTGGAGGTTCATGACTGTTTATGGCTATGCTCATGTATTTTTTGTGTACCTGTATTTGGTGGTGGTTCAACGTTCATGCATTCTTTGCCTTATCCATCCTGTATTCTGTGTCCCGTGAATATTCCCCGCCTTGCTCAATGTTTGCTGTTTTGCCCTTGATTTCTCTAATAAACTGCTTCTGTGTGTATACCTTCCCTTGCCTCTGTTCCTCTCGCTCTCATCTCGTTACAGCAGACTCTATACAGGCATAGCAGGCAAGAGCCAAAAGTGTCAAAAGTAAACACAGGACCCTGCACATAAGAGATATCAAATGAGATATCAAAGCTTGGAAATTTTTTCAGTAACAAAATGTATATGTATATATATATATATATATATATATATAATATAATATAATATAATATGTATAAAAGTAGGAGATGGCGAGGAGGGGGGCATTCAGCCCTTACCTGCCACGGTCTCCCTGTGCCACCACATGTTCCACCCCAGGAGTGTTGGGTGCACCATCGTTGGGCTTCTTCCCCTTCTCCCTCTTGGTGATAGTATTGGCAGCATCAGGATTGTACTCCTGGGGAAGAGAGGCCAAGGATGGAAAACAATTACCAAGAGCGCCATTGTTTAATGAAAATATCAACGCTATTGATATGATACAGAATATCACATTGCTAAAATTAAAAAGCAGTACTGAGTAATGTCTTGACATGAAAATGTAATCCAGGATATGAAAACACAATGAAGTTAATCAGTATCTTTAATATGAGTGTTTGTTATTTTAGTTATTTTATTTACCTTTTCAATTCCTTTGAGTACAGAAGCAGAGTGCTTGAATTTCGTTGTATGTCTCAGACATTGACAGTAAAGAATCTTAATTTTAATCTTAATCTTAATAATCTTCAGTGAGAAAAGGGTGATACCTCAAACTGGGGCCAGTTCATGGGCATGCCCGGACCGTGGCAGTTACTGAACCACTTCAAGTCCTCTTGTGCACTGGCCGAGTTGATGGTGCGCTCCAATTCCCGGTACACTGAGGCATAGCTATGGAGACAGAACAGGGGAGACACACTTGAATGGTCTTTGATGTGACCTGAGGCTGGCTGGGGAATCAAACCTGATCTGTGATCAAAAAAGACGACCGTGAAACCAATTAAACCTGTTATGCTCAGATGTTTCTACTGTTACATTAGCATGAGGATGAGCACTGTTCTTCAGTGCAGAGCAGTAGCAGCATACGTTTCACAGACAGATTTATTTTTAACACATCTCTGTGCAAAACCTGTTAAAAACAGATTGAGGCTTGCTTAGTTTATTGTTTTTTTTGTAAAACACAGATCCTGTGTGTAAAAGGTACTGGAGAATGGTAGGTGATTACCTTTGGTTCTCTGTCAGGTTCAGATGCCGTTTAATATCCAGCAGAACTTCTTTAAGGAAGCTTAGTCTCTTCTCCTCAAACTGCTGGCACTGGTCAAACACCTGTTCCATGTTTTCCATGTACTGCGGTGTGCACTTGTTCAGCTCATCAAGGGCCTTCTCATACTTCTCCTTGGCCTGTGAGCAGCAAGCCAAACGTGTGACCTTTAGCCTCTAAACCCTCTCCCAGCCAAGCATGTGACTTTTAGCCTCTGACCCCTTTTCCAGCCAAACAAGTAACTTTTCACCTCTGACCCCTCTCCCACCTCATGGTAACCAATAAACAGCTGGGCGTCTGTTGAAGCTTTCTTATTGTAGATGTGTTAAAAACAACCAAGATATAAATCTTCTGTAAGGATGGAAACAAAATAATTACTGAAACAAAAAAGCATCAAAGAAAGAGCCCCGTCTATATGTGAGATAATCATGCTAACAGCATCGACAATTTAAACATAATTTTAATACAACTGAAAGTGTAAGTACCTACATGACAGATGAGTCCCTTTAAAAATGTATATTTCTACAGATTTCTACAGGACTGCACCTTAAAATGAAAAGATTTTCTTTCCTTCTTTTGTCAGTAGTTTAACTGGTTATGATAAATAACAATAAAGGTTAAAAAGTAATTAATTGGACTTGGTAAAATGATGAGTCCATCAGTGACTGGGTCAAGAACAGAATTTTGACACCTCAGCTGTGAACTTCAGACAATGCATCCTGATGTCCAGCAATTGCAAGGTCAGACAGAGAGGGATGAAGGATGTTGTCTTGTGATTGCTTGTTGTTTGTTCTGCAGTTTAGTGCCAACCTCGGTCAATATACAGAAGTAGTTTGCTAGTTTTTTTGTTATTCATGTGCAAGAGTGTTGGTCCTAATCTCTTGTCAATTTGATAATCTCATTTTGCAGTGATTAAGCCAATAATAGCTTTTCAAACTGGTTCAAGATTTCTTGTAAATAGCTGTCTTCAGTAAACAGCCTAGACTCCATCTACCTGACTCATTCCAGTCAGATATTGGCTGACAGTAGAGAAAGAATGAGAGGGAGTGAGGGGGCAGGGAGAGAAAAGGGGAGGGGCTGACATCCTTCGAGTCTAATTTTTGATCTCTGACCTAGTTTAAAGCAATCACAAACACCTTTAAATCTGCAAACATCATCTGTTAATCTCTGTCACATACAGATGTGTTCCACTTGACTTGTTTCACTACATTTTGATTGCGCCAGATTGTATCCAATGATCTCTTTGTTACTCTTTCAGAATATACATATTGTATTCTATTTAACTATTTAACTTTGATCCTGAGAGGACACCATTACCTTCAAACTACGTTGTAATTGAAGGTTGATGAGAACACAGGGTTAGCACAGGGTTAGTTATATTGCCCTTCCATGTCAGTATTATAATGCTTTTTTTAAAACACAGCAGTAGATTAATCAAATGAAAGTGAGTAATCTGTTGTTACAGGTATCCTCTGTTTTTTCAGTTTGATTTACACCACTTTGCTTTTATGAAACACCTACATTACTACCTGTTTTTGCTAACTAATGGAAATCCAAAGAGGATCTTCACTTTTATGAAAAATCTATGCTTTCTCTCAATTTATTTTGTGCAGCCTGTAGCAAGATGTGTCCTAAGGTATCAAAAAACCTACGAAAGCTAGTGTTACACTTAACATAATTAAGCATTTCAATCATGGCGAACAAAATAAAGACATTGTGAAAGCTGCCAAAGTTACTATTGGTTCTGATAGTAGCACAGTGGTCTATTTAGTTGGCATCCAGTAATGGATACAATGGAAGGTCTACTGCCTGAGTGGGTTGATGGCTGTTGATGGCTGTTCAAAGTGCGGCTTTCCATTATCTTAAAAACAAATCAGTCAGTCTTTTTGAAAAGATGAGACAGTGCGCTGGACAATAGTGATGAAAGTGTTGTCAAAGTGAATTTTAAAGGCAGTCATGGGTGGATTGATCGGTTTTTGAGGCGAGGGTAGCTTCATACCAGAGAGAATGCTTTATCTGATGCTGAAGCTGCTGAAAACATCCTAGAAGAACTGAGGAAAATAATGGAAGCCCAACCTTCAAGGACTGAGGCTAACACGCCATCACTACCACTACCACCTCTGACCCTTTCAGTGTGCTCACTGACTTTATCTCTAGTGAGTGAAACTACTCTGTATTTCCATATTTATCATATCATTCCTGCTTTTACTATACATTACTGTTATTTCAGGCTTTATGTATCTGGTATGATTTGGTAGGTTATTGTCTGGGTCTGGGAATGCTCAAAATATTTTCACATAATTGCTTCTTTACTTTATGCCATTTTGGCTTACAAAAGGTTTCATGGGAAGGTTTTACTTCTGGATAGTGAGAGATACCTGTAGACAAAAAATTGAATTGTTTTCAATTCTCAGTTTGGGGATAAGTAAAACGTAATTTTCAAAACAATAAAAACAAATAATCAAAAAATGTCCTCCACTTGCACCCTGGTTACAATGATTTGTGCTCATCATGCAGCGAGAAGCCTCGTTTATGTTACTAAGCCAGGCTGATGCTCGTGGTTTAAGTATTTTGTCAGAGAAAATCTTATTCTAATCTGTCTTTTAATAATCCCATTTCTTATAGAGATTTCAGTTACCAGTGAAATGGTGAGGAGGCGTCAGAGCTACATTCTGCACACCTGCAGTCAAACAGATCTGTAAAGAGAGGTTTAAAGTGGACGTCAGTAGTAATGCAGGGCTCCCAGCATAGTGTTTTGTGGCATGGACCTAATCTTCAGTGTTGTGGTGGTAGTATTGGTAAGTGGTGGTGATGGTGGTGGTGGTGGTGGTGATGGTGGGGGGAAGGGGCAGTTTTAGCAGGAGCAGGACAGAAAATATCTGAGAAATTAATTTAAATATATTAGTAAAATGAACTCTGCGCCCTGTGCTTCCTGGGATGGGCTCCAGGCTTCCTGCAACCCTGAACTGGACAAGGTGATAAAGCGAATGGATGGATGGATGGTTGGATGGCTGGAGTTAAAAACCAGCTATCATTTGTGAAACAGAGTTGTTCGTCTTTGTACATTAAATTATAAATAATTAATATATTTCACATACAGTACCGGTCAAAAGTTTGGACATGCCCACTTAAATGCCTGTTTAAACTGGAGAATGAAGGTGAAGCAGCCAATAAGTCCTCAATGTGTGTGTGGGATCTTCTCCAAGACTGCTGGAAAAGCACCCCAGGTGAAAATCTAATGACGTGTGCTCAAAGAATGCCTCGAGTCTGTAAAACTGTAATAAAGGCAAGCGCTGGCTAGCTTAAAGAGTCTATAATATGATGGTTTTAGAATTTTTTTTCAACACCTTTTTTTCTCTATGCTTAATGCCACACAAGTAATGCAGTGTTATTTTAAATGGCAGAAAATTGGGAAAATAAACAAAACCTTCTCTGACAAGGCGTGTGCAGACTTCAGACTTGCCTGGTAGTGAGCTGGTGGGTGTGAGACTAATATGCAGAGCTGTGTCAGTGCGGGTGGGAGCGGGATGGAACCTTGTGGGGGTGGGCAGAAGGGGGATTAAATTAATTCTGGAAAGACTTCTAGTTTGAAGTCATGATTGAGATAATTTTATAGTCAGATGTGACTATCTGGGAAATGGCCTCCCACACTGTCAGATTTGTATGACCCACCTGTCAAAATTGTATGTCACCTATACAACTGTACTTCACTGTACAACATTGAGACCAATGGTCAAATTTTTAGCAACCTACTGGACCTTGGTAGTCAGACTTGTAGAGTCCACCAGGAGTATCACCTGTCGCATTTAAATTTCTATGCACTACAGATAATTGTCCTTCACAGATTTTTGGAAACTACATAGTCAGTCTCCCATTGCAGCTTTTTAAACTTTATTTCAAAGGTTTTGTATTTTCTGAATATCTTTATAAGAACTTAAGTAACTGACATATACATGTGCAACATTCTAAACATTTAAAAACATTTTAAAATGAACGTTCTAAAAGGAACGTTCTAACAGGAACATTCTAACAGGAACATTCTAACATGACACTTCACCCAGAGAGCTTACCTTCTGCACATCCTGCTTGCACTTGTCCACCTTCTCATGAAGTTTCTTTTGCTGGTCAGCAGTGACGGAGGCCTCTGCCTTGCTGTTGGCCTCCCGGGTAGCTGCCAGCTTCTCCTCCTTGCAGGCCATGTGGTATGTTTTTTTGGCTGTCTCCAGCTGTAGGGGAACGTAGAAGTGACTGTATTGCCCATAAAGTGATCACCCATGCCAAAAACCCAAAACACACCAGCATGCACATGGTTTCACTTCTCTCTTCATGGACATCACACTGATCCTAGTGTTCACAATCTTCAATCAAGAAAACGAACAAACAAATAAATAAAAAATCAGAAAAAGATGAGATTACTGAAGTTGGCCATTTCCAAAAGCTGGTGAACCTGTTACCAAAAGGTAGTTGCTTTTGTGAAAATGTTTCTCTCTCACACACACACACACACACACACACACACACACACACACTTACTTTAAAATATTACTTTGACTGAGTAGTGTGTCTTCATTGACTTACAATGTAGAGAGTTCAACTCAACTGACAATGCTGTGTGCATGTATATGAAATTTAAGACTGTTTTAAACATATTTAAATGTCTTCATTGAGGTACTCTGCTGTGACTACATTTTTTCCAATAAATAAAACATACCTCTAAGCGCTTACAGATAAATGTCCATAAACAAAAGATATAAAAAATCAATACTATTAAAAACCCATATCTACATTCATATATTCAAAGACCTTGCATTATAACTGAGCAACTTCTTCCCAGCCAAAGATTTCAGTGACAGTTTGGAATGATTTATTTCTGTGAGCTTAAATGGACTATAAGGGGGGGGAGATGAGATCTCTTGAGGGCATTTGTCCGGCCCACAGCTCCTTTCACCAAACCACTACACTGATTTCCCACTTTATTACATCAGTGTGATTCTATGTCTGCCTCACATTCAGTATGTGTAAGATCTAGCAAATTCAATTAGACCTTGGTCTAGCAGCCTCATATTGGGAACAGTGGACTTCTCTGACACTAAACTGATCAATATACTGGGCTCTGGGCTGAGGCAACCATAGAGCTTCTCATATATTGGTTCCACTTAACAGCAGTACTTGTTGTGCTGCACTGGCATGGAGTGACCTTTAAAAAAATCATATAAGCCCTCAGCCTGTTGTTTTGAGTTATAAGTGGAGATGTTTCCATTGAGATGATGGGGAACATGTGCCTGTGATGGCACCAGTGTCCTAACGATGTGCAACCAAGGATTTCTCCTCACCTCCTTTAGCTTCTTTGCCCAGGGCTTTTGAGCTTTCTTGAATCCCTCCTCTGCCTCTTTAGTTTCCTTGAAACCACCCATCATCTGTTTATGGTAGGCGTCTTTCTGCCAGTTCTTGACCTTCTCAAAGTCGTCATTGAGCAGTCCATTCTTTACCTCCTGGTGCAACTCGCTGACCTTGTCAGCTTCTGTCATCATTGCAATCCAAGCTCGCTCCACTGTACCGTACTGTGGTCCTAGAGCAAGCAGAATCACAACCAACAGGTACGCAGCCATGATGGAGAAACACAGACAAACATAGGCACACAAGGACAGAGCAGAAGGCAGACAAAACACTACTATATGATGGAAAAGCCACTTCATGGTTATTTTTGGGATCACATACTTCTGCAACCCCCTACACAGATTGTTTATATAGTTCCAACTACCCTGAGAGTGTTTAAATCAGTGTAGTAGAAGCTATAAAACACTCAGTGTTTAACGCTGCCATTCCTGCTTTGTACCTTGGATCAACATTAGAGGTCTGCAATAGTCTTCAGCACAGAAAAACAGATTGTTCTTTTAAATATGAAATGTTCTAGTTTTAGTACAGCATTTTGGTGTATTAGAATGTTATATTTGTACTGGTAAACATACGGGTACTTATTTACTAGCAATGTATTTTAGTCTCATAGAACTCAGCCTCATGAGTTAGGTTTATAAGGGCACAGCCTTCTTCAATATCCAGTCAATGTATCATTTTCACTAGGCTGTTTTTTGTAGATGTCATGATTTATGTGCGCTAAGAAAAAAGAATATCTACATGAAACTGTTCAGTGAAATTTATATATTTACAATTTAAAATTACATGGATGCTAATGCCATTGTGCAGCCATAATAGGGCCTCATTTGAACTATTTTAGAGACAGTGAAAGCAAAATTGCACATGAACTGAGTGACCTGCTGTGGAATTTGGCTCAAAATAGGTCTTGCTCACCTTTTTCAATCAGCTGTTTCCACCTCTTGGACCAATCGGTTAATTGCTGGCTGTAGGCCTTCTCAATTTTGGCACGCTCCTGAAGACAGCTCATGAGGTCATTGCATAGGCGATATCCGTCATCAATCCTCTTTACCGTACGTTTGTAGTTCCCTACCTGGCAACATTGAGAGAGAGCAGTTATTCAGGCTTACATAAAAGAGAACAAATAATTTTGTTGGACCCTCTAGTGATGATGACACAAAAATTCATGTTTACTAGAATACCAGATACCATACCAGCTGCTGGCTGGTATGACAAAATTGTTATTGTAATTATATTGTTATTTTCCTGGTGAACCTTTGACACAAGCTGATACATTGGCATTCAGGGTTACCTCCTGACAGCTTAATGCTGAATAAAATTACGAGTTGCAAAAGAATGAAATCCAGTCAGAGTAAACCTAAAAACCAACTTAAATCTCAAACTAGCATATCAGTTTTCTAGCATTTTTGATGTTGCTCCCACACATTAACACGTACGTTACAGTATGTAGTAAAGCCAGTTTTCCTCACGTTTCCACGTAAGTGCCTTTCCTCTCCATCAGCCTCAAAGATGATGTCACGTTTGACAGAAAAACAGTGTGATGCTGAGTCTGATAGGTATCACGAGGTCTGCTGTTTCCCGTCAGTTGCCTGTCACCTTAAGACAGTCTCTGCGGGCCCTGTAGCTCCTCCCCCTCGCATGCAGGCGAGCGAGTTAATGTACCGTGACCGGGAGTTCGGGAGTGTGGTGTGTCTGTGCATGTGCAGTTATGTAATGGCTTGAAGGGAGGGGCATAAAGGGAGTTCCTGTATCCCCATAATATCATGTGCCGCTTTTCTCACCAGGAGATGGTGAGACAAATACAACATTGAAGGGGAAGGAGACACTGGGAAAGACTGCTCTTGTCACCCGAACCTTTGGAGGTGCTGTTAAGTTGCACAGTAGCACAAGACACCCTGAGCGCATAATAATGCAGCACATGATTTTCAAAAGAAGCAGCGTGATTCATTTTAAGGAACACCAAACAAGATTTCTGTCAAAAAAAATAAATCACAGCTTTTCAAACTGCTGTTGGTGACCATATCTGGAAACCTCATATTTTATTTTCATTATTCTTTTTGCATCATGTCTCTCTGCACTCACTGCTGTTTTTTGCCAGAAAAACCGAAATTCAGATTGTAGAGCTAAGCTTAGCTTATCAAACAGAATTTGTAACACAGAAACAGAG
>JABJVR010000103.1:7155798-7179060 GCA_025773905.1 Chitala chitala | reverse complement strand
GCCCTGTGGTGGGTTGGCGCCCTGCCCTGGGTGTCCCCTGCCCTGCGCCCTATGTGCTCTGGGATGGGCTCCAGGTTCCCCCGCGACCCTCACCAGGAATAAGCGGTTAAGATAATGGATGGATGGATGGATGGTTAAAATACAACATTTACTACCATGTTCATGGGTTATTCTCTACCTGCACAATCAGTAGAAAGAGTCCAGCTCCTTTGGTGATAACAATAAAAGCAAACAGTTCTCATGTGTCTTTTTTCCCATAAATTCTGGACCTACATGTCCTTGTGTGTATCTGTTATGAAGAGTGAACGTACGCATGTGAGGAAGTGTGACATTTTCATGAGGCAGTTCACTCGGCTGTATAAAGGGCAAAGTCACTGCCGCGAAGCCGCGTCGCAGGACGGGCGTTTATGTCTTCTGACAGTGATTAGATGTAACGTTTGGCAATCATCGTTTGACAATGGTATTCTTGCTAATTGAACATTGGCGCACAGTTTCGGTTGTTCAAGGCAAAATCACTAGTTTCCACAATATAGTGAGTTGTTTTTGTGCTGAGCTATTTTTGAGCTACAGTGAATGACATTTCCAACTGTTTCTTATTCATGTTACTCTTATCTTTTTCCTGTTTTGTGTGCTAACGTGTTCCTTTGCTTTCTGCTCAAGAAACAACCTGGGTTTGTCTTTGTACAAGGCACGTTTTGTCTTTCAACGTTGGATCAACTGGGACGGTCTCATACACTCATTAGATAGTACTGTACTTTAGTGCAGATGAAGCTTTACGAGTGTGTTAAACCTTTTCTTTTGGAAAATAAAACGAAGTGATAATTAAAATAGCAGTTGACATTGTTTTCTATGTTTTGTTGCTTTAGTGCTGTTAACAGAGTATGTGTGTCTTTTATTGCTGGTTTTGAGGACTGTATCTTCAGCTTTAGCGATATCATTTTTTCAGTGATTTTCAAAAAAATTGTATGGCCCCCATTGTTTCTCACTGAGGCCCCCACATGGGATGCTCCCCCCACCCCCAGTTCAGAACCAGAGAGTTAAAACACCATTTGAGAGTTGTAGACAGACCTTAAAATAAAGCCCTTTTGAATATGTGGCTTTCACTTGGGGGCCTGATGGCTATTCTCTGACCGGAGCCTGGTAATCGAGTCTCTTTAAACCCTTCTGGTTTTCTGTCTTCCGGCATTAATCTAAATCAGAGGGAGACATCGTTTAGCCATCAGAAACCAACTGTGATTAAAGATGGTCTTGCTAATGAAGAATTAATCTTTAGGTTTCTCTGACACAATCCGGTGAAGAGTTTATTAGATCCAGTCCCTAAATCGTTAACATGGTTTTGTTTATAATGGTCTCGGTGTTAATAAGTTGAAAGTCAGCATATCTCTGTGCATATATTGCTCAAATTTGTTCGGATCTTATTGCTTGGCATGACAACACTCTGCAGTAGTGTTGAAATCACTTCTGAGAAAGGGCTTGACAGATGTGGAGCACAGCATTCTGCATTAGGGGTGATCCTGCTGGAACAATATGCAGCAATGATCAGCATGATTTTCGATCAGGGTGCCGCTGTGGGATCACCTGAGTTCTGCATAATTTGAGTGGGCAGTTGATCCCCATCACACAGGGCACCAGTATGGTGTTAGCTCTCCGCCCGGAGCTGGAAGAGGCTAAGAGGTTTTGTGCACGTTGAGGATTTGTTTGAATTAGTCAGTGACATGGACAAAAATGCTTCACAACAGATTCTGGAGTGGCAATTAAGGGAGATAAATAAATAAAGAGAAAAACCCAAATTGCCAGCGTGGAATAAACCGAAAACGATTGCCTAAGTGCTTGACGGAAAAGTGATCAAGTGATACTCTTCTAAAGTAACGTGCCTATCAGCGAATAAGTATAGAGGTCTGGGCCTCAGCTCTGAGTGAAATAAACACGGATGTACAATATTCATACCTTTGTGCACAGAGGTGCATTTCACCTCAGAAAACAGACCTCTCTTATAGCAAAGCTTATTGAAATGTTTGTGGCATAAAAATTCCTGAAATGAAAGTAAATTTCTTTTTAAGGTGTATGAAAGATGTGGTATTTTGGTGTGCTCATTAATTCTGAGCTAATTTTATGTCAAAAACTTATCATATTTTAAGAACGCTGCAGAATATTTTAAATCACCAAAATCTGTATTAAATTTTCGTCAAACATCTGTTCAGAACAGCACTTACTGTAATTAAGGTTACAGCAACTGAGGATAAAAGCAGTTTAGCATTTTTTAGTCAGATGTACTGTCTTGTTGAAATGCTGGGTGAATTGTGCTACAATATCACAGGCTGTTCACGTGTACTGGGCAGCATACTTAGAATTAGTCTTTCATAGTCTACAAGTACATTTTAATATGAAACTGCACATTCCCTTATGTGTACAAAGGGTTTTTCTGTTTGCAGTTCACTGTAGAACAGGTGTACCACATCGATAAATGACAAAACGACTTCTTGTCTCACACGTATCACAGGCCAGTTGACTCCACCCTAACCTGTGACCACGTCTTGAATTGGGTTCCTGATGACGACCTGGCAGACGGTCATGTTTTGGATTTGACCTGTTCCCAAGAGGAACCACCTGCCTTTTTTTGTAACTGCCTACCACATTTGTCCTTGCTGTGCCTTTAGCGCCTACCCCCCCCCCCCCCAGGATACATCACACTGTGTAACAGGTGCTCCCATGAGGACCTGGCTGTCGGTGACTCGTCACCATTAGAGCCCTTACTGGAAAAGCAGGGGCGGGGCATGGTGGCTGACTATGTTCTCTGATACCCCTGGGGGTGGGACTGGGGGGGGGGGGGTGTTGTCTCGCAGACTGCATCCTCAGACGAAGAAGCCAGCATGTGCCAGCCCTCTTCTGCCTGACGGAGTGCTGACATTCTCGTGGGCGTAACGGAAAGCAGTTAAGGAGGCAAATGGAATGAAAAATGACACCATGCATGGCTAATACGTATTGTTATCTCCACACAGAAGCCTAGGAACATGCATTATTTTGTGTCGTTTCTGTGTCCTAGTTACGCTCTGGAAGAAAGGAGCATTCAGCCAGGTTTTTTTTTTCCCACACATCATATCTGAAGGTCTGAATGTAAATACGTTGTGGGATTTAAAAATCAAACCCTATCGTTAGTGGCAGCTGAACGTACTCAACTAAGGTAACAACCACGTTTTCAGCCTAAAACTCACATCCAGCCATTTGCAACATTTGTTGCTGGAGGCCAAGCAGGCTGTATGAGGAGCAAGAATGGTGCCATTAATACAGATGAGCTTTGATTATATTCATGTATTGATCTTGTGGAGAAGGGTGTTCTAATGTCATGGGATGATGTACATTTTGGAGCCCATTTCTGACCTCTTGTCCTTATCAATACTGACCTTTATTTGTGTGTACTGCCCTGTGGCTTAAACCAAGTACTCCAGTGTGAATGTGTAACAGCCTCTGCAACTCTGCTTTCAGAGGACCATCCTTGCTTGCACATGGATGGAAGGTCTCAGTGAGTCATTTCAGAGGTTGTACATGGCTTTCTCCTGCTTTCATTTACAAAAAAAACCGAACCATCACTTTCTGGGGGAGAAGAGAGCTCCCTGACTGGAGAATCACACTTGCTGAGTGTCACAGATACAGTGAGCTGGATGCGGAAGGAGACAAGGCATCTGATTCACTGTTGCAGGTGTTACTTAAGGATGATGAGTATGACAGAGTAATTTTTTGGAGAATTTTTTTATTTAAATAAATCATGCAATTGTTTGTGTTGGTGAATGTCAGAAAAATGTAAAGTAGTCAAGCGAGTTTTAAAATGAGATCACGACAGTGTACGATCCTAATGTAATGATTAATGCAGAAAGAAAATGCTTCTGAAAAGCACAATGCGTTCTGGGTATGTTTGCTTGCAAGCGGTTCACCGGATGCGAGGCCCCTCACGCAAACAACCCATCTTTTAATTTTCTCCAGTTAATGATGCTGAACACTTCACATCAAAGCAAGCCAGCCTGAAGGCCATGTCTTTTTTAAAGACCTCGGATGTTTTAGATGAACCTCGCAGCCGAATCTCTGGCTCCCCCCACCCACCTCCCCACCACCTAATGTTATGCCCACTCTCCTCTTCACTTGAGCGTGATGTGCTACTATGGAAGCTTGAGTGTGTGCAATGCGGTGAGCTTGTGCGGAACCTTAACGTCTGTTCAAGAATGGAGTCCGGTTTCTTGGAAAATGCCAGAAGACAAACTAGTGTGCAGGGGGCTTTTGTGCACTAGTGGCCTGAGACCTGACTCATAGGCCTGACGGCATGAGAATTATACAGTTCACGTTATCCAGTCCGTCATCACCAATGTTAATGTCAATTTATTTATATATTACATTTAAGCACAACCAGGTTGATCAAACCGCTTTACAACAAGAATTAGCTGATATGGTGTTAATATGATGAAGCCACTGGACAGAAAAGGATGGTCCATCTACTTCATGCTTCTGCCAGTGCCTGAAGACCTTAAATAAACTATCCAGCTAATTAACATTTGTAAAATAAACCCGTGTATTGTAACAATGACGTTATTACTTCAATGCTGACTTATGTTAATTGCAGCTCCACCTTGGGGCTGATATTTTTTGTCTTGATTTTATGATAGAAGGAATAGAAGGGATTATTATTTACTAGCTGTTCTGTAGGAGTGGCCTAGTCCGTGTTGTTATTTCATGTAAAGTCCTTGTGTGTGCCAATATATAAATATAAAGGAGGCACATTTAATAAATCTACCACTTTTGCTTTCATTCATTTATAAAGTGTACTTTTCGTCTTTTGTTAATTTGGCCGATCGCTAGCAAATCTCATCGCAGCCCAGGGATAACACAGGATAATATGTCACTTTAAATTAAAACACCTGCTCAACAGCAATACTGTTTAAGATATTAGTGTATTAGAATGTAGCAGAGACACAAGTGCCTTTAAATGTGTCATACCGTTGCCTCTCCCACGTTCTGCTGAAAACTTGTCTGTATGCCAGTTATATTGCACCATAACCTGTAGATCAGACCAGTTTGTTTGCTGAGAAGGAGTTTCACTAGTCAATATTGTTATGTTTAATTCTCCAAGCTGTGCACCTAGAGTGAATCTTTGGAGACTAGGAATGGAACATACAGCCAAAAAATGTTCTGATTCTTTCAGCCATAGTGGCAGTAGGAATTTTTAATATGAAATTTCTGTTTTTTTTTTCTGCATTGAAACTGCTTCTACCCCATTGCAGATCATCCTTTGTGAAGTCAGTTTCTCACAGGATTCAAGGGAGAAACAAAAACACAAATTTCTGCTGGCCTTTTTGGCTTCATTTGACTGCAATTGTGCACCGATAAATGATAAAACAATGAAAAACTACATTTATCTTGCCCTCCCCCTAGACTTCAGGTACATAATGCCTGCCTATATAATTCATTTCTGTGAAATCAAAGTATGATTTTACTTGAACTGCAATAGCGTTTCCTGGGGTGTTGTATTGTATCATGGCATGTTAAAGTCAGAAAACTGTGGGCTACTCATTTACTCCCTGGTTGGAAGTCTTACCAATCAAAATAAGGAATAGGGGAAAACTGACAAAATTTGAAGATGGCTGTCAGTGAATGTGTTGATATGATTCAGTAAAGTTATGATTTTAGTTTGCTTGAATGCCCTGTGTGGCGCATGCACACGTACCATTGCACCTGCCATTGCATTTATACTGGAGCTAGTTTGTTATTTGGTTTCCGTAAAATCCTGTGCAATCCTGTGCAGGACTGGCCATCTGGACAATAAATAAATGCTCACAAAAAACCTGCATGTAAAAGTTTTGGCATTAGGGAATGAAACAGATACCCATGTGCAAGTATGCGTAAGTATACATATGTTATATAGTTTCTAAAATATCCTGTTTTAAGATGTATAACCAATCTCTTGACTGCTGATAAAAAGAATGAGATGACCTGAATGAGCATTATGCTCCACTTGATAAAAGCAGAGAATCAATAGATTTTAGTGGTCTACATTGGTGGTGTTCAAATTAAGAGTTATATCCTACACAATAGGGACATTCAGTTAAAACAGTCACCACTTAAAATGCCTGTTGTTCTCTCTTGCAATGCATTAAACTGCCACTTGAGGCAATAAAAGCAAATACAGATGCTTAAATTGTTGCAGCTCATTAAAACCCTTAGTACAACTGCCATTTTCAAAGTTTACCATTGAAACAGTCTTCACTGAGAGAATTAACTGGTTATGCAGCAATACATACCCTAACATTTCAGCCTATTTTTGTAGCTCAGTGAATGGAGGTCAGAACTGTAGGATGTCATTGACCATGGTATTACAGTTTGTGTATCAGGTTAATGTTGTACATGGATCATTTGATGGGTCCTGGATTGGCAGGGTAGTGCTTACTGGTCCCATTAGGTAAATTTACTGAAAGGGGTTTAATAGGGGACTTAAAAATGACAAAGTATTCAGTGTGACCTTCTAGAGTAAATCAGGAACATGATTGTTTCAGCTGTGTGGGAAATAATACTATGGGGATCTGTCAAGAGAAATAATTGAAAATCACTGAAATATCAAATACTAGTTTGTAAGCATATTGTTGAAGAAGGTTTGTGGAAGGTTGTACATTTAATAATACGGCTTAATTTCTCAAACTTGAAACTTACTGCTTGAGTTTTTTGTTGTCAAACCACTCCAATGTAATGAATGTCACCTGACCTTTTGACTTCTGGATAAACTTGTCAAGTACTGTTTACCTCAGTGAAAAATGAGTCATAGCAATCTTTCTGTCCCACAAGTCAAAGGATGATGGTGGTTATTGTTAGCCTGAGGGGAAAAAAAGACTATATCTAAGCATAACGCATTCTTGGCTGTCATAAGACCTGCTCGGTTAAATCTGAGAAACATGACAGAAAAGCCCTGGTACATTATAAATTCTGAATAATTATCACAATGGTAATTCGGTGTCTGCAGAACTATGGGGAAAAAAAAGTGGACAGTGAGTTTTATTGGCTGAGACGAACTGTCTTCATTTGTATTCTTACATTTAGATTTTAGCAATCTGCAGTTTGTTTCCTGTTCACTGTAGTGTGATGATATCAGTTATACACATGCAATTAAACTAGATTTTTAACAAAACATCTGCCTTTTTATTGAGAAAAGTTATGAAAGTGCAGCTCTGTCAAATGGCCAGTTTATGCACACCTGATAATAAAAATATTCTCTATATACCTGCAATTCATTTATGTGAGAGCAAATGTTGTATTTCCAACGTAATTTTTGTATTTGTAAAACCCTACATAGTGTATTAAAAGTGCTGGCCTATTAATTTTATAGGCAATTCTGATAATAATTTTTCTAAACAAGAGTCTGCTTTATCAAAACATTCTCAAGGGTCTGAGTAAAAAAGCACTAAGATCACGGCCTGTGTAAAACAGCACTCACTTAGCCGTCAGTGCGTTACTTCAATGTGTGGCAGTGTAGTTTAGTGTCAGGCCAGTTTTTCTTTTACAGATGCAGGGCACGTTGAGCCCCACATCCTGAGTGGTTTGTTTATTAGGCACTTACAAACAGAGTTATGCTGCACTACAAATGTATGTTGTCGTGTTGAACTGTTTAATTTGAACTTTACACTATATTTGCTTGACTAAGCACCGTTACTCTAAAAAAAAAATGATGTAGTTAATTCTGTCCTTATTGAGACAAACAGGGCTTCCGCTGACAGACATATTTAAAACTACTTTCTTACAGCTCATTGGCCTCCTGCTATAAACTGTGTTAGTTACTATTCTCATTGGATCCTGTATGAGTTTTAGTAGTATAATCAGTCATAGAATGTGCTGCTTGGTTATCTTTTCAAATGTAACTGTCTTGGTTGTATGCAGTTTTATGATATAACCACATTATGTGTACAGGAGGTGAACCAAGCACAAAGCAGCCTTGTAGAGTTTGAAATGAATCATAGCTCTATATCTCATATACACTGTGCAGCATTGTTATTTAAGTACAGCATCTTGCACAGGGGAAATTACAGCTAACGTTACTTAGCAAAACCACAGCAAATAAACAAATCGGTAGTAAAAGATTGGGCAGCGTGACTTGCACTGCCACCATCAGCGTGGCTCATAAACAGAGAGCGTTTGTAGTGTGCCTTTTTGGTTAGGGTTGCTGTGCTGTGCTGAAGATGTGGCCCAGTTACCATCTCCAAACTGAGGTGGGCTCCAGACTGAGGCGACTTCCTGTGGTGCCGTGGTGTTCATTGCCCATTAAAACGTCTACTCTTTCTTCACTCACTCAAAAGGAAGCCACTTCCACAGCAGGTGTGCCGCTGTTAGACATATTCGCCCACTTTGTGAATGGAGCGGCCTTCCTCCTGCGATTCGAGGAGGTGGGATGCCAGGCTGGGAACAGGTGGGACGCCAGGCTGGGACGCCAGGCTGGGGTTGCTTAGTAGGACCTGCACTTGTGACTGACCATCTGCTTTCTTCCCAAGATCCCGCAGGTGAGCTACGCCTCCACGGCGCCAGAGCTGAGTGACAACACTCGCTACGACTTCTTCTCGCGTGTGGTGCCACCCGACACATACCAGGCACAGGCCATGGTGGACATCGTGAAGGCCATGCGCTGGAACTACGTCTCTACGGTGGCCTCCGAGGGCAACTATGGCGAGAGTGGGGTGGACGCCTTCATCCAGAAGTCACGGGAGGACGGTGAGCTCCTTCTTTCATCTCTTCCTGAAGCTGTATGGCATTGTATGACGTCAATAGTGGTTGGCAGCACAGAGCATGCTCTCGGGCAGAGAACTGAGCATCTAAACTTATCTCAACCTTAGAGTGAACACAACATTTTTTTCTAATAGATAAGAGAAAAGAACAGTGCTCTCTCATTTCTGCCCCAGTCTAACTTATTTTCAGTTTGTTTAAAGGGCTAGATAACAAGTCTGCAGTGCACAGGGAAGCATGTTGGGGATTAAGATACCTGTAGTGAATCCTGTAATGCAAAGTCTTGTGGTTCTGGGGTCTGGGGTCTTCTCTGTCTTGTGTACCTGGTTTTGCCCCAGTTTACCGCTTGCTTTGTAACTTTGGATGTATTAAAATCATGTTAAAGCAATTTTCTCATCATGAGCCATTGTAGATGGGCTAAAAAACCTTTAAAATCAGCATGTCTGTTTGGTGCTTATTGCCTCTGCAGATTCACCGTGGAAAAATGTATGAGAAAAATAGAGACTCTATGTATACACAGGTATCATTGGTTTAAACTCTAAAGAACTGACTTATATAGACGTACTTTCTGTGCTAGTACTTGATTTGAACAGTTAGTGTGGATTTGCTGTGGATTTTACAATGCCATATTTTTTATTTTTGACCGTTTTCTTCCCAGATTATCTGATGCTAATTTAGAAGAATGATCATTCCCTGCAGTTAGCTCCTGCTTCTAATCGATCTTGTTGTTGAGGTGTAAGAGGGTATTTCAATGACTCTCCTTAGTACTGTCCTCAACACAGATAAAAGTGGAGGGTCTCGGATTGGTATCACAGCTCTACTTGTCAGGGAAACTCCTATTTCACTGCTGGCTATCGCCCAGAATTTCCTTTGCCCCCCTTTGCCTTCTGGGATATCAGGCCCAACCTACGCTGAATGGGTGCGTGGTATTTTCAGTGCTGTACCTGAATGAGGCCAGGCCCTATCTCTCAGTGCGTAAGTGCAGCGGAGCCTTACTGCTGGAGGCGTATCTCGGAGCTTGTCGAGAAGGAGCCGCACTTAACCTCCGAGATGAGCCCAGCAGCTGCTTAAATGGAATACATGGTTCTGCGCACTCCGAGGAGCTGCCCCGTGTGCAACACAGTAGGTTTTATGTTCTCTGATCTGAACTGTGCAGGCTTCGCTGACATTTTTCACAGCTTCTTACCATGCGTTTATATCTTTTGAGCCAGCGGAGGCCTTGAGGGATAAACAAGTTGTGGGTGGGTGGGTGGTGGTTTTGGTGGTGGTGGTGGGGAGAGGGCATGTAAGGTCACATGCAAGCCAGAGAATAGAAGAAGGGTCGAGCGTTAACTGATTCTTTAATCCTGCCCTCGACATGCCATGAAGCCTGATAAAAATGGCTCGCAAACGTGACTTTGTTCTGCCTGCCAGCCTGCTCGGAACGGCAGACAGTGGCACGGGGTGGCATCCACAGACATGTTGCATTGTCAGGCGTGTGGCCACCAAACGATACCCTGACCCTCACAGCTGGTCGTGTTCCGAGCTGTACCACAAACTAGCGCTGTTAGAGGCGGTCAATAGTAAATGTTGTAAAGTCTTCAAAAATGTCACCCTTCTTTTAATGGCTTGGTTGCTGTGCTGTGAACACTGTATGTGGGACAGCCTCTTAGCGTCGCAGCTGTCACTTTCTGTGGTTACTGTCTACAGACACCCGGTGGTGCATTTGTTGTGAAGCTTCAAAATAACAGAGTGCCAGGCTGTGACCAGAATGCGTCTGAAAAAAGAAAGAGGTTTGATGACAATTAGGAGCACTGCCTTTTCTACAGAGCTGGAGCACAGTTTTGTTTTCTATGCTAAGGAGGCCTGCCATTGTTAGATTTTGTGACAAAAAATATTGTGAGAAATGATTGATTTCGTTCATTGTTGTGCGCTGGCAAAACCCTAAAGACTGTTTATCTCCGTCAGACCTCCCTCAAACCTGCTTTAGATTGACGAGCTGAAACCATGTTGGCAGCGTCAGCTGAAAATTGAATGAATGTTTGTCAGTCCTTGGGGGTATAAATGTCTAAGTGAGAAGGAAAAAAGTCTTACCGAATTTGTTTTTTATGGTAGAGATTTTTTTCTGTCTTGCTTTTGAGCACAAATGTGCACTCTCATGTGGAAAACCGTGTGTGCTCCCTATCGAATTTTCACATCTCGTCCCCCATCACCCTCCTAGTGGTTTATTCCAAGCCACTGCCTGTTAGAATAAGCAGGGTTTTCGTTGTTCACACCGAGACAAACTTTAGATTGATATGAGTGTGTGACAGCAATGCTGCGTGTCACAACTTTGCCTTTCTGTCTGAGACATCTTACTTCTGTGACATCTCGTCACACGTTTAATGCTTTTCCTGCAGGCGGTTTCTTTCTTTTCACTCTTGAATCAGAAAGTTTTATACTTTAGTCAACAGACAGCTACATATCTTGTCAATGACAGTACACTGCAGATACACAAATGATGTTACACTTTAAGGCACCAGGACACATTTAATAAAGGGTTCAGTCCAATAATACAGAGATTTAGAGCATCATGTAAAAGAGCACTTGCAGGTTCTCTCAATGCCCCCATCTTTCAGACTGCCCACCTCCATTTTATTACCCTCCCCCATAGCTGGCTCTTTTGTGGCCATCAAACTGCTGAGGCGTGTCTGACTTGCCAATGAAAGACTCTCACGTAGGACCTCAGAGTCAGGTGCACAGTGTCCAGGTTGGATCCAGACTGATAGGCTGGGTGCTACTTTAGCTGATAACACCAGTCGTTCTGAAGACCTAGGAGCTGACAGCATTGTGGGCAGCCAGTAGGTGAACACTGCCCCTCCCCACACCTATCAGCTGGCACCTGGGCACCCTGAACTCCAGCACAGCAGAAAACATACAAGAAATAAATGTTTAAGAGGAAACTACTGAATGCAGACAGCACTGTGTCGGGTGGCCGAAAAGAATCAAACCCCTATCGAACAGTTTACACCTTTTCTGCACAAAGTACAATTTATGTTTATATTCTTCTGTGAACTGTTTTTACGGTGTTTTGCTTCATTTTACACATGCCCATTTCTGTGAAATAAAAATGAAAAAATTGGCACCCCTGTTTTTTCATAGCCAACCACTCCCCAGTCTGCCGATATCTAGTGTTTCTCGATCACATCCCGTTAAAGCTGGCATGCTAGACTGTGAAGCGTAAGAGGCAAAGGAAATGCGGAATATCTTAGCAAAGAGCTCATTGTAAAACACTGGGATGTAAACATGGGTTGCTAATTACAGACACGATAATGATGGGTTGTTACACTTTTCTAGCCAACCTCCTGCTTGATGTTAAAAGTGTTCCGACACCCAGTGCTGTAACACACATTGGGATTCAGTGCTTTACTCTCACACTGTGCTGTAATTCTGTATGGTCCAGTACTAGTATGTCTGATACTGCTAATATTTCATCGGTAGAATCCTGTCTTCAGTCTCATGAGCTGTGGCATCATTCTTTGCGTTAACATTTTGAAGTCGTTGCCCTAATGCTATTATAGTAATACTGTACTATTATCATATATTGTGCTCTAACACTGTGCCCTTATGCTCTGTGTCCTGTCAGCCTGTGTAACTGTGAGCTCTAGCACTGTGCTCTGATGCTTTGTGTCCTGACAGCCTCTGTAACTCTGTGCTCTAACACTGTGTCCTGATGCTTTGTGTCCCGTCAGTCTGTGTAACTCTGAGCTCTAGCACTGTGTCCTGATGCTCTGTGTCCTGTCAACTAGTGTTACTCTGTTCTCCTAACACTGCACCCTTATGCTCTGTGTCCTAACAGCCTGTGTGATTCTGTGCTCCTAACACTGCACCCTTGTGCTCTGTGTCCTAACAGCCTGTGTGATTCTGTGCTCCTAACACTGCACCCTTATGCTGTGTGTTTTGTCAGCCTGTGTAACTCTGTGCTCTAACACTGCACCCTTATGCTTTGTGTCCTGACAGCCTGCATGCCTCTGCACTCCTGACCTCTCTGCTTACTTCCTTTTGCATGCCCCCTGCTGTGTCAGTAACCGCTTCAACACCCTTCTATTCTAACACTGCATACACACGTACCTACAACTGTGTGGTCAACACTTTGTCTCCCTGAAACATTCCTACTCTGCTCTGTTTCCACTAGACCACTTTGCTGTAGTGCTCTTCTTTTTCCCTCTCCTCTTGTGTCATAATGCTCTGTGCTCTAACACCCTGCTTTAATGCTTTGCTGTGACATTCTGTCTTCCCTCTGGAGATTACTGAGTGGACCGCGACTTGTCTGGGCTGTCAGAGGCCGACAGATAGAGCAGGAAAGAGGAAGAGTGATATAATGAAAAAGTGGATTGAGCAAGAGAGAAAGTGGAGAGAAACAGAGTGAGGGAGAGAGAGAGAGAGAGAAGTAGTCTGGGAATCATGTTCAGTGGAATAGGTTTCTAACATGTGCTCTGGATGACCTGTGACCCAAATGGCTGCTGGGCCCAACATCTCCAGACATCTCCTGCATTCACTGTTCCTGCTCTGCAACTCTCTGGTTGCACTCAGCATTGCCCCCTCAAACTGATGCAGTACAGTAAAGTCATGCTCAGGACGTAGAGTGTCGCCAGGTTACCCAAGGACGATGTCAGGCCCCCTGCCCCTCCCCAGCCCTGGCGTGTGGTTTCCGGGAAGAGTAGTCTGTGCTAGTTTATTGTTTGCTGCCCTGTGGTGCAGAATGCTAAACTTAGTCAGGATCAAAAGACGGTCATTCCAGTCATGCCACTGTCTCAGTGCTCTCTAAGCAGATGTAATGTGTCACATTAGGGATCCTGGCAGGACATCCATCAACCTAACACAATATTCTAAAAGAAAGTGAATGCCACGCAACTGTTATGTCAACAAAATCCAAGCAGCGGAAGATGACCTGTGCCGTCTGCTAAAGGCTGCCATGGTGATTAACAGACAAATTCAGTGACACAACGGATGAGCTCTGTCCTTGACCTCGGCATCACTGTTACTTGTCATTTATTGTGCTGTTCCCCAGAAAGCTTCCATATTACAGGCACCATTGAATAACACTGCTTATAAAAATACAGAGGGGAAAATCATCATTGATCCCAAGAAAGAAAAAAGCATCAGTAAGCTGTAGCTGAAATTCCAGTACAGAAGATAAAAAAACATTACGGTGTTACAGATGCAGTTAATGCTCAGGAAAGGGGTTTGTTGTGTGAAAGGAGCCATAGCCGTAGTGTCGACAAAGTAAAATTGCCTCGTCTGAATCCGGCGTCAAAACATCCATTGTGCCACTGGTTATATAAGTTAATGAGTGTTGATTCATGGAGCTGTCGCTGCAAACTGCCCATGTGCAGTTACTGTTCTGATCATAACTGTCATTATTACTGTTTTTTTTTTGCATTGCATTATTGGCTACCTGTTCTGCTGTAACAAATATGGCCTCGTACTGAGGGCAGGAGGTGGGTGTGGGGGCGGGCCAGGGAGGCGCCACCGATGTGCCATCGGCGAAACAAATGGCCGAGCTCGCGGTCGAAGTGACATGAAGGTGTGAGCCTCTGCGGGTGCTCGTTAATCAGCCTAAGGAGCACTCTGCCAATAATAGTGGCAACAAGGCCTGAGCGGGCGCACTTGGCTCGGCCCGCGGTTTTTGAAAGACGCCCACTTGGCTTTGGCGCCAGGCCTTCAGCAATTGCTGTTCATTAAGGTGTGCGCACAAAGGGCTGATTATTTACCTCTTAATTCTGATTGACGCATCCTCAGCCATGAAAAATTGATGCGGTTAAATAGGAAAACAGCTAGCAGTCACAGAGTATTTTGGACGACAACGTCAACGTTTTTTCTGTGGATGTGGTTGTTTGGCATCACAGCCAGTGAAAGAGTAACGAATAGACATACAGCTGATGTACATTAGGAATCATGTACTGGAACTAGAATGAAAGCAAACAATTGTACCTATGGTCTTTGAGGACTGCAAAATCTGGGTTTTCCTTCTGTCCCAAGGACCCAGCTGCATGATTTGTGTCATTGATTGAGTGTAAAACCTAAGCAGGTAATGGAATATTAGGCTCAATTATTTCTGATATTGAGCTAAGTGACACAGTGAGTATGAGTTAATCAGTTTGGTTATTTATCTGACACAAAGGTACAACAGCAGTGCTCCTGTAGGGAAATCTAGTTTGATAATGACAAGAGTACTATTTCCGTAACTACAGGACTGCCTGCTCTTATGGAATGGACTGCTTTATTTTTTTCTCAAAGTGTTTGTAAAAGTTAGATTTTGACACAACCAGCAAAGCTCTTTGATGAAACACTACCCGAGTATTCAAACACTGATCAGCTATAAACTTATGATTACTGACAGGTGAAGTGAATAACACTGATTGTTACAGTGGCACCTGGAAGTTGGTGGGATATATTAGGCAGCAAGTGAATAGTTTGTCCCTAAAGTTGATGTGTTTGAAGCAGAAAAAATGGGCAAGTGTAAGGATTCAGAGGTCTAGTGGAGTCCAGGGCTGTTTTGGTGGCAAAAGGGGGTCCTACATAATATGAGGCAGATGGCTGTAATGTTATGGCTGATAGGTGTGAATCTAATCCACTTAAAACCATTCACTCAAATACTCATTGGACCGCACTTGGGACAAAAAAATGACCAAACTGGTCAATTGGAGGTGTGCGAAGTGTTACCTTTTTTGTGCTGGGAAGGGTTTCCATTGGTTTTGGAATCCTGAAGTCGCTGATATGAGCAAGTTCCCCTCATCCACCTCCAATCCCTATATTCACTCATCAGACTCCCTGCCAGGGTCTAAATACCATACATTGGAGATCAGGTCAGAAATACATCAGACAAATAATTAATTGATGACAACGCTATAGAAATGTGGCAAATTAAAACATTCAATTGACTTTTGTACAGGGCGGCACGGTGGTGTGGTGGTTAGCACTGTCGCTGCGCACCTCCAGGCCTGGGGCTCAATTCCTGCCTTGGGTCTGTGTGAGTGGAGTTTGCATGTTCTCCCTGTGCTTGGTGGGTTTTCTCCGGGTGCTCCTGTTTCCTCCCACAGTCCAAAAACATGCAAGCTAGGTTAATTGGTGTGTCCAAATTTCCTGTGGTGGGTTGGTGTCCTCTGCCCTGCGCCCTATGGGCTCCAAGCTTCCCCACAACCCTCACCAGGAATAAACGGCTAAGATAATGGATGGATGGACTTTTGTACACAAAAATAGAAATCACCATACACATACATTGACAGCACAACATATATTTAAAACATAATTTCAAAAATGTATTTGAAATATTTACACAAAGTGCTGACAATGCGCTTGAACAATATGTTAAGCCAACATGAAATGTTGCTATGGTTATCTGGCTTCTGTGCCAATCTTCCCCTTAAATTGATCCTAAAGAGAGAATTTATACTCATCAATGAACACGCTAAGCAAACACACTTGCAACACTGACGTGTTTCACGTTGCACGTCACGTGGCTTCGGCTCACCATATGGCATCTTAATTGCAGCGACTGAAGCCCAGTTTATTATTTATTTATGCATCTTTATTAATTATCTGAAATGACTCAGACTTCCCACTAAATGATTCAAACATATCTCGTAGCGGTTTGTTTATGTAATTCAATTTTGCAGCTTAATTAGCGGATGAAGGGTTGGCAAGGTAATCGGGCCCTTGATCATCGGACAGCCGTTGCTCTGTCTTGTAGCTGGGTGGTGACAGAGGCCTCCTTATTGGCAGCTGGGGTCGCCCACTGGTTGATGACGGCTGAGGAGGGTTGACGTCAACTTTGTTGTTGATGTGAGGGCAGGGGATCTTGTCCCTGTGCACAACTGCCCTGGCTGGTTACATCGATCGCTTTCTTTGGGGGTGAGGTAGGGGGAGGAGGGGCTCTGAGGAGAATTTCCAGGGAGGCACGTTTTGTTGTGTAATGCCTCAGTGGGGACTCACTGATGTGGATCATGCCTGGAAATAAACAGGCAGAAATGACTTCAGGGGAAAAAAAAAAAAAACGAATTCCAGTATTGGCATTTTTTTCTGTGTCAGTCTAGTGTGCTGCTACAAAAAAAGTTAAATCTAAAAAAACAGCAAGAAAGAAATGTTGCAGGGGAAAAAATAGTGCAGAAAGGCGTCACTGCTTTTGAATGCTGAAAACAATACGCTTATACTTGTAATTTAAACTTGTCCTCAGCCCATTATAAAGCCAGATGAAAAGGTTAAAACATCTTCAGATGTTCTGCATAACAAACAGCTGAAAATGCTGAATATGAAATTGGGCTTTGATTGAGCGTTTCTAAATTTTTTTTTATTCTACTCCTGTTTAAATTCGCCCCTCATCTGTGCCAAATGAATTTACATGTTTAGCAGCTTAAAATATAATAGTGCTGAGTAGTTGTGGCTGCAGGTTGAATTTTTAATTGGCTTCTCTGTCATCTCGGCCCTCCTTATGCCTAGAAAAGAGAGAAGGAACTATAATGTAAAGGTCGAGACTACTGGGCGAATTATCACAGGCCCACACTGGAGTGAACTAATTTTCTGCCTCTGAAAAGTCTGCCTTCATTTTAAGGCAGATGGTGCGTACGGCAGACCTTTTCTGCAGCTACAGGCGTATGCAGAGAAAGACCGATGTTTTGTTTTCACCAAGCGTGGCTTTAAGCAGAAGTGACTCATCGACTTTTATAAAACAAATAGTGAGAAAATGGAGAGGGTGGCAGACAAAGGTTATCACGCAAGCAGGTCCCACTTGTAAAGAGCTTTGAAGACAGTGCGGCCGAGTCTGTTTTCTCAATGACGCAAAACACGGTAAAACCTGGATATATGTAAACATTCACAGTGGTTTTAGCCTTGATGGAGACATTTAGAGCAACACTAAGCTGCATTATCAGCTATGGAAGTGTTGACAACTTTGGGGTTTCTTTGAGGTACCTGTTTTGTGATTCAACCTTTGAGAAGTAGTTTTTTTTAACTCTCCTTTCTTAATGTTTGCATGTGTGCTGTTGTCATATAGTCCCTTGGCTGTCATCGCATGGTATTGTGTGAAACATAAGAACATTATTTTGTGGACAGAGATGGTGTCACACATTACTCGGTGAAAAATTTAGTAATTACTTCTGTTCTGCTTGAGTTGAAGAGAACAGTGCTAAAGATTCCACACTCTCATGTCTTATGGCCAGGGTTGGAAAGATTTGGCATAATGACAAAAAATAAATAGCCATTGACTGAAATAGTTACTCTTAATTATTATTATTCTGACTGGCTGTGTATATATTATTATTATTATTATTCCCCTTTCTGTTTTGTGATTGGTCCATCCAGCTTCTTTTCCTGTCATGTGACTGCTTCCTCTCCCCCATTGGTCAGCCATCTATTTCAACAATTCACATTTCCTTTGAGTTTGAAGACTGGGGCCATGTGCTGAAAATTTTTGAGAGCCTTTTATTACTGATTTCATTTGTAATTGGTGTATGACACTTTTGCTTCTTTTGATCTCAGTCAGACCTTTGCAGCTGGATGTAATTTGTAAAGGATACTGTACACAGAAGGAGGAGACAGGAGGACATGAGTGCCATGTGTTTTTCCCCTTTTTCCTTTTGTTTTGGTGATGTAACTCCCAGCCTGTGTTTTTGTGCTTTGTTTTTTTTTCTGTAGGGACATGAAGGGATGAGACTTCGTCGTTCGATTTGTGTATTTCAGCTTTTTCCAGCTATGAATCTGTTTGTCAGTTGCTCACCCCTTTTTATGTACATCAGTTTGCAGAAAATGCCAGAACATATCCCATTTCTCTTTTCTTCACTTTTTTCTTCCTTACCTTAACCTCAGCTGTAATAGCTGGAACACTCTTCAAAGTGAAACATTCTTCACATTATAAAAAAAAAATCAAATCTCATCATTGCCAGTATTACTAATCTTAAAAGAGACATTATGAAAAGGGTGCTCTTTTTTGAATAGCATTTGCTGGAAGACACATAGATGTGGTTATGTAATTTTACCTAATTGCACGCAGTGCAAAATGGGAGGCCAGGTAATCAGTCAGTTAAGTTATGGTGGCATTACTAACCTCAGGCCCCCAGTTATTATATTCATTGGTAAATTATATTCATATGTAAAGCATGTACTCACAGCAGCGTCATGTGCCACAGGCGTGTAGGCTAATTAAGATATTATCTCAGACTACTTTGGTGTGCTTCATGTTGCTGAATCAGATGGTCAGGTTATTTTTCATAGCCAGCACATGATCTGCTATAATGTTCTGAAAGCAACAAGCAGTACGTGACCAGAAAATCCTTAGTACGGGAAGTTTTGTTTTGCTTTAAGTTTGCTTCTTTTAATGCTCGGCACTTTCGTATGCATATGGAGATTTTTTTAGGTAATTCCTGGAAACATTTCAATGAGCACCATCATATTTATGGATAGTGTTGAGGGGTGACTTAGTATCAACAGGAAACCAAGTCGTCATGGAAATTTCTCACATGTCATGATGAGGAGCGGCCTGATGGGCTTATCATTGTGGCAGAAAAGATCCCCAAAATACAGCATGACTAGGTGGGAGGATTTGCTCTACAGAAAGGATTATGCTGTGAGATGGTTAAGGAGAGCCTGTAGTGGACAGTCAGTGTTGTCACCAACAGCTATGTGGAGTATGAATGATGCTGGAGGGTATTTTCGGGGTACAGGCAGAGCAGAGTATGTGACATCCTGGCTGAGTATGCAGTACCCAGTCTATAAAAATCTATAAAGTTCTGAAAGCATTGGTGTCTGGCTGTAACGGGGTGCTGCAGAGGGTTGGAAATCCAAGGGTCTATGACATATAGAACACAACATAACACGATCATTTTTCATGGGTTCCAAAATCTCTAGCTGGCTCTTGGATTGCAATAATGTAGGACTACTAGAGTAATGTGGTTTTAATGTATGTAATGTATGTAACAATGTGTATTGTTCTCAATACTTTTATTAATAAATGGTTAAGTGGATAGTTCCATATCTACTCTTGATAGCATTATGCACACTTTAGATTGTATGCTCTTTTCAAGTTTAAGCTGATTATGAAAAGACTTTTTTGGAAACAGGAGTTAGCCTGTTCACATCCTCACCCAGAAACCTGAGGCCCATCCTGAACGTGTCCTCAACACCAGTGTGGAACGTTGTGTAATACACAGTGTGTGATTCAGAATACTCTTTACTGCAGGTAAAGTGTGTACATGATTGGTCTCACAAGCTCCTGACCTATAGATGGTCTTATTTTTAACATTTAGAGCACGTGCCTTTCACCACCAAAGCTGACACACGTCTTTAGAAAGTGACATGCTGTAAATTGAGAAACTAGCCACTCTGGCACATGTGCGGCTTCAACACTTTTCAGGTGCTAATTTTAATGCCTGAAGGACAGTGCAGACGGAGGCCCGGAATATACCAGAAATGGTGCACGTCACTATTCCTTAACCAGAGAGCGGTCTGTGGGGATGTTTTGACGGGCGCTCTTTACTGTAATGGTGTGGGAACTAAATGCACGAAAAGTACATGTTTAAACATTCACGATAGGCTCCGTCACTTTCATTCCATCTGCTTTTGGTGTTTGAAGGAAATGTGCGTTGCATTGTTTATGTCAGCAACACGGGTGCATGTGGCTGACCCGGCAGCTATTACATCTGCCTTTCTTAAATCAGCTACTATACATGGCAATCCATCATTCTTATTCCATCTCCTGCATATGTTGCAGTGCACTGGCAATGCTTGGCGCTACGTGTCACACTGTTTTGTAAATTAGCTTTCAGATTTGCGCCCGCATTCCTCATTCGTTGCAATTTCCCACCAATGAGATTTTTCAGGGATGTGGATTCTGGCATTCGGAAGGTCCTGACTGGTTCGTGGGTGGGTGCTGCAAGGAGGAGTTACGGGACTATATAATATTTTTGCTCCTGAAATAAAACAAAAACAAAGAGGGGTGTGGGGGGGGTGCCAAATCACCACCATTGACTCCATTGTCTGATCCTTCCATTTACCTTCCATCCAGGGAAAGAGCCATCATTAGTAGATGTTAATGATCTTCTCAAAGGAGTCTTCAAAATTTTCTACTGGAATATATTGTGTGAAGCTTATTGCTCACAAGCATGACTGCAAATCTGGTGTGGGGTTGGGTGGGGGTGGGGAGGGCACAGGAACTGCTGATTTCACTTTAGGCTTTACAAGCAGGAGGCATATAATAGTGGGGGCCTTCTCAAAGTTCAGGCAAGACCTGAACAGTCGCACATTTTTTAAAAGGGAATCAGGGAATGCCAGAGGTATAAACATGTTTGTAAATATCTTGGAATTGCATCAAGCAAGACTTTGAGTGCTTCCCATTGCAAACTCTGTCAAGATGACAAATTTTAAGCGCAAGTTGAGGAAGAATAGTTATTGGTGCACAGAACATAGACGTTGATGAATATAAGACAGTCCTATGCACTAAGTATACTTACTCATATGAACTGATTTGTATGCAGCACGTATTCATGTGTTGAGCACATTTTATCTCATTGGAATATCCTGAGTGATTTTGTTTTTTATTGCAGATAAATTATTCAAAACATAAAATATGAGTCTTTATTAATGGTTTGTTTTGTGTAGTCTTCAGTACTATAAGTCAGGCAGTGTTTCACTTTTTGTGATGAAGAAGAAAGTGGTTTTTGGGCTATTTGTAGTCACTGTATGGAGATACCTTGAAGAACCCAACCCAATGGCTGCTATAGCTTGTAAGTCGTAAATCAGGAGTGAAAATGACTGAACTAGCGGGGCTCTGCAATAAGTCAGCCCAGAGGCCAGCAACCCAGAGTTAGTCATCACACGAATAATGCTCCGTTTGATTGTAGCCATGGCTCTCATAATGTATTATCGCTATCACCATAAATTACACGCATCTTATCCACAGACCACAACCGGTAATGCGGTTCTCACTCTGTGAGTGCCATCACGGTGTTAATGTCAATCCATGCTAGCGGAAATACAACTGTGCTGGTATGACACATATCATAAAGCTATTCCTAACACATCTCTTTAGATATCCTTTGTGACCCCCGATAGCTCTCAGGACAGGAGGGGAAGTTGTTGGACCAGAATACTTAGACACGCTGAGTGCATATGTTATGTGAGCAAACCTGGCACACTTCATGGTTCGGCACACTGGTCTGGTGATGGGAGTATTTGCGTCAGTCGTGCTCCAGACTAAATTCTGACTGTGCTCTGTGCAGCACTGAGGATGCTTGCATTGCCCTAGCAGGGTTGTCGCAAAACAGGTAGTCGGCCGCTAATGGGTGCCCACACCGCTGTACTGAGCATGTCCTGCCAGACATGCAACACGATGGCAGCATGACGGGGAAGAGAGGTGATGAAGCCAAATGCAGGCTGCTCCCGTCAGCTACCTGCCATGCAGGAGACAGAGCAATGGGGACGAGGGAAATAATCCGTCATTACTGCCGCACCCATGTCACATTAGGATGCAGTGTGTCAGTGTGAGAATCGCCTCAGAGGCCCACGTGCAAGAAAGCGACCTGCTGGACAGCAGACGCCATGTCTGACATTAGCGGCCTGATGCGGCTTGTGTGTGTGGTACAGGCTGTGGGACAAAGCGGCAGACAGATCCACGACACCCAGCATGTAACTTGCTGCTGTTCTCCCTTCTAGATAAGATACATCTTCACTGTGGACTTATTCAGCAGTTTAAATCAGATAGTTCTTGCAAAGGGTATAACCAAGAGGTGACCTGGTGGCTCAGTAGTAGAGCATGACGCTGAGGCCTCCTGGTTTGAATTTCAGCCCAGTCACCAGGTGTCCCTTGTCCCTGAGCAAGACACTTTGTGCTAGCTCCCCAGTTGCTGTGTGTGGCTGCTCACCTCAGGGGGATGGGTTAAATGCCGTGGATAAATTTAATTGTAGCACGTATGTGTACACAATGACAATAAAGCTTGCTCTATTTCTTCAAAAAAGCCCTATTTCATATGTGGTGTACCCTGTTTTGCCCCTGACAACCCACTCTGTGATTATTTCTTCACAGGAAATTGTGACATTGAGCCTTGTCACCATTTACTGTTTTATAAAAGACCCGAGTCCAACTATGGAGTCTGTGTCTGTCTTAGTTACTCTCTACCACCACTGTTTGTACACAGATTATGCACCAAGTACATGACAAACAGGCTCACTTGCCCGCCCAATAGAGCTGTGTCAATATTCCAGTGTGTTCGTTTAGAGTACCTGCAGACTTCAGATGAATGTCCTCATATAATTGTTTAGTAGAATGCATTACAACATGGCAAAACCCTAGGGGATCGAGGGTGCTTTTAGACCAAAATTATCAGGAATTTTTGGTCCGGATGAGTGACAGCATGTGCGGGCAGCCAGAAAGGAACACAGACATAATCAACAGCTTTATTGCACAAACAGTGCTCCCTGGTGAATGGGGTGCTGGCCTTTGGGGAATTAGCGTGCTGCTAAGAGGAAGCATTATTAGAAAACCTCCAGGCAGTGCATGTGCTTGATGCT
>JABJVR010000103.1:7105319-7146007 GCA_025773905.1 Chitala chitala | reverse complement strand
CCCTTAATAATAAAAACCTTCATTTAAAAACTGCATGATGTGTTCACTTGTGTTATCTTTGACTAATATTTAAATTTATTTGATGATCTGAAACATTAAAGTGTGACAAACATGCAAAAAAATAAGAAATCAGGAAGGGGCCCAACACTTTTTCACACCACTGTAGACACGATTACGTTACAGTATGAAATTAATCACATTCTACTTCTTGGGTCACATGTTAATAATGTAACAGTGCATTACAGTAACTGTTACAACATGTCATTTATTGTGATGTTTGTGTTAGGCAAAATAATCAAGGGCAGAGAAAAAGCCAAAAAACAATAAAGAGCCTTAAGAAGCAAATTCAAGAACTACAGATTCTGTTGAAGAAACAAACCAAAAAAAGAGAGAAGTCCAGCGACATGAAAAAGGATAATGCATGTCCATGCAGTGAAGTAAATAGACAGATGAGACAGCTTCCACATGCATCCATTCAGAAGATACTTTTGTTTTAAGAGGACACCCAAAGCAAATACAAAGAAGCACATGGGGAGAGGGAAAGGCAAATCATTAAAAAATAAACAGAAAAAGTACAGGCTACAATGCTTTGCTCAAAATTCACTGGGCTTTTTAAAGAAAAGGAAAGATGGGAAAAGGGTTACATCTATCAACAGGATTGTGGATGATTTGATAAGCAGAGCAAGAGCTTTCTACTCAACGGACGATGTGGGTCACATCATTACTAGAAAGAGGCAGACCCTCAATCCGAACAGAAACAAAAATGGTTCCTTTTGGATACCATGAAAAATTTACACATGATGTTTTTGACTGAAAAAGAAAGCTTGACTGTTACTCTTCTGTTGGCTCTGGTCTTTTTGGGTTGTTCATGTCACTTTGAATGATTGTGACAGGTGCATGAGCAAGATGCATTATAATCTGAGTTTTCTCGTGCAGAAACTGCACCATTTGAAAGTGATCAGCACCATTAATTTGGATTACCTTGTGAAAGTCATCACGTGATGCAGACAATAGAAAAGGCATGTATGGAGAGTGTTTTGAGTGCAGGGTCTTCTCTTGCCCTATCTCTAGCCAATACAATATAGAATGCCCATTGTTGTTACATAATTGTTTTTTTCCAACAAAATAAATATAAAGCACTTTTTTTCAGTAATGTTTGGGCCATTCTTTATCTAACTTTAATAAAAGACATGATAAAAATGTTGATAAACTTGAAGTTTGGATCATTTTTAAAAGGAAAACATGGCTTTGCATTTTTATAAAAATACAGCTTGAGTGCATATATAGTGTTTTTGTTACAAATATCAATTATTTGAACATGTAACCAACCATCTTTTTAATAAAATAATTTAATCTCTTATTAGTCCTATAGCAGGGAAATTAATTCTCTGCATTTAACCAATCCCTTGGGGGAAAGCAGTGGGCAACCATTTTTCAGCAACCAGGGAGCTAACGTGAGCGTCTTGCTTAGGGACACACGTGGCTGGGCTGGGATTTCACCCACAAAACACTTTCTTGAGGGGAAAAGAAGGAATTAGTTGAAATGATTTTAAACAGGCTGTTTAAACGACACATGAGTTTTGGTAAGAGGACTGAGAAAAATTAAGCCATCTTCTGTTTAGAAACCTTGTAAAAAAAGTTAGAGAAATTCCTGAGATTAACTAATACACATTTTGAATAGATGAATGTAGGTAAATATGTATAATATTAGACTTAGTGTTGGAAAAAGATAAAAAAAAATAAGTTTAATTTGGAACAGTTACAAAAAGCAAATGGCACCCATTCAGCAGAAAAACCAAGTTATAAAAACAAATTGTGTATCATATGCCAATCCTGTACGGTTTAATTAATTCTGAGATCAACTGTAGTGCTGACCTACAACTATTATAGCTGCAAGCAAAGAAAAAAAAAAAACTAAAAACAAGCTATTATTAGTACATATGTGATCACTTGTTGATAGCTGCGAACATAAGGCCAATCAACGAGTTTGAAACCGAGCAAAATATCATGATCTCACGTTTCAAATCAATGACAATGAGGTAAGTATCACGATCTTACGTATCAAGTTAATTCTGCAAGTTAAGTAACAGGTGAAAATCCTTATGTAAATTGTGTCATGTGATGAACTAATACGTCTTTTTTCCAGTCACATTTTCTTTCTTTTTCTGGAACTAGACCATACAGTGTAAATTGAGATTTAAGATACACATTTTTAGGTGAGCATAGCTTTATTTCAATAATTGCTTTGTATTTGATTAACCGTTCTTTTGTAAGTAATTTGTTCAAGAGTTCAGTGTTTTTGAATACGATTAATGTACTTAATGAAGGTTTCTACTGACAAACAAATTGCACTGCTATTTGAACCCAGCGGTTTACATCTTACGATTGATCCAGTTTACACTAAATGTTCATATTGCGACGATTTCTCTAATTTTATTAAAGGTCATCATATAGGATATATTAAAATACGCGCGATGGAGTGTTGGACATATATTTTATTTATTTATTTATTTATTTTAAATCAACGTTGCTTAAACTTCTTAAATTCAGCATACATGGTTTAATCGATGGAATACACCGAACCATCGGTGATCAGATGAAAGATCAGCAGTTTCAGGTGGTGACAACAAGGCGTTACGGAATGATTAAAAACGCGGAATGTTGTACTACAGCGCGTGCAGTGTTAATGCTTATAAATACCCTTTTTAATAAACCTGAATTTTGGGTAGCTTTTACGTAACGTTTTCAAATGTACCTCACCTGTCTTTTTTTCTGCTGGCGTTTAAAATTGTGATGGTGTTACATTTTTTTGCTACTGAGTTGCACGAGCGTTTATACCTGCTTGTACTGTATGTCTTGCCAGCATGGATGTGGTTAGGAATTGTATAAACAAAACGAAATGTCCACCTGCAATAACGCTTCCTTATTCGTTTGCAGTTGCAAAGCATGATGTCTGTTGCTTTGGAGGCAGGTGATGGTCTGGAATCTCAGAGTATAACCAAACCTCAAGGCAACAACTGCCAGGATCTTATGGGTAGGAGTGGATGTGGTTGATTAAAGATGTAGTAATGGCTGAATTTTTTTGTAATTTTTTTTACCCCCTAATATTTCAGTACTTTTTTTTTTTTTTTTTTTTTTTTTTTTTTTAATATGTATGGTATTTGCAGTAGTCTGCAACAAATTGATACTTTAGCGGAATTACAATAACGTGTTTTAGTCAAAAAAAAAAAAAAAAACTATAGCCTGTGTATTTCAGCTGAGTTTTTTGCAGCAGATATGTAATGGAACAGGCAAAGGCTAATGACCATACAAGTAGTATTGCATGTCTTTAGTCCTTTTTTGGTCTTTTAAAAATGGGATTCAATAAATGGTGTTTTATTATTGTTGCAGTTTGGTTTTCAAGTTTAGATTGTTGCTGTAGTTTTAACTGATTCGTTGAGTCCTTTTTACAAAAATTTTATATATTTTATTTATTCATTCGTTATGAATCTGCACTTATTTTTATAGAAGCACTTTATAGCCCTGCTGGAGGTATAGCAGCTGCCTTAAGGTCTGTTGCCTCTTGGAAGACCTGGACTCATGGCCCAGATGTCCTTTCTCCTGTTCCTCATCTCTTCTTCTCTGGTGAAGACAAGGATGAGATGCAGTTCAGAGAGGCCCAGATCATACCTTCTCCCAAATCCTCACCTCATGAAGAAATTTGTGGAGAAAAAGGGTTCGAAGCTCATAAACACCTTTTAGAAGATTTCTGTGGAAACGTCAGTTAAATTTTCCATTTAATTTTTCCGTTTTAGCTCTGAGGGTGCGATGACAGAAAACGACAGGGAGGAATTTGACATGACGACAAGTCTGTCAAAGTATATTCACTATTGTAAGTGATTACATACATTTAAAAAGTGATGCAGTTTAGGTAACTGTAAATGCACTTCAGTGGGTCGTGTGTGTGTGTGTGTGGTGTGTTTTTTGGTGTGTGTAGCTCCGCTGTACCAAGATTACTGTTTGCAATACATGCGGGCAGAGATGCACCGGATTCAGGGCAGGGATCTGTCTGCTCTGGCTGCTTTCATGCGCCTGCCTGGCCTTCTCAACAAGCCCAGCACACCACCAGCCTCTGAGGAAGCCTCTGTTCCTGTGACTCCACCCACGTCTCATCGACTTCACTGTAAAAAGGCCTGCCTTCTGTGGCGGGATTTGCCTGAGGTTCGAGGCCGTGCTCTCCTGGACGCAATGGCCCCCAGAGAGATCCGGCTGCAGGAGGTGAGATGTGTGGGTGGAGCCACATGTCCTAAGTAATCAGTTGACACCAACCGGTCTGCTTACAAAAGTGGATAAATGATGTCTTTATTTGTTGCCATTGTTGAGTGATCGTAACTATGCAGAATTGTTAAAGGAAAAAGTGCTAAAACTCCTGCAAGATTACTCAACCCAAAGGTGCTCATTACAACAATTGTTTTTTCTACAGGTTGAGGGGGTCTCCCCCCTCCCCCCCCCCTTATATCTGTTGTCTTGCATTCTGTTCTTGCCATAAATGGTAGAAGTTGTACACCTTGAACATCTTATGCAAGTGCCTCCCCATGTACACTAGGCAATGTTTGAGCTGATTAGCTCAGAAGCCTCTTACTTGAAGAGTCTGACAGTTGCAGTGACACACTTTCAAGGCTCAGAAGCACTGCGGCTGACTCTGCCCAAAGTGGAGCACCATATTCTCTTCTCCAACTTAATGGATGTCAAAAAAATAAGTGAACAGTAGGTAATCTGAGGTCTCCAGTGCTCGTCGTCCAGGGTGAAACTGTCCATACTTGCACTTTAGTTGGGTATCTTTCCACATGTATTCATGTCATATTTGGACACTAATGTTTTCAGATTCCTGCTGGCCCTTGAGACTCATCTAGAGGAGAATGTCATGATTGAACAGGTTGGGGATGTTGTGTTGCTGCACTGTGCTGGGCTACGCCGCGTCTATGTGCCTTATATCACCAACATGATGTACCAGGAGACCCTCATCAAACGTCTCATGTTGGTCATCACAGTTTTTACATCCTCAAATCAATGAGCTCCCGTTGCAGGGCCTTGGCTCCTCTCATTTCGTTTTGTTTGTACTCTGGTCTGCAGTCAGGATAATAAAGGGTTTGTCCAAGTTCTGAAAAAGTTGGAGAAGGTGCCTGTGTGCCAAAGGCAGACCCTCAAGTCCTTCCTGGTGCTGCCCTTCCAAAGGCTGACAAGACTTCGGATTATTCTGGAGGTATGGTGGACCTACCCTTTACAGCTAAGGGTGCGTTTCTGCATATCTGCTGATAAATATTCTGACTAAAGTCACACCTTTGTTCAGTGTGACATGACATGAACACACGTTCACTGAAACAAATTAATGATATTGGAGATTTCTTTATATATTTTATTTTTGTCTAATCAACCTTCCTTTCCTTTCAGAATGTCTTAAAGCTGACACCACCTGATGCAGAGAGACTTGCAACTCTGAAGGAGGCCATATCGGCAGTACACAAGGTTGGATGGTGTGTGTGTGTGTGTGTGTGTGTGTGTGTGTGGTAAATTTCCATGGCATCTTTAATGGGGGCTTGGGGGGGGAATCCAGCCATGTCACTGTCCACTAACTTCCCAGTTCCCTAAATCTGTATTGTCTAGATTTTGACAGCGTGTGATGACAGTGCTCAGCGCATGAAGCAGACGGAAAAGCTGGTTCGCTTAGAGAAGCTATTTGACTTCAAGAGGGTCAAGGTCTAGGTCTTTTCATTTGTACCACTGAGTTAACTAGCATCAGTAAATGCTTATTTCAAAGCAGTTGATGGTTTTGCCCTATTCAGACTTGTAACTCCAAATTGCAGACTTGCTTGCATTCAGTAACTGATCCTATTTGTTGTTCTACTTCCCCTGCTGCTAATCCTGTAGTCCATCGCCCTGATTAGCCATGGGCGCTTTCTAGTGCTGGAGGGCCCCCTGCGTCAAGTGAAGGTGAAAGGATGTGCTGGTGGAAGCTCCATGGTCTCCTTTCTGGATGTTTATCTGCATCTCTTCAACAATCTGCTTCTGCTGTCACTCAGGGAGTAAGTCTTTCTACTGTGTTACCTTTGTGGGATTGTCTTATTACTTGCTTGTCATGGGGAGGTCATGCATAGTGTCCTGAGCATGACCAAATGAAGTGCAGCACACTGTTTTTGGTTATTGAAGATAAGGTACTCATGACAAGCTAGAGGTTTCTAATGATTAAACTATGAACAGGCTCTTGTCCCAGTAGATGTTAAGGTAATTTTTATGTTGGATTGGTTTTTCTTAACTTGCAGAGAGGACCGTTTCCGTGTGTTGGATTATGCCATGTTTCCTGGCCACGTCCATGTGGGCCAGGTGAAAACTGAAGTGCTCAGGCTGCCTCACGATTCATTCTTGCTGCGCTTCTCTCAAAACCACACCCAGAACCCTGAAGCCTTCATCCTCTGCGCCAACTCCAGGTAACATTGGATGCTTGCTCCTGACTAGATGGAGGTGGGTTTTTTTTTTTTTTTTTTTTTTTTTTTTTTTTTTTTTTTTTTTTTTTTTTTTTTTAAAAAGATAGTTTGCTATTTAATCTTGTGCATTAAGATCGGAAGTGGCAAGTTTTATCATCAACCCATGCACAGGTCAGAACAGGAGATGTGGATTAAGGCCCTTTCGCCACAAGGAGGTGACATTTCTGCACTGGGATGCTAATGGGTACAGTGTGACCATGCAGACTTTGTCTTGTGTGACTGTACTGCAGTAACATATTCAGACAAGTGCTATTGGTGGTATTTATCAGAAAATGCTGATGGCTGTAATCCAAAATTCTCATTCTGATTAGACAAAGGCATGGTTAAATGGTATACCAGTAGTGGCACTATTTTTAAAAACTGCCACATGATCTATAAACTGGCTTATTTGAAATATGCTGAATTCTTATATTTTGCACTGACAAACTTGCAAAGAACATGTTTGCACAATGAGCAGAAGATTGAACCTGACTGCACGTTCTGTCTTCAGAAGATTGATTTTGCACTTTAATCATGACATCATACAAGGAGAAGGAAGTCTTTAACCAGTGACGTGAACACTAAAGGAATCGCACAAACTGTAATTTTAATATTTGTAATGTGAATATTTCATGCTTGTTCCTTGGAAAAAATAAATCAGTTTTGTATTTGTAAAGCATGTGAACAGTTGCTTAAACATTGACATTCTTGAAGGCTGAATTCATGGTAAGCCTATGCATTTCCAGTCATAAGTACTTGTCTGATGGCCTGTGGTAAAGGTGGATGTCCTGTCGTTGTACTACATAAAAGACTTGCAAATCAAGGCAGGACCTCTTCATCAGGACTATATTTTAAATTTAAAATTCATATGGGTTAAATCTTTAATTTCCATAGTGAGAACTTAGTATTAAATCTAATGACATGACTAAATGTTGGATGCAGTATGCTTTCCCCCCCCCCCAGACCATTCTCTCATACCACTGTACTTGACCTGAATTGAAATGTTTAGCACTAGACAATGGAGCAGATGGTTTGGTTTAAGTCTGCTTTTTTTCCCAGTTACAAGAACGGCAAAATCACCTGTCCTCCTCGAATTGAGTTTACATACTGGTAAAGGTTGAGGAGCATGCTGAGCATTTTGGACTAGGGCTTCCAAACTGAGTTGGACAGGAATTGCCCAGGAGTCTGTAGAAGAGAGGTCTCTGAACAGAAGATCTAAGGTCCTTCTTGGACATTGGTCAAGTCTGAAAGAGTCCAATGATCAACAGAAAGTCTCTTGAGCTGATCATTGTGTTGATGTGCATGGTTTCCTTCAGAAGAGCACATGTCTACAGACAAGGTTTGATTTAAATTTCATGATGAGAGCTCAGGTGTGGAGCATTGTGTTCTAGTGGAGCTTGGAGGACTAAGTTCAGTCCCTTAAGCAGAATCTAAGAGTTTTTGCAGACAAGATCATGACTCTACAAAAGTCCTTGAATCAGGTGGAGTTAGAATAAAAGCTTTAAGAGAAGCACCTGCAGCAGCCCCTGCACAACATTTTAGAAGAAGAAACCACATTGAGCACAGCTGTAAAACCAAAAAGAGTGAAATCTGAGCAAGGGAGCTGGTGATACATACATGTATTACTGTAGGTTATTGTTCCAAAATTCTTACACATTTTGCTGTAAGATTGACTGAAGTTTTTTTGACGGACTTGACATTTTGCAGCAAGTACCATATAGAATGTTACTTTTACGTTCTTTACCATTCTCCACTATGAGAGTGTCAGATATCCTTTGGCCTTCGAGAAGGCCAGTAGGTTCCTTAAAAGCTGTCCTGGAGACCATCTACTCTTCAATGACTTCTAATTTGGCAGATGTAGCTTTGACAGTGCATGATGAAGTTGCTAAGAAACATCTGTCAACCTAATGGCCAAACATAAAAAAAAAAGCTAGTTTAGCTGCAGTACACATTTTTAATGCTGGTTTCAACTCATCTTTTACATGACATCTACTAAAAATGCATGCGTCTGAGTGTAGGACACCTACAAAAGTTCATTTTTAAGGTCGATGCCCAAATAGAAAATTATATGATCTGTGATGCTTTATTCACCCATGTTAACAGCAACATACAGTATGCACAATCACAGCAGTGTAAGAGCACTTTAACATGCATGTCTGTGCAGTGAGGTCCATTCTTCAGAATACATTCATTCTGTTACATTGTAGATATTAAAAATCAGCAGTCCTTCACGGAGATGTTAACTGTGTTTTTTAAAGTATATATTATGTAAAAAAGCTTCAAGTCATTTGCAAACAGCAGTAGCTTTATGTTTAAGATGTTCTATACCGACCTCAGCATAACAAGTCTCAACGCTAAGTCTTGATAATTCTGAAAAGAGGTCATCAGGAAACTATAAAAAGAGAGGTGCTACAGCAATAACATACCAGAACTATATTACCACATTATCAATCTGCTTTAGAGTTTACAAACCGTTTTAGAAATAGGGGGAAAAAAATGAAAAGATGTTAAAAACATTGTGCTGGAAATCACAAAAATATCACTGGTAAATTAATAGGTCAATTTAAATATTTCATCTTCAGTGTCAGTAATATGAACAAAAAAAAATGGAACACATTAAAAGTACTGGGGAATACTGTTACAGTGTTGAGACTACAGTAATATTTGTGTAGTACTGACAAGCCTTCAAGGTGTGGCTATGCACCACCAAAGCTTGGGAAACTCGAGCGTTTGTGTTAGGATATCATCCAGTGTAAACCAAGAACATGTCAATGCAAAGACTAAAAAATTACAGTCATGGGCTCAGAGAAGTGAAAAAGAGATGCCTTTATAAGTCCCTCTGTTTTACAGCAAACTGCAGACTTACGTACTTCACGGTTAGTCTTCAAAACATAAACATGAAATTCTAAATATATGCTACACAGGCTATGTTTGGATTTACTAAATACAGTTATCCCTAATTTACTTTTTTGGTTTTATCAGTGTAATGTTTTATACCATATTTCCATTCGCTCGTAAGATTTTTCAACCAAAGAATTTCAATCCGGTTTATCACTCTAATGGTTTTGTTTTACATTATTATTATTAACGGCGTTCGGCTCTATCCAGAGCCATGGCGACTTGATGGACGAATGAACTGTAAGAAAATTGGTCTGTTACAGCTGTGATTTTACACTTGTTTCAAAAATTTACAACAAAAGGTGTCTGAAGTTTTTCTCAAAAAAAAAAACATGGAAATGTATTTGGTGGATTTATGTTCTACGAATGTAAATAACGGCAACAAAAACTCAATTAATTCTCTTCATTGTGTGAGTAGAGCAACTGTTCACTTTCATTTCAATTGTCTCCAGTTAACATCAGTTTATGTTTTGTTGTTGTTGTGTACAGAATGTAATGTAATGTAATGTAACATGCAGAACTGAATGTAATGTTTTACTACAAACAGCACAGAAACTGAAATAACATTAAATGTTTGATTAGCAACTTGAGTTTAGCTTCAAAGTCATGGTTTGGCAGTTAAAGTGCTTTAGTGGCATTTAAGAGAATGGATGTGACTTTTCTTATGGGCTTGGAAGGTATAATGTTTCCCATTAAAAATTATGTTGATTGATTTACAGTTTTTCAATTTTCATACAGTTGTCAGGGTTTAAGCTAATTATATAAATCAAAATTGCTGTTCTTAAAAACAAAACTCGCTGCTAAGTTTGGTAGCATCTACAACAGCTTTTCTGTCAGCTATTTCACCTTCAGACAGTTTAGCACATATGGATTTTCTGTCCAGAATCACTCTAGGCCAAGAGTCTCACAATACTGGCCTGAGAGCTACATGTGGCCTACAAATTGTTTGAATACAGCCCATCATGTCATAATTTAGTATTAACTACAAACCAAAATTTTTAGTTTTCCTGTTTTAATTTTTTTGTTTTTGACTAACTGTAGTGTTTTTCTTTGTGCCATTTTAATCACCAAGCAGGAACTACGAGCACTAGCTAAAACCTTTATTGCAAACTCCTACGGCCAACAGCTTCATAGAGCAAAGCATACATTTACTTCCTCAGCTACTTCTCACAGAGGCTCTAGGCATTGGTTTCGACTGCATCAAGCAGCCCCAAAGGACAAGACCACCTGACTAGTGTCACCCAGGTAATTCCAGTTTGAGAGCCCTGCTCTAGCCTGAGAGCGTAGCATAGAATGCAACAAGGACAGAGAGGAATGCAGCACCCATCCAATCAGGCTTCATTGTTATTTCAGGATTAAGAGAAACACTGGATGCTACTTCAACAACACTGAGAGAAGCTCTTTTTTTGATAGTGCAGTAAAACAGGGTGAACACACAACTGTAGCCAAGTTTCTTTAAGAAACGTTCAACTAAATAAACTGAGACTGACAGACAGAAAAATGTCAACTTCAATGTAGTGTTCTGTTAATAAAGTGACTCAAAGTTCTTCTGTTTGTAAAAAGTTGAAATTGGTGTTTGTACCTACACGTGTAGTACAGTTGTGTCTTATTGAGGTCTCCTTTGAGCTGTTGGGACTTCATTCCACGGTACAGGCTGGATCCTGGCACTAGCCCCCTAGCTGAATCCATCACAGTGTGAATGCGGCCTGCTGACATGGAGGCCTCGGCCATCTGCACGCCTGCCCGTCAGCACCAGGGCTCCCTCTGTGCTCGGCCTCGGTGCAGGCTGTCGCTGCGCTGCCAGGAGCTCCTGATGAGGGCCAAGGCCTCTTCACACCTCTTCTGCACACTCGGGTCCAAGATGCTCTTCTGTGGCAGACACACCTGTGGAAGAAGCACTGGTCACCGCATGCAGCAATTGTGTGAAGTAACTGGATTCCCAGGAGTGTTGACGGATCCCACCTGGAACAGGTCGCGCCAGGTGCTCTCCAGCACCCTCTGCAGACGGTCCCTCTCCCTGCAGCTGCTGAAGTAGAGAACCCAGGGATGCTGAACAGAGTCCCCAGCAAACTCCTACAGAAGAACCAGTGTGCTTACATTCATGCATGCACATGAATAAGAGCCTAACTAACAGGTCCCCTCTTACACCACATGTGGTATGTATATGATATGTTGTATTTTCTGGCAGTTTCAATGCAACTTCCCTAATCGTCTTCCGTCACTTATTACCTTTTAAACAGTACTGTATTATAACATAAACGCAGTGCATATGTGCATGCTATAGAACTGTAATACTGTGTAAGGTGAAGTCCAGTTTATGTGCAGTCTATCTTACTACCTTTTTGTTGGAATAGGATACTGCTTGGAATAGAGCTCTATCTGTGCAGTCTCTCCAATAGGGTATCATTGTAACTTGTTCAGGAAAAGGAATAAACCAATAAAATGTTTTTGATAAATTAGGAGTCATTTTTATCTGTCTGCGATGTGCAGCGGTTGGAGTTGCTACATTTTAGGCTGGGATAGTACTGTGAAGAAAGTGGACAAAGGTAAGATTGATAAAGTTAAAGCAAGTAAATTAACTGGACAGAGATGTATCAGTAGACTAATCCATCCTGTAAAAGAGTGCCATTTATCCTCCTTTGTGCCACAAGGAATAAAAAAAATAATAATGAAGAAAAATGTATTCATTTGGCAGACGCTTTTATCCAAAGCAAATTAAACAACATAATGCAAGGATTAAAAGGGGGGAATTGCAATAAGAGGGTTTGAATAAACATTAGAAAACATGCACACAGTTCAGGTTTAAGTCTTGGTGTGTAAAGTACAATATGAGAGGTGGGTCTATGAGGGATGCACAGGGTATAAGGGAATGGGCAGTATGTGTTTTTCTTTTGTAAGTATGTGCTATTGTTTTTATGAATGTGTGTTAAATGATGAAGGTCTCTGAAGAGCAACATCATTTCCATGCACGTGGATCAATAAACTCTACCTCTAACTCTAGAAACATGAAGCAAAAATTCCAGTGCCTTACAATTATGCAGTACTCTTTATCTCTGTCCAAACAAAAACTGGTGATGTCACCCAGGTCAGCCTCTCCAAGCAATCGGAAGAAGCTGGTCTGACAGTCCTGATGGCACGTTAGCAACTTCTTGTCTGTCAGTACAAGGCAGCATGGGATACAGGGGGTTGGGGCCACTCCCTGTGGAATCACCTGGCAGGATAAGAAATGGTAGGCACAACCTGTACAGCACACGTTCATTCATTTATTCCCTTTTAAATCCCAATGAACTTTGGCTTAATCTACTGCTGCTTGGATAAGTATTTCAACATTTTATAAATGTATTATCATAGCATTTCCAAATATTTTGAAATTCTGTTATTTAACTAAATGTTAAAAGCAAACAAAGGCTGACGTGTAGTGATGGTTTCACATGATTAAAAAGGGTGACATGATGGGTACATTCGGCACGCCAGCATGGATGTCACACGCACAGTTTTAACTACTGAAGCTAAGAATCAGCCATTGCTTTACATCGTTATCACCAGTGCTTTTACCATAGTCTACCCAGGTCCTTACAAATTTGGTCAGTCACAGTGCAACTACTGTAATGGCTTCACCAAAGCAGTTCAACATAATCAGTCACAGCATATAAACATTCTCGGCGCAGCCTCACCCCTCTGGAGACGGACTGGCAGAGCACCTGCATCCAGTCAGCCATGTCCTGCTCGCTTTCAGCACCGAGCTCCAGTGGGGGGCGCTCCAGCAGGATCACCTGGAAGGCGTGTGGGTGCTCGCTGGAGTGGGAGCGCCGACAGCCCGCGCAGTGGGCCCCCCTGCAGATACGAGCTGTCCATTTACACCCCGCCACGCTCCCGTGTGAAGCTCCCCCAGGCGTGCACATGCACCCGTTGCACTACTCACCCCATTGAGACAGACAGCAGCGGGGTCACGTCTGTCCTGTCCGGGTACTGATACAGGATGCCATTGCTGTGATGCAAACACACTATTTACTTTAAACACCATGAAAAATCCTATACAGGGACAGACGGCATTTATTAAAGTGTCCCTTGTGGGGGAACAAAGCAAGCTGATAGTCGACACCTGAGTACCAGGTAGCAGCTCTTCCACACTTCCTTGCCCATGTAGCTGGTGCCCGCTCGGTAGAGCAGCCGGCCCTCTTTGGTGCTATTGGCGGCGACCGTCCCGGCCAGCTCTGCATGGGGCTCTGCACTGGTGTCCAGTGGATCCTCCCAGTGTACCAGGGAATAGAGCAGGATGCACACGTTTGATGCCTGTGACAAGAACACAGCGTTAACACTTTTGTGTCACCTCTAAGCTAAAGAGGAGCTAAAGAGTTTATAAATGGAAGAACTATTGACTGGACATGGTCTGCGAGAAATGTAGACCATTAAATCCAAAAGTGACATTTCCATAAGAAGCCCCTCTCACCTCACAGTTTGATTCCTGGCACACAAACTTGGTCAGGGAGAGCTTCTCCATAGTGGCATCTGTCAGAACGGAGGGGTAGGGGGCCTGCCAGTGTCCCGTCAGCATGGCCAGCCTCAGAACATCTAAAAGCCAGCTAAGAAAGACCCAACATCACTAGGGTGCAGAGGGAGCGTGGCAAAAAGAGGAATACAAGGGGCAGGGCAGAGATTACACTCACGCCGTCAGAGACATGTCCGCTGTGTCCAGCAGAAACTGCTTTTGTCGGTTGGCGCACACCAGGGTAACGGTCTGCTGGTCCAGGCCCACCTGCAACATTAAGCCATGTGAAATCCTCACCACGTTCTTCAGTCCGTTTCTGACCGCATGCTGCAAAACGCTGAGAAATACGCCTGCTATTACTCACATGCTGCACTGTCACTGCTAATAACTGCTTACAATTTAGGGTTATGAGCAGTATATGCAATCATGGCTAACCTGCAATCTGTTGCATATAATCTACTGATGCACATAAACACGCAACACCCCTCATCCAGCAGGTCAAGTTGAGTCACTCACGGAGATGTAGTCCAGTTCCTTATAGGACATGGCATCATCCACCATGTAAGGCTTCTCTGCTGCACCTGACAACACCCAAGCAAACCCACGCACACGCACGCAAACACACGTGCACACATGCACACACAAGTTCCATTTCCTGTGTAAATGCACTGTTTGTTATTTGGAGAGGTAAGCATATTCTATACATAGAAGGCAGGCCTAATTTTTGTAGAGGTAGTTTTACTGATGTTAAACGACTCTCTCACCCAGGTGTTGTAAGCGAGAGCTCTACTTTAGTGATCAATGCCACAGCACAGGGTCAACTCACCTTTGCGGAGCAGGTAGATGTAGCAGTCGGTGAGCAGCAAGTAGAGAGGCTGCAGGTCTCCCTCCATGTGTCCAGTGCTCATCCTCACCATCTACAAATGGAGAAATGCTGCCATGTCTGAGCAAAGCAGCTCAACTGACCCAGCAGCCTTAGGTCAGAAGGTGGAGCACAGCTGTCAATAACGCTGCATCCCTGCTCACCTTGATGAGCTGCTCTTCAGCCTCCCTGAACACATGGATCATGAGCAGGAGCAGATGGTTGTTATCCACCCTGAGAAGCGCAGCACAGTCAGCACCTGAGTCCCAACACTGCCTGCCAGTAGACATTTAGTAAAGATACCCAGGTTCATCTCACCTGAATTCGGCAGGATGGGTGGCATCTGCCAGGAAGACCTTCTCCTCTTCCCCTTCTACAGAGCCATCCTCCTCCTGCTGGGATAGCTCCCCTGCCGTAGTGTCCTCGTCATCCTCTAAGGAAAGGGGGGCGCCTGGTCCTGCTGACGCCTCTCTTTGTCCCTCATCTTCATGGCCACCAAAAACAGTCGGCGACTGGCCATGCCCTGCAAGGTCATGGTGGCCACCACGCGGGGCAGGAGAGCCTGGACTGTCGGTGGCAGAGCTGTACGGTTCCACAGGGGACCTGGGGCTCTGCAGGGGGTTGGCATCCGAGGCCATAGGACTGACCTGGTATTGGGGTACCCAGGTGGCAGGGTCAGGAGGCTCACCCTCTGGGTCCCCCCGAAAGGGCTGCTGCTCAGGGGGTTGTGGGTCTGTGCTGGAGCCATTTTCTTGCCCCTCTGGCATGTCCTGATCCCAGGACTGCACATCCAGAGCCCCGTTCAATTTGTCCATGACCTCCCTCAGGGGCAAACCCACACTATCCATGGAGGTGTCCGTCATTTCCGGGAGCCTCAGCAATCCCTCTTCCTCCTCATCTTCTCCAAGTGCCTTGGCACAGTGAGCCTCGGAGGTCCCAGACCTGCTGGGTGACACTGTCCAGGCTGCAGCTGAGAGGCTTTCATCGCAGGGCTCCACCACTTCAGGGGACCCATCCAGGATGGGAACACTGGGCTGCCTCTCTGCTGCCCCCCCAGTGGCTTTTCCAGGTCGCTTTTTCCATGGCTTCCTGCGTCGAGCCATCCTTCAAAGCCAAAAAGTCACCAGGAGAACACATGAGTATTTACACATGCCTAAGCTGCACATGATGAACCCCTTTAAAAACTGCTGAACAAAATTATAACAATAATAATCAGTAAAAAATGTAAAAATTCACCAAACATACATGTATAAACGTAGATGCGTGCATTACACAGAACTGAACTGAGAATGTATTACATAGTATTACAAAGTATTACATACTGGTCAGAACTGGAATAAGTACTGATCACCATTTTAGACTTTGTCCAGAAATGTAACAATTCAGTTTACCACAAAAAACCTGTTGATATACTGCAACCTTTAAACTGTTTGATCCATGAAGTAAGTACCGTGGCTGTGAAATCACCGAGTGAAAGAGAGCCCTTTAGCACAGTGCGGTCCGTGTTCACGGCTGATGCCTCACCGTATGACCTCCAGCTCCGTACTGGTGCTTTCTGTGTCCTCGCCGTTGGTGGAGTCTTGCCATTCTGCTCTGTGAGCCGGACTGTTTTCTGTGGAAGGGTTGGCATCAGAGTCTTCGTCGGAAGGCTTGGGCCGAATCACAGAACGCGACAGCGTTGGACTCTCGGGCACCTGGAGGCTCTCGGGCCCTGCCCCCAGCCCCATCACAACAGCAGCAGTCATGGAACCTGGACACAGAACCAGGTCTGCAGTCTCCCCATCTATAACGGCAGGAGCATTTGAACGAGTCACACATGCTATGGCACAGAAGTCCAGCCTGCTACATTAAAGCATGGTAAAGACAGAAGAAACACATGTGCCTGTTAATGAACCCAGCGCCAGCACCAGATGCTTTTAGCAAGTCTACACAGTAATGCAGTGCGTGTATGTAGGAAGAAACCTAAACACTTATCCAAAATAATGTGGAGAACTTGATGTTTAGCTACAGCAAAGGTCTGCAACTCACAGCTCTGGAGCCGCATGTGGCTCTTCCACCACTCTGCAGTAGCATTCCCTGTAATGGGGGGCAAAAATGGCTCTTTTGGGCTCTTTTGATAGTGAAGGTTGCAGACCCCTGAGCTACAGCAAAATTACTCATATCCCTCATTGGAAGGCTGTGGCCGAATCACTCTCAGGCATCTGGAGGCTCTCTGGCCCCGCCCCCAGCCCCATCACAACAACAGCAGAAGGTTATTCGCCATATGTAAATTACACTACATGTACTGTGTTTAGGGTTATTTATTATAAATATCTCTTCTTTTTGGTCAGTGACAGTGCAAAAAAAAATTTAGGCACAATATTTTTCTCCAGGGTATGTCCAAAGAAATCAGAAATGTTGACATAATTCGTCTATGACCTTGATTGTTTAAAACATTTGTTCAGTAAAGTTATAACAGTGTAAAATTGTGTGTTTTCTGTCAAATAAGACTGAATGTATTCTTTACTGACTTACATGAGTGTTACATTTGGGATTATTCCAGAGTGTTCAGAAATGTTTGTCATAACATAACACATGGTCTATCGCTGAACAAAATCAGGTTTGAAGTGCTGATAACCAACACACAGAAGTGGGCTTTCTAAACATCATTATTTATACTAAATAAACAGTAATGTGGTACAACTGTTCTCAGAATCATCTGCTTGGGTTGCATGTGTGCCCATTTTAAACTGGAGGCAATAAAGAGAAGAATTCAGATGGATAATCCTTTCATCTCTTGGGTGGTGTAAATGTGTTTTGTGGTTCAATTTAAAAAGTTAAAATTTGTGCAGTGGATTAACAAAGGCAGTATTACAGTATTTAGTCATGTGAGGGGAAGGGCGGTTATGTGAACTCAATGCAGTACAGTGGATTTCAAACCCCTACCCCACATGTATACATCAGAACAATAACAATGCTTCTGTTCATAGCCCTGACACACCAGAAGACAACGAGTTTAACCACAATGCCAAATTTGCATAGCTATACAATTCTGTGTCCCATAAAATTTTAACCAAAAACACAGGGACTTGGGCTATACAAAAGTGAAAGTCAAATTTATTTATAGAGCACATTTAAATCTCAACAACTGTTGACCAAAGTGCTTTAAATAAAATAACACAAACACCAAGTGAGACAAACCATACACTGAGTAAAATGTAAAATAAAGTGCCATAAAATATCAAAACAGAAAAATTACTTATCTAAAAAAAAAAAAAAAAACGTATGTATTACAGAACAAGAAAATTAAGGTCTGAACCCTAAATTTGATACAACCAACAAAAAAGTTTTAAATTGCCATAAGCTGAAACCACATTAAAAGGTACTGAAAACAAAAACGTCTTAATATGAGCCTTAAAAGAGGAAAGAGTTGGGTCCTTTCTGATGTATAAGCGCAGCTTATGTAAATCGGTATTGTTTGTATTACTACTATGTCAGCACAACCTATGTAAAAAACCATAAACATTTCCTGCTATGTGCCTTCTGAAAACTAAGTACCACATACCACAGTTCACTCAAGATGATAAACAGGGAAATGAGGTACATTTATATATTGCCACGCATTAACATCATTGATAATGTATAACCTTAGTTGTCCATTTTGCACATACAGCGATACCTTAACTTGCAAGTTTAATTCGTTCCAGAAGGTTACTCGTAATGCGAAAAACTCGTATCCCGAAACAATTTTTCCCATAGAAAATAATGGAAATCCCATTAATCCGTTCCACACTCCCAAAAATATTAATATAAAAATCAGTTAACTTTATGCCAAATAAAAGTAATTTTTCTAACAAATAACAATGCTAAATAATATAAAAGACAAATTAATGAAATTGGTTTGCCGCCCGCACCTTACAGAAAACAAAGCGTACCCATGCCACCGTCCTCAGTTTGTTCAAACTGGTGCTCGCAAGTCACAGCCAATCGCTCGTATGTTGAGCAAGTTTTTACGAGTTTTTACTCGTACTGGGAGTCTCGCTCTTATTGGGCAAAAACGATACGAACATGTATACAGCTCTCGTAACTCAAGTGTTCGCTTGCAGATTGGAGCATTTTTTAACAAATATTTTCACTTGCATCTCGATTTACTCGTAAGTGGGGGCACTCGTATGTTGAGGTACCACTGTACTTACATAACTGTAATCTTAGGTTGTGTTGAACTCAATTTGACTGCACAAAATTCATTCTTTCCATCAACACCAAATGTCAAAATGATTTAGAGAAACAGTTCACTGGCCATTACCATAACCGCTCTGCAAAAGCAACAAGAAATAATGTCAACATGCAGTTCCATACCATCACTAGAGGGGGCGATAGCGCTGTCATCCCATTCCAGATTGGTGGAGTTGAAAGAATGCAAAGACAGGCAGTCTGTGCCAGGCAGACGCTCCTCAAAGTCCAGAAGGTTCTGGGGCTTGTAGTACTCTGGCATGTAGGCAGCCACATCCAAATAGGGCACATCCTAATCCAGGAACAGGGAATATGGGGAAATGCGTATGAAGAATCTCAGTGTTTCTAGAAGTGTTACAATGATTGGAGAAAAAAAAATCTTACAGAATAAAAATTTAAATCAATCACTTACTCCGGCATGTGTAAAAGTAACATAAATGGGAAACCACTCCTCTGTATACAACATTCAACGCATCCATCAACCACTCCTAACGATATAGCAACTTTGCAGTATTTCTTAATGAACAGAACATTTTACAAGTGCAGGCTTACCAGCTCCAAATCAAATCGGATAAACTCCAGTCCTGACACTAGAGTGAGGAAGAGTGTGAGGTGATCATGGCTACAAACCAAGGCATTCCTGAAAAGCATTTGTCATTAATGAATCAGGTCGAAGGATCCTAATGAGAATTTTACATGGCAAGTGTAATATTTCATCATAATCTATAAAGCCCTAAACAAATACCATGAAGCATATTAATTCCTCGCACATTTTTGATCAAGCGCATAGTTCCCCACGTATTGTAGGGAAGCATGACATTAGCAAGGTAATCCAACTCATTGGCTAAGCACAGGAATGTTTAATGCTTTTGATCAGGCTGCGTCAGAATTCAAGGAGCACGGTAAAAGATTATTTATAACAAAATTCTTTCAGAGTACACCGACTTCAACTGTACCACTACATAATTTCTGCAGCGAAGCACTTAGCAACAGAAAACATTTTAAAACATAATTGACAGTAGAGAAATTGAATATAGTTGAAATATCAGTTCTCATACGAGATCAACTGGATCTTAGCTGACATTTTTTTTTCTACCTTATCTTTACAACCATTATGATGATTCTTGAACATAGTAAATACAAAAACAATTTACATAAACACTGAACAAGAAAATCATCCTCAACAAAATACCAGCTACTCATTTTAAAGATTTATTTGAGAAGTATACACTATGATTAAAATGCACGTAAGCCTTTACCATGCTGTTGTTAAAGCAGATAATGGCAGAACGTACTTGAAGTAATACTTGTGCAGTAGTGTCTGGTTCTCCTGGAAGAGGCGGAGATAACTCTCCAGAGAGCTCTCACTGAGAGCCAGGTAGAGCCACGCACGGCCTACAGAGCATTGAAAGGAAATACAGCCAAACAAACACCAATGTTAATCGAGCAACACAGCCATGCTTCGGTATTACGTTTAGATCAAAAGAATACACAGTGAAGGCTGGTAAAACAAAGAGAAATCAAGAACTCACTGCGACCAAGGCTAGTGGCTATATGTTGCAGCTCTTCAATCTGCCGGACGGCTTCTTTGCGTGTGAAATGTACAACCAGCACCCAGTAACCCAGGGAGATGTCCTGCAGCCTATAACATGGAACGATCTCATATCAGAGTTCAGCATACATAACAATAAACACGGCTGTCACATCAGACTGATGCCCTCCCTCCTAATGGCTCAATCCACTTCTGATATTTAGGTACTAACAAGCACAGGTTTTACTGAGAGCGGAGAGCTGCTTCCTGATATACTTCTGCCAGGCTGCTGAACTTCTGCCTTTACGTCTTTAGCTGAACATGGAAAACAACCACTGGTAATATTGTTTGATTTGAGGAAATGACCGAAATTCTGCAAACTGGTCGTTTGTGTGTTTCTCCTTTACACACACACACACACACACACACACACACACACACACACACACACACAATCATGCATTTGTACACCCACATGCAGCTTTACCTACAAGCCCAGCATCTTACCCATAGAGCAAAGCATGGTCCAGATGCTCGCAGAGGCGCTGCAGGACACGGTCGTGGTTCCGAATAGCTGGGGCCTCATCCTCACAGGCTGCAAAATAACTCTGTAGCTGGACAATAAGACAGAAAGAGAGACACGGATGTCTTGTCACTTCAGCAGTTCATTACAGCTGACTGCTATCTCAAATGTATTTATTACATATAAAGAAATTTGTAAGTTTCTTAAACTGCTGCCCCCAGCCCCAGATAAGCAAGAGAAAATGGATGGATGAATGGATGGATAAAGACATTTGTTTTATTTATTCTCTAATAACTCATTGCAAAATGTAACAGATTTGGCCTACAGCATAAGCAAGGCAGCAATGTACAAGGCAGGGCACACTGTTGGTGAGGCTCTAACCAAAGTTAGGACATGCACACTCACTCTCACGCACACTCTCACGGACAATTTAGCATTTCTAATTCACCTAAAATGCAAGTTTTTGGATGCTGGGATGAGATTGGAGCACCTATACCCATGCAGCAGTGAAGCGAACATGTAAATTCCACACTTAAGACTGAATGGAAAGCTGTAACCTACCATGTTAGAGTTGGGAGGCACCAACTCTATCTGCCAGTTCACTATGCTGTCCTAACATATCATTTAACCTGTTAAGTGCAACCAAGAGCTACTAGTGAACATTGTTTTACTGCAGCAAGTTTCTATCTACAATATTTCTGGACACCCAATATCTTTAAGTGATGGAAGAACAATCTGAATTGGAAAGGGACAAGAAGACACTGAACAGCAATAAAAGAGAAAAGCTGCTATGGTAAAAGAAAAAAAAAACTAAATTGTGTAAAGCAGGTCAGAGGACATAATATCACTTAAGAAAGGAACAGAACCACCGAGGCCAACAGGGTCTACAAAATGGAGAATACCAAAATAATGTTGAGCACCAGAACTCAAGCTGACCATAAAGTCAAAAGTCAGGTGCATACAACTATGTGTACATACACTCAGTTACAACAATTGTATTAGGTACACATATACACCTGCTCAAAGATGAAAATATGTCATAATAATCATGTAGCACCTCAATTAATAAAAGCATGGTGCAGGTTCAGCTGTTATTGTGCAGACCAAACATCGGAATGAACGAGAAATATTATCCGTGGTAATTATTACCTATGGTATCACTATGGCTGGTGTGAAAATGAGGTTGTGTATTTCAGAAACTGCTGATTTGTAGTTTACTATGAATCGTGCAAAAAAAAACATGTAGTGATTAGCAGTTCTGTGGCCAGAAAAATCTTTTTAGTGACAGATCAAAGGAGAATTGCAAGTGTGAATCAAGCTGACAGGAAAGTAACAGTAGCTCAAATAACTGTGTGTTATGTGTGGAAGAGCATCTCAGAGCACATAATATCAGATTGGTTTCTCTCCTGTCAGCTAAGGAAACAGGAAACTGAAGCCACAGTCAGCACAGACTGAACAAAACCGGACAGTCAATCATTAAAAAACCACTGTCTGCTCTGGTGAATGTCCCCTTGTGCTGTGACAGACAGAAAATGCTGGCTATGTCAGAATTAGGCATAAACAACGCGAATCTTTGAATCCACCCTGCCTTCTGCAAAAATGAAAGTGACCGATAATTGTAAAAAAGGAAAAAGACATCAACTGCTCAGTGGAAAAAAGTTTGTTCTACATAGAATCTGGAGTGATTTCAGGCACAAAAATGGAAAAAAAATCGTGTTCATAAAAATTCAACAAAATTTAAAAATACATAAATTTCAAAGGTGCTATGCATGGTTTTTTATTAATATTATCGGTTATTAACGTTGTTTGTAATTAAGCCAAATCACATCATTTAATGTTGTTCATAAATAATGTTCTGTTTCGATTAACATAATTTGGCAAAGTACCTTCCAGAATTCAACATAAGGAACAAACTCTCATTCCAAGTAAAATGTTTTTGAAAGTAATGTTTGATTTATCCATTTGCACTCTGTCTGCCTCCACGTTTAGAAAAATAATGAAAAAGTATTTGGATCTGCCAATTAACTTTTATCAAATCTTCAAGAGATTGTAGTTTTCTAAGGTGTAGCAGCCAATGTCATATGCGTAAAACAACCACAACACATCAAAGTGTGTATATTCCAGGAAAGTGTGGTGTTCCTCACCTGGTTTTGTTCACATATGTCCCCATTCTCTATACTTACTTCCTCAAACTTTTTTCCCCATTGAATTTAGACCAACATTGCAAATCACCCAGGTGGAGGAGAAAAAGTGAAAATCCAACGATAAACAAATTTTCATCACTGCTTCTCACAATGGTCCAGGCTGGTGATGGTGGTGGTATGAGTGTGTGGGGAATGTTTTCAGAAACGTCAGGTCCCTTAGTACCAACTGAGATTTTTTTTTATGCCCAGCTCAGAGTATTGTTGTTGACCATGAGTGCCCCCCGTCCACAGTCTGCCCACTTCCTAATGGCACATTCAGCAGATTAACATACAGTGTCACAAAGCACAACACATCCAGCTGGTTCCACAAAAATGACAATGAGTTCCATGTATTCTAATGATGTCCATAGTCACCAGTTCTCAATCCAATAGAGCGCCTTTCAAATGTGGTCGAACAGAGATTCCCAGCATAAATGTGCAACTGAGAAATCCTCAGCAACTGTACAATGCCTTCATGTCAGCCTGACTATAATCTCTAAGGAATGTTTTCAGCACGTTGCAGAATCAATGGAATCAAGAATTTAGATTGTCTGGGGGACATAGCGGGGGTGGGGTCCTACCCAGGACTAGAAGCTTGTACCTAATAAAGTGGTCAGTGTATATATACCCTTCAAGAAACGCCCTGCATTTTTATTTTCCCCTGCTATATTCTTTTTGTAACTGGCTCTTGTTAAAAAATGTGCATTTTCCGATACTACTAACTTACCTTCTTAACAGACAACGAAATGTTTTCTAGTATGCGATCTTTCACTTTAAAGGGATCCATCATCTCTCCGGTTCAGACTGGTGCCACTGCAGCGTGATCACTTGTCAAGGAACACAAGTCACGGTCCTGCCGGGTGTCGGCACGATTCCTTCAGCAACTGATGTTAGATACTTTCAGGACTAACCAAGGACGAAGAAGCGAAAGGTGCACGTTAAGTTCATTTTCATAACTCTTCTGACATAATACATGTTTAATACCGCCCCAGCAATATGAACTACACATACATTATTTATGCAAACACCTAATGCTAATAGCTTGCAAACGTCCTGACCAGCTCGGTGGCTCCCTTAGCTGTAGCCAGCTATTTAGCTAAATAAACAAGTACAACTGTACCCGCGGAGTGAGGCTGGGCTAGTAATAATAACAGTATGCCAATAACCACACCGGTGCACTACTGTAAACTTCATTGCAGCTTTCTCGTCCTTGTAGGGCGCTGTTCTTGTCCGCAGCTCGCCGGTTAGCTAGCGCCGTGGCTTTCTTCTTCAGCAGTACCTGCAGATGAGCTCTTGAGCCGTCCATGCGTGTTAGACACACTCTTCATGTGGCCTCATCACAAGCAGGCTGAGCAGCGCTCCGACTTCATTCTACGCACATTCAGCTTCCGCACAACGCAGCTGCCTTAGTGCACGTCGGTGTCTATGTCAGGATGCTTCTCGTGTTTAAACATTTCCCCGAGCCGCCTGTCACGGAGCCCACACTAAAACGTCGTGAGGCCAAACCGGAGTGCGCGTCGTTTGTGGTCAGCGATTGCCGGATTATTATTAGGCAGCCAAAGCCAATATGCGGACCACGGAAGTGACGCATCCCGATTCAATACCCCAGCCCTGTTTTTATGAGTCAATACATGCCTATTGTAACTACATAAAATTAACTTTAAAATATTATCCGCCAGTAATTCGTAAGCATTTTCCCCACACTGCACATTTTCAGGGAGGCTCATTTCATGCTGGATAATGGAAAAATAAAAAGCACAACAGTACGTCCATCGATTAAGCCAGCCAGTTTCTGCCACTTATCTGGGTCCGGGTCGTGGGAGACTGCTGTAAACAGGTCTAGATAGCAGGTATCATTGCAAGACAACCCTGTTAGGGTAAGAAAGGGTGAAGAAGGGAGGGGTAAATCCCCCGGGCAAAATCATGTGACTGTGGTCCAGTTTATTATTTTTTAATACACTGATTGGCACCCAATTTTGGCAACACTACTGTCTTGCAGCACAGTACTTGAAACCAGGAATATAGCAAGCCCAACAGCACTGCGGAATCAAAGCTCAGTGCAATGATATTATCTTCAGCAGTTAAAAGTCAGCAGCTTTGAACAGCATTCAATTCAGAAACCACAAGCGGTTTTAAAATATAAAGAACTCATTTTATTTTTCTTTCATCATGTATACAAGATAAAACGGCATAAATCAGTGTGCATGGTGCATTACATAACTGAAAATTTTAAAAAAGAAAAATGTCAATAACCTGGATAAATGGCAAACTGAATGAATGATCCAACTGCTGAATAAAATATCCGATCTGAAAAGGGAGGGGGAATTAAACCAGAAGAGGAGGTTGCAATTTGAAAAATACAAAATGCAGAAAAAACCCTGAATTGAGGTAAACTCCTGACCGAACACAAACTACCTAAGCCGTCCCTGGAAAATCTTATGTCCATCCAAGCAAATTCAGCTTCTACCACATCTAATTAAAACACCAGTAAAGATTCAAATGTCAAATGAAGTACCAATTGAAAAGGAGCATCCCAGTTAAAAACGCATATATTAAAACATTTTCTAACTGTTTTAGGACTGTGGTAATCCAACGGCTGAATAGTGACAATGAACAATCCAATGAGTGATCAGATCGCAGGATTGTTTGGCAAACGATAAAAAAATGAAGGCAAGGAGCACCTTAATCACGTTATCAGGAGCTGTTCACTATACACAGAGGAACCCTTCAAGGACTATGTCAAGAGTTACCTCTGCATTTCATCAAACTAGGTTTCACTGCCCCTTTGGAAAACGGACAAAACATGGTGAAGCCAGAAGTAGCCCAGACTCTTTCAAATGCCGCAATGCCAGTGAACCTGCTTCATACCCACACCATCCCCTCCTTTAGCCTCTGCAAGCCTGACTTCTTTCATAATGCAGAATAGTCTTAACAGACTGTTGGAAAAAACATCCCACTGCTGATGTAGAAGTGTTTTAGTTTCTCGATTTTGTTTTCCTGTTGGTTAGGGAGGGGGCTGTTACATTTTGAACTTTAAAAAGTGGAGGGGGGGGGCTAAAAGTGAACCTGAATCATTGGGATCACAGCAAAATATCAACCTTGAAACAGTTTCTTTACTTTCTTTAAACATGCCAAAATCAACAAATAGAAAAACAATAAAATGTTCACCCTCTCCCTCAGGGGCACCATGGTATGAATGTCAATTCCTAAGACAGGGCTGAAGTGGCCTTGTTACTGTATACCACCCCACCAGCAGTGAAAACAATATGTAAAAACTGACCTTAGAACCCAAATACATGCTGGACTTCAAACCATCTGTCATACTACAACCTAAGAATGATCTCATTAATGCTAAATGAAATCAATACATTGCTAACCATGGAAACACACAGAATACCATTCTTTAAACTATATAAAACTCACAGAGGTCATAACATACATGATCTGAAAGTGACAATGTACTTGGGCATAGGCCAAAGCATGGGTGAAGAAGAATACTAACATCAAGGGCAAAGGCTGAGGGTAGAGTCTGAAGGGTCTTGTTCCAGCAGCTTCGCTGTTAACATGCTCTGAGAGTCTATGTGGGCACAGTGATCTTGCGAGCCAGCAACTTCAGCAAGGCCAGGTCCACAACTCCCTCAGCCTGCTCCAGAGCCTCAGTGGCCTCCCCAGCAGAAAACCCAGCGTCCTGGATCCTCTGGATATGTGCCAAGGGGAACCGCTCCATTAGGGGAGGTGGGGCGTGAGGTGAAGCAACAGGAGGAGGAGGTACAATAGGCTGAGATAGAGGAGCAGCATCCAGCAGGGAGGTAGGGGTACCAGAATCAGAACCACAAGCGGAGGGGCCGGAGACCTCAAGTTCTGTTGAGTGGCACAAGGTGCTAGGAATAGGCTCCTCAGGGCTAGGGGCAGATACCTCACTCAAGAGTAGCTCCGGATGGAAGAGGATGGAAGGCTCTGAGGCCTCCGCTCTGCCATCTGCCACACCTCTACCCTGCTGGCCCTCAGGGGGCTGCCGGACTTCCATGCCCTCGAAGCTGGTTTGGGGAACAGGATCCACTTCTGGTTCACACTCAATACCTTGCTCCTCTGCCACACTGCCATGTGCCTCACTTGCTCCCAAAGCACCCCAAAATCTCAACTCTTCCCCTTCTTTGCACTCTTCTAACACTTTCCTCTCAAGTTCCTCCACCTGGTCAGAATCCACAAACTCAAAATCAAAAGGAACATTACTGGCATGAAGGGAATCCTCAAATTCAGCACCAGGGGTTTCAATGGCTGAAGCAGCAGCGGTGGTCAGAGGGACGTGTTCCCAAGCCGATGTGACAAACCGAGGCTCAGTGCCCTCGTTCACATCATCAGCATCTTCTCTGCACCTGGCAAAGGGAAGGGGGCTGCGGTCAGGCAACAGGGAGTGACCGCTGGATGTCAGTAGAGCATGCAGCTCCTTCAAGGCAGATGCTAGAGAAGGCATGCTATCAGAGGCAGGTTGCTGATCCCCTTCTGGGTCACCTCTCTCAAGCTGGCACATGTTTTCAGCAGACATGGGCAACTCTGCTGAGCAGGAGCTGGATTCAGACAGCATATCAGGCAGGAAATCGGGACTCCCGGTGCGGAGATGAACCTCAGGAAGCAGTTTGGCATTGAGGGGAAGCGGGGGTAGGTGCTGGAGGTTAGCACTCTCCATGTCTGCATCCACCTCCTCCCTGTCATTTTGGGTGTCTGGATGTTCCAGTGAAACCTGTAACTGAGTCTTTGCAGTAAGGGCAACGTCTGCTTCGGCTGCCTCCCGCACCAGGTCACTGTGGGCATTTGAGGCAAGTGTGCCTGACTGCTGTTCCTCCTCCCCAGCAGCAGCGCCCACCTCCATGGCTGTGATTGGCACACCTTCAACATTCCCCAGGGTTCCAGACTGTCTCAAAGCCTCATCTTCGGCACTGGCACAATTAGGGACATCCTGGGGGCTAGAGGCAGGGATGAGTAAAAAGGAATCTATCTGGGGATCAGGAACCTCTTCTGTCACTAAGGATGTTGATGGAGCCTCATCCAGTCCCTGAAAGTTACACTGTCGTTGGCTGGGTCCTGACCAAGATAGTCCCTCAGGCAGGGGGTGATGTAGGGCGGCAGGGGCAGACTTGGAGCGATCCAAGGCTGGGTTCTGGGGGTGATCTGGACAAGAGGTGGACACTGGAATCTTATCATTATGGGTGGGCAAAGACCAGGGCAGGGACTGTGGTGAGGTAGTTTGTCCATCTTCAAAATCTACAAGACAAATTATAACACAAATCAATGAAACCATGTTACGAGCCATTCACCCTGCTAGCTTCTCATTCTTGGAAAAAAAAATAATAAAGTACACTTTTTTTATACTGTCATATTGTCAGCTATAATTAACTCCATTCAATTTATCAATACATTTATAGCCAATTGTACCTGACCACTATTAATTACGACAATCATCACAATATTACCTCATGTACAAAAGGCTTCAGAGTTTCGTGGATTTTAAATATGTAATGCTGAAGAGATAATCGCCCAATGAAAAAAAAAAAAAATACTGGCTATAGAGCTAGACTTAGTATGGTGGTGCGCAGGTATTGAAGGAGCCAGGTAAACAGCCCTCTGAGGCTTTTAAAAGCTGCAGCGATACCTCTCAACGGGCCCCTCTCCAGCCGTCCCTCCACATGCATCAGTGCCGCTCTGCTCGGGGTTAGGACACACACAAAAACACAGCACGCGACAAAAGGCAGACAGTTAGAGCACACACACACACACGTGAGGCATGCAGTACTCCGGCCACCACGTGCCATTTGATTTAAGAAATCTGGGTGGGCTGGTGTGGAGGTCGCAGGACAAAAGACTTAATTCCAGATCCACTGGAGTGGTCCATGAACACGCATCACATGACCTCGCACAGCTACGTTTACAATGTGATTAGGCCTTTTTTTGGTACTATTTTATCCATAAACAAAAGTTATTCATGTACCACTATTGGTAAACAGATGATATAATTAATGCTATGTTCACAGAGTAGACTGGAAAAGTTTACACATTGTCATAAGACTGGTAAGCATATGACACGAAGACACTCAGAGAAAACAAGTAAACTGTGTGTTGGTAATTCGGTCATTTAAAAAAATTAAAGGAGAGGAGACTTATTTCAATACCATGTGTTGCTCCTTGGTTGAAGCGCCAAGTTGAAAACCACAAGATCACGTTAGCACTGACCTGCAGAGCTTGTGGCTGGACACTAAATCACAGCAATGGTATGTCTGCATCAAGTATGCAAACAGCAAGGGGAAACCCACACACATGCAACTCTGTCCATGCCAAAAATCCATGTTACCCTCCCCTTCAGGTATCTCCATAATCATCTCTGATCCCTATGACATATTTGTTTTTGTAACTTGTCCTAGGCGTAAGCATCACGGCCTTTCTCTGGAAGTGCTGTGCACCATGCTTGCCTTCACCACTCTCCTGCGCAGATCTCTGCAGCGCCTCGGCCAGCTCTCGGTCAGCAATTTCTTCAGGACGGGCATCGGCACCATAGGCCAGCCGGGCACAGTCAGGCAGCTCTGCCTCAGGCAGGAAGCGCGTCTCCGTGCCCGTGGTGCCGATGAGGAGCACGCTCTTTTTCAGGTCGATAGAGCACTGGGAAGGGGGGGGATATAGGATCAGTCAGGCACTGGTGCTGCATGGAGATATCCTGTTTGTCCCCAACAGTAACAGTGCGACACAATGCAACACTACTTAGCACTCAGCGAGCGAATACGAGCTGTAGTAAAACCTCTTCACAACGGCAAGGCTGACAGCAGCCCTACTCCAGGGCCCAGAGAATCGCAGGTGACAGTGGCAGGCTGGAGGTGGGCACCCCTGGTATTGTGCTGTCACTGCGGAACAGGAGGAAGGCACACCTGATGTCTCTTCAGCATGTCCAGCCCCAGCAGCATGTCCATGGGCTGGTCCTCCAGAATGGAAAATGAGCACGGCAGGAAGTCTCCCTCAATCTGAACCTGGGCTGGAAGTAGAAACCCCACACTGCTTACCCAGTGCTTCACCGTCATTATGGCACTACTTAAAGCGTACCGTCTCAATCCGGCAGGGCTGCAGCTCTTGAAGAGGAGAGCTGTGCACTCCTACTTTTGGTGTACCTAGGTGCACCCTGCCAATGATCTTCTGCGTGCCCACGCCCTTAGCGATGCCCGCCCAGCGCCGATCCACCAGCCTCATGATGTTGCAGCGCTCCGCGCAGGCCTGGCTCATGATTGTCATCTGGGCCCCTGAGGCGAGGCAGAGGGAGGGGTAGAGGACGGGATGGGATGGGAGCCGGACACAAATGCACGAACAACCACGAAAGCCAGAGGGCAGGTCAACGAGACAGAAGGAGCACAGGGAAGCAGAGACAGAGAGGAGGAGCCATTAGTCTGGCTGATTGTCAGGTGAAAAAAAATAGAAAACCTGAAACACACATACAGCATAGACAAAGATACTGCTGAAAGCAAAGACTAAGCAGAACAGAGAAGCTTAATGAAAACATCACTTTTATTACAAAGTGGAGGCCACGACACAGCAGGATGAAGTACACCAAACAATTGCAATAAAATTAAGCAGAGGTTTTTTATGACAGAAACAAAAAATACTGGAAAATGAATTATACAGTATATACCCACCACAGGCTGTGCTAAGAAAATCTATTCAAGAGGCTGAACTGAGATCAGTCTTGTTACTCTGGCATAGTCTCCTTTGATTTCTGTACTCAGGTATTCTTTAATTTGAGTTATTGGAGGGATGAGGCTCTAAAAATCCATGATAAGCACCACCACAGGGTACTGTCAAATTATCAACTTCTCTTTAATCCATCTGTCATTGCAACTGATATACAGTAATAACATTTATTTAGCTGCCATTGCAGTCAGCTCTGCACTGGGTAAAAGCACAGATTCTTCACCTGAGTCTACGAAAGCCTTGACGGGATGCCCGTTGACTTTGCAGTTGATGTAGAGCATGACCACCTGACCGAAGCTCTCAGGTGCCTCCTCCATAGCGATTGTCATGTTCTCCTCGATGTTGTGCTGCCTAGACCACAACACACACACACACACACACACACACACACCACATAAACATATATGCAAATTCACATGCCAAGTGTAAGTCTAACAGTAAATATGTGCTAGAGAAATACTTTTAAACTGAAAAGGCAGCCTTGACTGATGTAAAACCAAACTAATAACATCTGAATCAAATATAATACCATCTATTCAAATAACAAGGATATCTGAGGAAACAGGACCAGTTAAGGGATACAAAATGTGGAAAATGCTTTTGAAAAATCCAAATATTACATCTGACAAGCCAAGAATCCCACACACAGCTCATTTGTAAAATGTCTAATCAAAGCCAGCAATGCTGAATTTCAACACTTTTTTTCCCCTACTAGAACATTTTGTAACTCCTGCAACAAGAAACCATAAAATCTACACCATGTTTAACACTTCAAACCCAGAGAAAAAGTCCCTTTTTTAGTCCCTTTTGTTTAACAATGTCTGTGTACGTTCAGACTAGCAGTGGAGAATACCACTCTGAAGGCACTGACGTACCAAGCATGTACTGTACAAAAAGAGTCTCGTCAAATTTGCTAGACATGGCAATCGCAAACTCTTTTCTACCACTGAAAAGGATACATCCCCAGAAGTGGTGTGATATCTCTCAAATACTTATCCACTTCACTTTTCACGTTATCTACCCGAGATAAGTACTTTTCTCCTGGCAGAAAAATTCATGGCATTTTTGCTATATACTGTATTTGTTGTCCTGGCCATTGGCCATCTCATGTCCACTCTCACAGGCAGTGACCACAATAGTCCCTCCATCTTATTTAGAATCTGTTAATTTTTAACAGATAGCCTTTTGTAAAAAAAAAAAATTATAATAATAAATTGTTATTCGGCAGTTAACCACTAAATAGATTAACGGATGACATCCTTAATCCAGTTATAAAAGTATATTTTATAGAACTAGCACTAATTAATCCAAAGGAATAGTATCAAAAACAATGAAATTTTGCTGTTAAAGCCATGGCTAGTTGTGAACAATAAATAACGGAAAAGTGAAGTGCCATAAAAAGAAAGCACGCTTATTTAGAATTAAAATCAAAATCAAACTTTATCAGCAACAGCATGAGAACTTCTGTATCAGCACTGAAGACTACTGATTTAGGTAAGGGTCCATGGAACACAACCCTTACGCAACTCAGGGACACTCATCTTTATATATATATATATATATATATATATAGAGCACACGCATCGCTGTGCTGTAGTAACATTGGAAACATTTTCCCTGCAAAATCAAGTACAAATAAGTACAAATATAAATTGTGAAATATATGTTAAAAGCAATATGTTCTCAAACAAAACGTGACATATGCAGTGACAACAGCTGGAAAAAACAGACATGATACTGCTTAAACAAAAAATAAAACTGAATCTGAGCAAGTAAAACCGTTTGCTTCCACACTAGTTACCGTTCAAACTGCCAACAGAATGTATAAATATCTCCAGTTACTTAATTTTTCTACAAGACAGTCTCAAGCACACTGTAACAATGCCAGTTACGGAATACATCACAACTGTATTGCTGAAGAAGACCTTTCACTACAGATACTTTTTAAAGCTTATCATCAAAAATTAGAACATTTGTTTAACAGATTTATTGTAACACATTTCCCCATTCACAACACAGCCCTCTTGTGGGTACTGAGAGCAAATAGGCTTTAATTCAATTCCTATTACAGGAATATGTCATGGACTACAAAAAAATATAAAAGTATCACTGAGGAATGTCATCAGAAAATCAAACGGCAAACAAAATTAAAAATTTCCCAGATTTACTTTCACTTTTCACAAAAGTACACATTTCCCACCTCCTAAATTATGCTGCCCAATGCAAAACATTCATTTATTCATTCTTCTGTAAATATACCAAGGTATACCAGATATACAGGTTTTAGGAATGTTAATGATCTGATCAAGCATCACTGCTTGCCTTATCAAAAAATGCATTGATAAAATGAAAAATTGGCTGGCATGAAACATGTGCACAATTACTTATTAAATGAATATATTTCTGCACATACCTGATATCCTCCTCTATTTTGGCCTGTGCCTCCAGGTCAAAGGGGTCAGAGGTCAACAGCCGGATCCTCTCCTGTTCTCTTCGTGCTCGCTCCTGCTGTTGCTCCACCAGAACCTTAGTAAAACGCTCTACGAAATTCAATGAGACACACTATAAACCATAGACTTCACTTCTATGCCTTTGAAAGCATGCTGTGATGTCACAATCATTTTACACACGTTGGCTAGTAAGATACTCAGACACACCTACCCAGGTCTCCACTGAGCAGAGCATCAGCTAGAGGTGGGTTCCTCTCCTTTAAAAGTGACAGTTCATGGGGATTAGCCAAGAGCATGTCACGGAGCAAGGATGGGTTGTCCAATCCCTGTGGGGACAAGGCTGACCCTGTGAAAGGTGGGCCCTGGGATGGAGAGAGACGCTGCTGGTTCTGAGTTTGTGGCTGCGTATGAGCGACTGGGGGCTGGCCTGAGGAAGTGCCAGGGACCGCGATGGAGCTGAAGTCAATGCGAGGGAGCCCTGAAGAGAAGGAGGACAAAAGTAACCAGAAATATCTAAACAAAAAGAGTCCAAAGACACAGCAGACAAAGAAGTGAGAGGCGTTGCACTGGGCGCAATACCAGTAGGGAAAGATCAACACAAGATCAAACAAGAAGGCAAAACTGAAAGTGAAGGAAATACACAACGATTAATATGTAGAAAGACAGAGTGAATAGGGCAAGCATGACATGCCATACACCTGTGTTTTAAAGCTGAAGAGATGAGTCAAAAATTTAGAAGTTATAATCTCATCATAGGAAAATCAGCAACAGTCAGCATTGTTTTAGCTAGTAATCATCTTGGATTTTACGATGGCCCTGCCCTCTAGTACCTGGAAAGTTAGGCTGGGCTGGCGGCCGCCTCTCTGCCTGCCTGAGTACAACCACATCTCCATCTTTCAGGCCATAGGCACCCAATGCACGGGCAGGATCCTGCAAGGGCTGCTCTGCGTAGGATATCTGGGTGACACACAGGAGTGGTGATGAGCTGCTCAACATAATCGGTTCACTCTGAACAACAGAAAAGTTTATGAGCACAACATTTAAATAACACCACCAATAAGCATACAAGGATTAAATGAACAGTTCACAGGTTATACATTTGTAACCCTAAACATGACCACCAAACACCACAAAGACTATGCATAATAGCAAAAGCAGGGGATGTATTGCCATACATTTACAGTTGGTCATTTCTGCTTTCTGTTGTGTAGTAAACATTCCAAGGGCATTCAAGCAAAAACGTGGAATGATTCTCTTAACATTCATCACAGTGAAAAGAAAGGTCTGTCATTTAATAAAAATGAATCAAATGTCCACAAAACAGATTATTACTGGTTATTTGACGGTGTTCACACTTTGGCGACACGACCACACCGAATCCATGTTAGCAATGCTGCATAAAAGCAGTTCTTCCATCCCATGTCATAAATAATTGTTTAATATTTAATGACAACCAAATCTGAACACTGGGAAAAATACTGTAAGGTTAGTTTTTAATTTACTATACAACACATTGCGCGAAACTAACCGTACAAGGGAAAACAAGGGTTCATGCGTAAATTTCTACGGTCTGTATGGGTATGTAGAGCACAACTCTAGACTTAATGTTGTTAATTCTCTATCTGAACTGTCTTATCTCCCTAGACGATCAATGCATTTTCACGTGTCGAAAGGTCTGAGTCAATAAACAAGTATTATTTAACCAACTAAATTCCCAAGCAATATAAAAAATAGTTTCACTATCATTTCTTAAAGATGTATTTATTACCCAGTCAATAGAAGTACCAGTTTAACTGATATGTTAACCGCTGGTGTTGACACTGACAGTGGCTTGAAATTTCACATTATGCCACTCAACATGCAGTAAGAAAATGTAGTACTTCGTTAAAGTAAAGCACATACTAGTGTGTCGACTACCCAACTACAGTGTCGACAGCATAAATGCATACAGCATTCACCTGTATATCTCCAGCCGGTATTCCCGACTCCAGTTCGCAGAGCGCAATGAAGTCTCTTAGTTCCAATTCTGGAGACACGTCCAGAGAAAATGTAATCTCCGGGCGGTCCCTCGGAGCGCAGAAAACAGTTAACAGCATCGCACTTTCGTATATTGTCTGTCACAGGAACCCACGGCGAGCGGCCGCTGCTCTTCCAACCTATGGCTACTTCTATCTAGCTAAAGCTTTTAATATTTCAAGTTGCAGTATCAATGGGAATCCTCTAATCCCGCCACAGTTTCGGATAAATTTTCGTAAAGCAGGCCAGATAAACCACTTTCAGGAATCAGTAAAAAGATTTAACATAAGAATATGATTTTTTTCCACCGCTACCGCTGACACACAACACTTTATCTTTCGTTTCCCTCACTTCCTCGGCAATATTGCCACATTGCCGTACGTAGAGTTGGTAGTATCACTGTACGGCAGTGCTGTCGTAACAGTCGTAAAACTAAATGAACGTATTACGGCAGCCGGTTAATAGGCTTTTACCCCCTATCAGTTGAAAGGCTGGTCTTAGTTGTTTGGTAACGAGTTGTTGGGAAAATTACATATAATTACATTCAATGTTGCTACGAGTTTTTTAATATTAATATATCTGAACCAAGTTTAAGAATTGTGACAGGGAACCAGAGTATCCCGCGGAATCTCCCGCGCGGGCTCTCTGGACAGGTTTACCCCCCTTAAAGCAGTTCACGAATACGTTGCCCCTAATTGAGACCGAATGCAGCATCTCCATGTTATTATGCGTTATGTTCAAATTTTGTACAAAGCTGTATTCAAAATAACAGCTTTAAATAAGGTCTGCTGATGTATGATATTATTGTAGCATCGTACGTTTTTTTTTTTTTTTAATAATTACACAAAGTGTTATTTTGATAAGAATGAAAAAGCGCTGGCAGGGCTAAGGTAGTGCCCAGAATACCTTTTGGAGTGACCCTGCCACAGTGCCAGTTGTACATTATCGTGTGTTTGTGTAATACCAAGAAGCATTTGCGCGAGTAAAGCTATCAGTATCTCTACATGTATTGTGAATAAGTGTGTTTGTGTGCTCATTGTGTGTAGGTACGTAATATTTAAAACACTCACACTGTGGGCACCATCGCTCGTTTTGTGCAGTTGCAGGCCCAAATAAACCCGCCTTTTTTGTCGTAAAACAACTGTGTGGTTCAATGACTGAGAGCAACACTAGTAGCTACCATGCTTTTTTCACAATATACTGAACAAAAACATAAATGCAACACCAAACCATTTGCATGTATGATATGGGTCCAGTTTCTTCACAACAACGCTTCAAGTATGGTGTGAACCTTGCCTCTTTGGCATCTGAGTTAACTTTCACAAGGTTCCAGTCTCGCAGCTATGCACTTTGTGCACAAACATGGCCACAACAGACATTGAAAAGGAGATGCGATGGACGCTTCTCTACGCCAATGACATTCTAACTTACAGAGGAAGAACATGAAGACCTTCAGATTTTAACTCAGCAGCGAAAATCACACCTGAATCAACATCAAGACGACAAAGTACCTGGAAGTGGGTGCGCAAACAGATAGTGTAATACACATGAATGGACAACAGTTAAAGAAGATCACCCAGTTTAAATACTTTGGATCATTCATCTGCTCCAACATCGACACCTGACGCTTGAGCATGACCGATGCCACGTGGAGGAAATGGTGCCAAGTGACCTCCTCTGTGACTGGAAAATGCCAACATATCTCAAATTGAAGTGTTGATTGTTTCAAAAAAGTATCTTGCTATGCAGTCCTGTGGAACAACTTACCAGCTTCATGAAAATATGCAGGTCCATTCAGCCTGGGAAGAGATCAGTTTTAGTTTCTGTACATTGTTTAAGGTTTCCATGTTCTATATAGTACTTTATTAGTCCCAGGGGGATTACTTCTCTGCATTTAACTATGCTGAGTACTGTAAATACCAATTGCATTCCTTAAGATGGTTTAGTTGGTGTTTTCTACATGGTTTCAGAAATAGGGATTTGATTTTTTTACCTGTGAGTACCTGATTATTCCCTGACATGATTATAAAGCACAAAACCAAGTAGGTTTTTGAATGATATTATGGTGGACGGATTCCGCAGACTAGACCTTGTTTTGATGAAAACATTGCCAAGAACTAGCAAATTTTCAAACAAGAGTATGACATTTTTATCGTTGCTGCTCATGTCAGCAAGCCTGCCAAAACACAGGCATACATTCTTCTCAACCTTGTGGGGCCCCAAAGTCATTGAAAAAGAATGCTCATTTATATATGCTGCTGAGGTAATAGTCCTGGGTGAAAATGGAGCCGTACTCATTCAAGCATAATCCAGACAACATCCAGAGGGCCTGAAATGGACATTCTGTGATGTGTGCAACCCCCATTTTAATAAAATAATGTAAAGGCATGAAATGTGGCATTACAAGTGACAGTTTAAGAAAAGTGCTGCAACGTGAGAGTAAGTTCATTTTATCTAAAACCATTTCTATCTGCTGTATAAATGAAATGACTAGGAAAATTAGGTCCTGGCTATGCCTCAAACAGCCAGTAATAACAGTGTCAATGCAGTCCAACCAGGCTTCAGCAGAAAGCAATAGTCATGGCAGAAACCTCAAAAGAACAGAACTAGCCCAAATCCATTACGAACTGCTGTAATTGCATTGGTACTCATGCAGCACAAAGAAACAAATGTCCATCTTTTGGACAATAGTGCCACTGCTGTAGGAAATATAACTACAAAAATGTAAATCTAACCAGTTGAAATGAAAGTTTACACTGGAGCAAAGTGCAATATAATGTCAGAGGCAACCTACAAAAAGGTGGCTGTTGGTGTACAACCAGAATTGTGTGAGAAGGCTACAAACCTGGTTGCTTACAAGAGAAACAAAATTGAAACTAAAGGCAAACCAACGCTGAGTTTCTGCATGAATGAACAAGTTATACATTACCCTTCTTATTCCAAGAGCATTTGCACGAATTGATATGTGGATTCATCGTGCCCAGAATCTGTGCACCAAACCGATGTGCTGTACGGTTGACTGCAGCTCTGCTGACTCCATTCAAACCGAACCGACATCATTGACGTGCCAAGAGCACTTGCGTGGTTTCCTGTGGAGACTCTGAATGGGTTGACATAAACGCAGATATAGTTCATGTATTTATTTTTTATACCAATAAATGCCTTACAAATCTTTTGATTGGCGGCTTGTAAGAGCGCACTCGTCCTGTTTTTAATATCAACTGTTGTGTAGTTGTTGGACTCTATTGGACACTGGTGAAGCTATGGCACGGAACAAGTGTCACGTCATAAAAATTCATGAACAGACACAAAGGAATCCACAAATGTGACATGATTTTCACAAATGGAAGCGAAAAAAAAAAAATAAAAAATTATCAATATACAAGGATGTTCGTACATTGACAAATTTCGTATTTGTGGAATACGTCGAATGCATTCCTGAAGTTATGTAACTTGTCTATGTTGCTTTACATTTATATGTGGACTGTCTTTTACGCATTTGTAAGTAGATATTCCTAGATTCTTTTTATACTTCATATATAAAAAGACAAGGAACTGACTAGATTTGCGGCATCACGTAATGCGTACAATGTTTAAACGTTTAAAGAGCCAGTTAAATATGGTCAGAAACTGCAATTTTAGGTAAACATGAAAACGTAGTTTCTCTTGTATGCAGAACATTACTTTTCAGAATTTACGATCTTGCTTCAGTTTCTTTTGGCATAACTAGTGAACTATTTAAACATAATTCCAATTCAGCAGCAGAATGTTGAACTGGAATTATTGGATTAAATTGTACATTTTACTCGTTACTCTACAAAACAAATATAAACAAAATGTTGAATCGAAATTTTTATGGATCCTGCTGCTTCTGTATCAGCTTGGAGTTGTATGTTTATCTGGTAAACTTCATGCTGGAACACACATCAGTAGTTGCACTAACTGCACAGTGCAGTACTTATGCTGTTTAGAACACTGTAAACCATCTTGTTTGATCAAAATGCAACCAGACAACTTTTGCACAATTTGTAAAACATTCTGTTTATGTGGGATGTCAACATTTTATTCACTGGTTTAACATTGGAACGAATAAAAATAAATCATTGCATGGACTTTCACACAACAGAAAATACAGTCATAAAAATTAACATCCGAACGAGTGAAACTGCTTTAGGGTCCCACATATCTGACGTTTAGAATCATTTGTAGGTTTTGGTCTGGACCCTCAATTAGAAGATTAGCAAAGGAACTGATATTTTAAACATCATGTAGTAGCCCCACCAAGGCTTTGATCACACCCAAAGTTAACCAATCAGTAAAAAAAAATTCCCACATCACCCAACAGTTCAGACCATTCCCAGTGCTCCCACTCCTACTCAGACTTCTCCTTTTCCTTCATGTGGAGGAAGACTATGCTGAAGATGAAGAGTCCACCCATCATAGAGAACACGCTGGCGTAGTAAGGGAAGGCAGAGGGGATGAACCGCTCGTACTGTGTGTGCTGCAGCGGGCGCACTGACACCTAGGGGAAGAGCACAGTGACACTACGTCCAGCCGTTTCTCCGTTTCCTCCCATTCACTCTATGAAAGTGGTGTCACTTACCTGGGTGGATGAGTACAGGTGTGTGTATCCCAGTCTGTTGTAATCCACTTTGAACTGGAACACCCCATACACATCAGGCAACTTAAACTGGACACTATATTTCCCACCTGTCAAAAAGAGAAACACAGTTGGTGGGTGGGAATACATGCATTTCCTCTCCCTCAAATGGTCTGTTTCCAGATACGGTTAGTGTCTTTACAGATGCTGTTGACATACACAACATCAGGTCGAATAGCATACAACAGCTGGCATTTGCAAAGAAACATACCATTCTTCTTCAAGTAAGTTCTAACAAATGGGTCAATCCTGACAAACTCCAGTTGGATGTCATCTCCATCAAAGGGTACCCATTTGCCATTAGAGAGCTTCTCAATCACAATGTTGTACTCCTAAGGAGAGCAGAGGTGAAGAATGAGGTGAACACCTAATTAGGCTGCCCTCTTGTACTAAATCCTATAGTTAGGCTTTAAGATTCATGTAATTTACACAGTTCAAAATTTCACCCAGACAATTTACTGCTAAAAAGTTCACCTGCCATACCATACTTCAGAGCTGAAGTGAAAATGTTTGATTACACATTTTCAGCATGCATGTCGTCAGTATATACGACTTCTATGTTTTGGTAACCAATTAATCACTAACAAAACACAGTGCTTGTCACAATTCTCTCCCCATTATTATCATTGTCAACTTAAG